>BSBK01002782.1:4827500-5427500 GCA_027943335.1 Chamaecyparis obtusa
ATCACCAAAAGCAATTGCACTATTCAATGCAATCTACAAAAATTTATGCTCTTAAAGTGGAAATGTAAAATGATTTCAATTAATGCTTGACGAAGAAAACTGCTATTCAAGCCAAGACCAATGCCTTATCTATTGGGCAATAGAGTCAAATAAATATGCAATCCCAGAAAACCCTAACTCCAACTCAAGAACCTAAATGAAATGCCTTGCAAACCATTCCTCTCACTTTAATACCTGGACATCAAATTCATATGCAAACCTAGAATTCTCAGAATTTGAAATCAAGACTTACTCTCTCCTTAAAAGAAACTTAAATTCAAACCCACAGATACCTTATAACTGGTATATTAACATGCCTTACAAGTCAATATACAAGAATTTAAACAATGCATACAAAGACATCAACAAAGAACTAAACAGGGATTCCATTTTTTTCATTAAAAATCATCTAAAACTGTACATTGCAAAACTATGAACACAAAAATACAAGACTCAGAAGCCTGAAGCTGTCCTAGCAACATAAAATTTTCAACATCCTTTTACAATGAGAAGAAAAATTGAGATATAGCAAATGTGGTCAGTTGAAAACTAACTGACAGTTGTCCATCTTAGCACAAAATATCTTCAACATTCCTCTCATTTGCCCTGCAATTGATTCCTCAAACTGAAGCACATTCTGCAATCATTTCCAAACTGATCTAATTCTGATTCTTGTCCTTTAAATTTGAACCCAAACTGCTCTCATCCACTTCACTGAAACTAAAAAAACATCATTGCCATTGGATTCCTCGCTCTGAGACCTTTCCGATGATATATAACACTTATATGTTTTGTCAAAAAATGAACTCCCAGGGCATTTTTTAGTGAGCAGGCATGTCATTTAAATTTTTGAATTTATGCCCTATAGTCTGAACTATATCATTTTCTCAAATTCTTTTCAAATCTGCCATTTTATATTATTATCTGCACTTTTCCACATAATAGATCAGGAAGCGCCAAGTGTCATCATGTTATTTGATGCTTGGATTAAACCCCAAGTTAATCACCGATTGGGAGATCTAGCGACTGTCTCTGATCTCTTAATCTCCAAAATATGATTTTAACCATGGTTGAAATTGGAGATTGGGTGACTAGGCTTAGTCTCCAAATCCCAGAATGAAATCTACACCGCGGTTAACTCTCAGCGAACTGGTGAATCCTCCATTCTCTAAGTCTTCGAGTGCTTACCTCTAAGCATGAACCATTTAGCGACCTCGCAAATACCTATTCTCATGATCTCAGAATGGTTTTACTTGACCGCCAGCTATTTGGTGACTCAGTGACTAGCAATTAACTAACCACTCGCTAAGTCGCGTGGTCATCTCCTAACCATCAACTTCATCCAGCGACCTAGCGAGCGTCTGCCACGTGTCCACCTCCACCCAGTCACTGTCGCATCACTTCCTACAAAATTACCTCTTCCTAGGTGTAGGAAAGAAAATTAAGGCAGCCCCAGCATGGGCAGTCGCACGGGCAGAGCCTCCACTGCTTCTTTCTACCTCACATTGTGCTTGGCGTTGTATTTAAACATCACAAAGACCCATTACGAGAGCAATGTGGGATATTGGTTTTGGACTATTTTAAAACCCTCTTTGCACTTCCCTCCAAAATCCTAGGGCCCACCATGCATTGCATTCTCCAGCCAAGGGGCCCATCGAGAGCCCATGGCTTTCTTATTTACTATATGATGGAAGTGTTGTTGTATTTGAATACAAATAAAACCCTCTTTCCGCTGCATGTAGGATATACAGTTTTCAAACAAAAACCACCGATTGGGATCATCTCTAGCTTGGTGCATGAACACTTTCATTTGTGCATGAGTCCCTACTAGCAAAGCATACTCCACTATTTTAATGCATGAGGCCTCAAAGCCATGAGAGCACCTTCGGTTCATGTCTTGCGTAAGGCACTATCTACATAGTGCCTCACGTACTCTGCCAATTACGCTGGCCATCATACTCACACTGGCCTCATGTCTTGGGCACTCCTCCCTCCTATGTTTGATTGGCATCTTTTGCTCAAAGCCTCCACCTAGTAATCCTCAAATAAGATCTTATGCCTTGCATGAGCTTTTCTTCCACTGTGCATTCTGCAACATTTTCTCTGTTTGGCATCCTTCTCATAGCGCAAAGCAGAGAGTCTTTGGTTCAAACACGTAAAGCCTCCATCATTCACACTGACCTCACATTGTATTGGCAACCACTTGGTATTTGGCACTAGCATTGCGTGAGCCTCACATACTCCTCATGTAAGTTGCTTTCTTCTATTCGTGTGAGGTCCCCTTCATCATGCTAGCAGCCTCTAATGTTTTACATGAGGCTCCAACTTTTCTATTTTCATTTCGTGTGGGCTTCCACAAACATGCCACTATCCCATTTTTGCAAGGAACACACAATAGTGCAGGCAGCTCCATTACACTTGGTACCTGCAGACATAAACAAGAATGTCCCCTTTAACATTTCACGCAAGGAATCACCACTTATTGTGCAGACATTCCTCTAACATGAGCTCCTTCCAAACTTGCGCAAAGTACCACTCATATCACGCAAGGCATAAACTTAAAATGGCATCCATATGTCCTACACAAGGTAGGAAACATCATTTTAACGCAAAGCTACATGATTTTTATTTTGAATAATGTGAGCAGCCCCACAATCATACATTTGGCTCTGGCCTCCAAATGCAGGAAGCCCAAATTTATCATTCCTTCAAGTCTTTGGATCCTTGAAGCCGCTATTACTAGCTGTTGAGCACCAATAAGGCAAGTAAGCTCAATTAGTCTACCATGATAGTGGCCAAAATCACCCTTGCTTGCAAAATCATCACTCCATATTTCCAATGAATTATTTGATAATGTATGTGCAACAATAGGGTTTTTCTTGAGCATACGCTGAAAAAGCAACATCCAAGATAATGCCACAATAATAATCATTAATTCTAATTGACATTCCCTTCTTTTCCTTATCAATGAATACAGTAGTTGAGTTTGCCTTACTGATAAGAGATGATCTACTACCATCCACTTGCTCATTTGTCCTTAGGTTTGAACTTGACCCCCTCAACAAAAACAACTAGAGAGGCAATGACTCAAAATAAAGTGCAAACATGGGGTTCTGCAAAAATCCAAGCATCCACTGTCTCAGACTCCTTTTAACTAGTTTCGGATTTCATTTTCTTTTGACTCCATATTTTGTGGTCTAATGAAATCCGCTTGACTTCCATCACCAACTACCATCCCTTTTGATTTTGGTGCCACCTCACCCAAAAGACCAGATTGCTCAGCAAAAGAGAAGAGTCGAGCAGCTCACACCTTTGTTGGCAATGCTTGAACTATTGCCTATGACCGAAGTGAATGTATACAATAGAGCACCTTCAAAAGAGGAGGTATAATCCAACTCAAATGGGAAGCCAAAGGATGAACATAAGTAGAGTCCATATTGATCATTGAACACTCTTGAGAAGTAGGAGAGTTCTTTTTGCTACCACATCTTTTAAGAGCTCTCTCATAAAAGGTTATTATATGAAAGATGTACCACATAAGTTCATTCTCTGATGTATTTGGTCCTCTAATCAAGAGATATATGAAGCCCAGTGGATCAGACAAATATTTTGTTTTCCATTCCATTTGAAGCCACCGTTTGCTCATTGGTTCAAGGAACCATGCCAATATTTCTTGTTGTTCACCTCCAACAGCTGAAGCCATGAAAAGAAATGCTTCTCCAAGAAGATTGTGTTCACTATGTAGAAGTTGTCCACCCTCCTCAAGATGAGCCATGACTCCAGCTTTGGATCCTTAGACAAGTTTGGATCTCTTAAATCTCTTTACAATTTATTTGTGCCAGTGGGGCCTTCAGTTGAACATTTCTTGATTTAATTCATCTAATTTAGGAACTTCCATGGATACCATAATGAAATTACTTAGACAAAGCCAATTCCATGGTTAATCAAAAAATTAAGGACGTCATGCTTCCTTAACACCTTTTGCAAAATTGCCAATTAACTCCAACTGACATCCAGAAACAACGTTGAAAACTGACCAAGAGGCCTGACAGGATCATGTCGTCAGGAGTACATATTGACTTCCAACATGATAGTATGTTGTTTAAAAGAGAACTTGTCAGAAGACCCCAATTAAAAGATTTTAAAGATCAAACGGGGCCCCTTACAAACTGGATCTTAACATACTGTCAATCATCACATAAGTTGCCTCGGAAACCGGCCTCAAAAACCAACCGACTGAAACTTTCAAGAACCGGCAACTCGGGCATTGATTCTCTCTCACACAAGGACTATGAATCCACAATCAGCTCGCCGAAAAGATCATATGGAAAAATGCAGTCAAACACCAAAGTCAACCTGTTAGATATGTTCAAAATTTAAAACAGTGAAAAGCGCATAAACTGTGTTTGGAATTGGCCTGGGAAAGTATGCTAAACATGACATCAGGATTCGAAAATAGGGGCATTTGTTCTTTGTCATACAGAAAGTATAATTCCACAATTAGGGCCCATGATGAATAATAGGTGCATTTGGCAATCAAGCAAAGATAGGCTCTTCAGAATTACAAACTAGGAAACACAGTAAAACATTGATTTGTGCATACGGAATGACCCTAGGAAAGTATGCTAAAAGATTCGTCAAGACTTCCAACCTGGCATACTTGTAGTATTTTTGGATTATAACATAGTCGTACAACCCATTCATGCTCATCAATCATGGATCAAAAGTTATAACATCATGAACAGGGGTACAAATCAATCTGCACATTTCACAACTTGTAAAATAATAGAAGTTGCATTTGGAATCGCATTTGCAAACTGAGCAAACGGATTTTTCATGACCTCAAAATTGAAACATAGGAAGTATTTGACCCATAGAATATGATGCAAAAAGAAATTTCTCAATAGGGTCAACTGGGTCAAAGATATGACTGGTCAAACAAGCCCTTCTAGAATTTTGAACAATTACACAAATGCATGACAACAACAAACAACCAACTTTGAGGGGTTCAAAACCTAATCAAATGAATTTGAAATGACTTGAAAAATGGAACATAGGTTCTTTGATATGCATACTAAACATCCTCAAAGTGGCGGGTCATGAAACATTTTTGGACGTAATATATTCAAAGGCAAACTGGGCTACTGTACTATGTTTGACACAAGCAGAATTGTACAATTTGACACTTGCTCAAAATGGGACTTCACCGAATCATTCAGGATGACAAAATAACATCATAGAATGCATGCATATATTGAATGGAGTGTGTTAAACACCTGGAACACCTCATAGGCTTCAAGATGACAGCCGGGTACATATGCATGAAAAGCATTTAGGAGCTTCAAACTATAAAATTTTAACATGGTACTCAAAACCCATGTTGCATTTGTTAGTCCCAATAGATGCAAAGAAACCTCTGCACCCCAAATAATTCTAGTGAAGAGAGAAAGGGCATTGATCACCTTTGGATAAAGAGGCTTCAAAATAGAAAGATGGCATCCTATTGTTTCTACCTAAAAATAATTTCCAAGGGATCATATATGCATTGTCCTACCATAGACATGTGTGTAGTCCTTATCATAGTCATAACACAAGCTCTATCTCCTGAGGTTCCAGTGGACCCAGCTGATCTGGGTTGACCCATACCAAGTTCCACTTTGTACATTGAAAAAGTACTATGTCTCAATCTTTAGGGGTGGGTTATTCATTACTTCCATGTTGTTTTGTGTTTATTTGTATGTGCCTAATTATAATCAGTAAATAAGTTGCTTTTACTTTCCCCTGATTGTTTATTGTCAACTATGTAATCTTTAGCATATGTATCATGTGACTTATGTAAATCTAATTATGATTGACGTTCATATAACATGTAAGCTAAAATTGGATAAATGAATTTTGTATGAAGGAAATTGAACCCCCTTTGGCGAGGATCCTGCGTAGTCTACATAAAGGCAAGGTGACAATTCTTCTCATGGATCAACAGGTATAAGTCAATGCACCCTATAAAAACCATTTATTATTTTATTACTTTCTCAATACACCCATCTTGGAGTGGGTTAATAATAAGCTAGGTTTTAGCAACTATATTTTGTTGAAACTTTGATTTTTTTCTCACCTAAACCACCTTGACATCTACATAGTATAGCTCATTCCACTTTCTTGGCCCTCTTATATGCTTTAAGTTGGGCTTATTCAATTATAATTATCGGCACTTGAGGCCTGAGTTGAGCTTATTCAAATTTAAATCTCAACCTCAACTTTAGGGCCGACTTCTTCACCAACATTACCCTCAATGATGAATTTGGTGAAAAAGAATGAGCCATTCTTATCAATCCATGCAATGGACCTTTGGCAACCCGACCTCAAATCTATTTACAAAAAAGAAAGATATGGTGAACCATCTATTACAACTTCTTGTTGTCTCTCTCCATGGAATCCTAAAATTTATTTCCTCTCAAAATAACAATCAACCCTCTACCAACTGTGTCTCTCATTTGATGAAGTGCAGGTACCACCAAATAGGTATTTGTCAGATGTGTCTTCCTTGAGTGAGGGAAATTTAGGAAGAGAAGAGGAAAGTGAGACACGTAGTAGGTCTAAAAGAGGGAGATCAAATAGAGGTCAAAATAATAGAAGAAAATTCAATAAATGCATGAAATTTTTTCTTGCTCAAGAGGGGTCATGCTCTTATAATGATGAGGGCATAGGCACCATCAAGGTGCCCTTGAGGTACAAACATCTATAGAAACAATGGGTACCCAAGGAACTTCCTCCAATAAACACAAATTTTGTGTTAATGAGAGGATATATCGCATAACACCATCGTCATTACATGGTTTGGGCCTATTTTCCATGGACGACATAAAGTTCTATTACAACAAAGTTGCTAAATTGATGGATTATGTCGAACCCTATTACATTTACAAATATTAGATGTAGCTGGTTCAATATACATGAAGTATGCATAGGTATGCACTGTCAGAAAATTATATACAACTAAAACATAATGATCAAAGTAAAAGAGAGGCTATGTACATTGACAAAAGGCCAAAAGAAAGAGGGAATATTGTAGGGTTTATAAAAATTCCATGACCTAGGTCAGCTAATAGGAAGCCCAATTGCATATTCGAGGGATGTGAGGGAAACCATGTATTTGTTTATGATAAAATCAATAAGTGTAGGGGAAGAGATGCTAATCGATTACAATTTAAATCGCATATATATAAACAAAAGTCACTATTATAGGGGTGGTACATAATATATACCATTTAAACAAACCTCTAATTAATGACTCTAATATACCATTTGATTATTATTATTTTTTTGTAAGTCTATTGGTTTCATTTCACTAATGTTTTTTGATATTTAACTTTTGTCACAGAGTGACATTGATCGTAGGAGGGAGGATCCAACCTATACCACAGATCGGGATGCACCTTCAAGCACTTCTTCCCAGTAGGTAAACCTCATTGTAATTGTACAAATTAGATACGAGAAATTTTGTATATTATTATGTTCTTTTCTTTATGGTTTTGTATTAATTTTTATAATGTTACTAATATTATTGTCACATGTGGATGTACCTCTAGTCACCTCTTCCCAATAGGTAAACTTCATTGTAATTGTTATATTATTATGTTCTTTTCTTTATGGTTTTGGATTAATTTTAATAATGTTACTAATATTTTTGTCACAGGTAGATGTTCAGGGAAAGACACCTGCAGTACTTGACAGCCTCCAAATAGTTATGGACTCACTATTATGTGATGATGACATCACATATTACCCAAACCTTGCTGAAATGATAAGAAGGATGTAAAAAAGAATATTTATCAAGAAATGATTACATTGTTATTCATGGAGCCTCAAATTGATGAGATACAAGAGAGGGAGAAACAATTGAAAGAGAGATTACAATAATTGGAAGTAAGTTGTCATGAAATATTTAATTACAACATAGGTTCATTAATGGTTTATAATTTATACTCTTTTATGTCATTAACTAAAATATGTACATGTTCTTTTTACATAATTTTTTTACATCCTCATGATGTTGTTGGCCATGATCTAAGTACTCCATGTACTTAAATTGTTGTCCATGTTCCTGTGCATACACAAGCTCAGCCGACCCCATCATCCATGCCTATGTTTCTGATTCAAATGTCAGCAACTTGCAAGAAGAAAGTATCGACTAGTGCACTGGCTTGTACAGCAAGACATGTACCTGGGGATACAAAGGACATTAGTGGTGATTTTTTAGAAGCATTTCTTGGATCTTCCCATATTACTAGTATAGGAATGTTTTTGGTCACATTTGTGGTGACCGATGATTTTGTTCCCATAAAGATAGAGAAGGTTCCAGGTACTTTAAAATTATTATTACATATTGTCCAATTGTAATTTACTTATTGATCACTCTTTTTGGACTAATGATCCCATGATTGTTTTGTAGGTAATGATGTTTTTTTTATAAAAATCTAAAATATCTTACATTGGAGATCTTCACGCCCACCATACGTACATGGTGGAATGCCCAAAATCAACAAATAAAAGATGAAGTCATAAGTCATTTAGTTGTGTTGTTCAGAAATGACACATTCAACAAAATCAAGGTCCTTCAAAAAGTCGACACGTATCCAAAGTATGTGAGGGACCAATATAGGACACATTTAGAGAAGAACATAAAGTATGAGCGTCCCCCCATGATTCCAGAGAGGGAGAGGAAGGACTTGGTTTTCGATGGAAAGGAGAAAGCAGAAAAGAGAAATGGACATACACCAGCAAGAGAAAGAAGGTATGTGATAATATCAACAATGTAATTATGTACTGATTACTTTTTATTTTTACATAACCTAACATATTTGAAACTTTTCATAGGTTGCCTGACACATCGAAGACAACAAAGGAAAGACTAGAAAAACATGGGGAATACAAACTTGGCTCTAGTGGTTATATGAAAGTTGTTGCACGAATTGTAACTATCAATAAATTAAATATTGTATCGAAATAATAGATTGCAAATAATTTTTTTTAATCACACAATAGAAGAAAAATTCATGATATTATGCAAAAATGCAAGGCTCTAAATTCAATAGAGTGCCCACAGAAGATGACATGAAAATTTCCTTCCAGCAAGGCTATGGAGTCATGCCTGAATGCCTAAGAGAATTGAGTGGTAAAACACAATATTCCTGTGCATCTATCACAAAGGTAAATAACCTAAATGAATATTATTTAAAATTGAATACTTGAGCAAAACTCTATTCAATATTAATTTCCACCATAAGGGGACTATATTTGTTTTAAATAAGCAAGCAATGATAACAATGCACATGACATTGGAATGCAACATGTTGAGGTTGAAGCACAACCTGCACATGATGAAGGTCATGGTGTGCATCTCGGTACTAGAGGTATTCATGTGCTATATAAAATTTTCTCTATAATTATTAATACAATTAAACATCTTTAATTGCAATTGGTGTAGTAATTAATGTAACATTTTTTGTTTTTAGTTTAGAGCATGTAGAGCATGGTGAACAAGTGGAGCATGATCAAGCTAGACAACATCAGGAATGTGATGTGCTCCCATTAGGTAAAGATTCAAACCATTGTTACTCTTTTAAATGAATTTAACTACAATTGGTGTATGTATAGATTTAAAAATGGCCTATTGCTCTAACACAATGACATTACTATCATTCCTCTTAAATTATTAAATTATATTTATTATTTAATTAATCATCTCATTCTACCATATCCTAAGATCAAAGTCATCCTTTCTCCCTAATTCTATAATTAAGTAATTTTAATTAATTACTTTAATTATTGTACTTCTAAACAATTAATTCATCATCTATTCATCTATAATATAATTAAATAAATAACCTTATTTAATTATAGTCTTTCTTATAATTATTAATTAAATAACCAAATTTAATTAATATTCCCCCTCCTAATTATTGCATTTATGTGATAATTAAATCAAATTATATCTCATGATTAAATAAATGATATTTATTTAATTACAACTAACAATTCCTCTCATAAATAAATAAGTAATTATTTATTTATAAAATATCTCCATATGTGCAAATAAATAATATTTTATATATTTAAATCATAATTATCCTCCTAAATCCTAACTCACACTCACTTTAAGTTAGCTTTTCAATTAGAGCTCTTAACTCCACAATTCCCTCTCCTAACAATTCAATCCACATTGTTAATTCCTCCCTTAGCAAACAATTAAATTTTCCATCAATCCAATCTTCTAATCCATGCAGTCAGTTGACTCATTCATGCAATTAGTTAACTCACCAGTCCATTCAAGTCATCTCTCCAATCTATTTGCTGACAGATCAATCAATTCTATTAAGCTAAGCAATCAACTCAGTTGAACTCTCACTCACTCTGAGTTTAACTCCTCAATCACAGTCAATCAACCCTTCAATCATGGATTCTTGGTTGAAACCCCTAAAATCTTATAAATAGAGAGCCAAACCTTTGATTTTGGTAACCACAATTTCTTTGAATTCTTATGTTGGCACGATCTTGAGCTCAATTCTGAGAGCCCACATTGCATGAGAAGGAGAACACCAAGGAAGGATTTTATAGTTTGCATATTCATGTCTTGAATTGATTTCATAATATTTGATTGATTATGCTTATTATTTGTATTACATCCTTTCTTGAATATTGGGAATACTAATTACTCTAACAATCTCTTTGTGGTTGAGATTTTATATGTTATTGTAGGTTTCTATTGATCCTATTATTACCTTATTACAAATGGTGAACCCGACATGAAATTTGGTCATATCAAACCACTTGGAATTATTGTTTTGCAGGTTGGCATTGATATAGAGAGGCTACAGTAAAAAATTTAAATTTTTTTGGATTTATTTATTTATTTTTATAATTATTTTATGATTTTTCATAAAAAATCAATTATGGGCACAAATCAGCATAATTCTTTGCAAATTTTACATTTTTGGAAATCTCTTAAAATTCTAATGGGGGTCTATTCTCTATGATTTAATTTTTGTTGGGAAATATTTTCAAACAAGGTAGATCTATTAAAACTGGTATGTTATGTTAAAATGAGTCCCGAGAGAAAAAAAATTAAGAATTATGGTTTGAAAATTTTTTTTGCAGCTTTCTTTTGACATAAGAAAGCTACAATACAAATTTCAAATTTTTCGGATTTTTTTCAAATTTTTTATAATTTTTTTATGATATTTCATATAAAAAAAATTATGGGCACAAATCAACATATTTCTTTGAAAATTTTACATTTTTCAAAATCTCTTGAAATTTTACAAGGGGTCTATTCTCTATGATTTTAATTTTGATGAGAAATTTTTTTGAAAAAAAAAATATACATATTTATATAGATCTTTGAAAACTTTGTTTTTTGTGTGCAGGTGCAGGTGATAATCTTTTTATGGAAAACATTGTTTCGAAACTAAAAAATAACATTTCCTTCTCTTCCATCTAAATCTCATTCTCTATTGTAAAATGATGCATTTTCATTGTTGAAAATACATACTTGATATTGTAATGCACTTGACCATCAAAAGCACAAAAACAAAAAAAAGTCAAGATTCAGGAGCCCATTGAGTAGAGAATAAGAGAAAGAAAGAAAAAATAGAACAAGATACAAGCTAAGACAAAAGAAATCAACGCTTTGGAGGTATAAATCAGAGAATAATTTTTTTATTTGGGTACTAACTTTTATTTTTAGCATGTGGCTCGGAAGTAGGTTTTAATCTTGATAATCTAAAATCAATTCATCTTTCATTTTGGTGCTTTAAAACAAACAATGCATGCTCAAACTTCACATTCCATATCTCATTTTGGTGCTTAAAATTGACATGGTGGTTAAACATTGAACAAGGCAAAGAACATTTGAGATTGGTGCAATAAAATCAAACAAGGCAAAATACATTTGGACTTTGGTGCATCTAAAATTGGACAAAACAATACTCATTTGGTTTGGGCTTAAAATTGAAGTAATGTGCTTGTTTGGATGATAGCTCAGTTCACATTTGACTATTGGTGCTTGATGAGTCGAATTATTGCCTCAATTTTGTTACGATCTTTATGTTTTGTTGATACTCTGACAAACATTTTCAAGACATTTATGACTTATACTTATGTGAACCTATGCTAAGTACAACTAAAGCCACAAAATCTATGGGTAGTGTAGACACTCAAAAATGGACAAGTGCTTTAAAATCACAAAATTGCAAAATCTTAATCAAAATGCACTAATTCTCATAAAAAATGGATCAAATCAAAATCAAATGGACATTTATTAAATCAAATTGGACAAAATCATTAGAATCAAAAGAAAAATTAAATAATGACATTAAAGAATTAAATACAAGCTTAAAGGGGTGAAAAACACTATGTAATTGATTTTAATGAATTAGTTGTATAGTTGTTAAATCAAAAATCAAATTGAACCTATTCTCTTACATGGCTAATTTAATTAATTAATAGAATTTAATTAATCCTAATATCTTTCAACCAAAAATTGAGCAAGCAATGAGAATTGAGAACAAAGAGACATAAATCACTCAAAATAGTTGAATCTCAATCACACATTTCAACTTTGAATCTCAACCACTCAATTTTGTCTTTTTGTCCAAAGCTTTGAGACAAACATTTAAATTGTCCCCCCATTTAAAAATATTGCAAATTTTTTGACTCAACCAAAGCTAAATCATGATTACTTCACTGTACCCCCTACCCTTGGGAATTTACTATAAATAAGAGTCATTTTGAGAGCAATAATATAGAAGAGAATTGAAGAGAAAAACATTGTTATTATAGGCATTTTATGAGCAATTGAGAGTAATTGAGATCATTTAGCATTAGCATTTCACTTTATCATAGCATAATGGAGAATTGTGAGCTAGATTAAGCATTGTAGCATCATAGATTTCTTATTTTAGAAGTGTCACTAGTGGAGATTAAGTTGAGAGCTCTACTTACCACATCTAATTAGAGAACCATGAGATGTCATGGATTTTAGTTTCAATTCTTAGATAAATTTGCATTGTATTTGCTAATATTGTTAGTTAATGATCCTAATTTCATGGTGTTAAACATACACACACAAATGGTGCCCATTGTAGGGCCTTGAGCCTCATTTTTATCATTTTCATCAAATTTTGTGTGTTTTTGTCTTCACTTTTCTGTGTATTTTGCAGAAAATAGGAGAAATGATGCCTATGAAGGATTCAATGATGCCTACGGTCATTTCAATGACGCTTACAAGCTACTAATCGATGCCTGTATGAATTCTTCTATTCTATCTTTATTTCTCTCTGGTCGCCTACGAGATAAATTTTCACACCTAGGAGATAAAGTGTCACACTCAGGAGTGTAAAGCGATGCCTGTGACCTGAGAAGGGTCACGTATTTGCTGTCTTTTACCACCTACGATAGCCTTTATGATGCAATTTATTGAAAACTATCACACATAGTATCTCTTAACTGACACCTAGTATTTGTTAATTGCCGCTTTAAATAGTTTATATTACGCAATTTACATTACTTTTCACACCTAGTAATTAAAGTGTTACACTTGCTAAATTTTAAATGTCGCCGAAGTCACTAGAAAGTGATGCTGACTATTTTTAAAGTTACACCTGCTAGCATTTTAATCATGCATATTAGCTAACTAATGACGCCTATTACTTTTTTCTTTAAATTGTTGTCAAATCTATAGATTCTTTTTTCTTACTCTATGTTTGTGTTTTCCCTATAGATGAGCAAGCACAAGAAGGTTCAAAAACCAGAGAACAGAGTTACACAACCAAGCAAGGAGGTAAGAATACAAGCTAAATGTGAAAAGAAATTGCATAGTGCTTTAATTTTAGAGAGTTTAGGCTTGGAAGAGAAATTGTATGCTCATTACATCAAGGTGTTAGAGGCTTACAAGCTTAAATTTCCTACCTTATATTGAAATTTTTTACTTTAAGTTGTTGAAGTTTTCATTGAAAAATCTTGTCAAAATACTTAATTGTACTTCAAATTGTTCCTTTATGGTTTCCCTCATTTTGTATGGCTTTGTTGACTAACTTGTTGGAGGAGGGAGTAGGAATGATCGCCACTAGGTGAGTAAAAGCAAAAGCAAGCAATCAAAAACCTCATAAAAGCGCCTAGCCTTTTTGCTAGCTACAAAAAAGAGGTATTCATAAAATCAAGCTTGCACTTGCTTAAATTGTGGCATTCATTGAATCTAGCTTAAATAAAATAAGGAATTAACCAAACACCTCAATTATAAGAATCTCTTTGTCAAGAGATTGAAAAAGAACAATTGTTTCTTGAGTGTTTGGAATGAAGAAAGACAGTAGGGATATGCTCTTCACTTTTTAAGTGAACCAAATTCCCAAACTTGTTGGACTAAGTTCAATTTTCTTGTTTTCTATATATGCTAGTTAAAATAGAACAATAGAGGGCCTGCATCCCAAGATTTTTCTTACAAGGATGGTGAGAGGAAACGACCCAAGTGGGAGACAATCACCTTAGTCGTGGTACTATCCAACCCACTATAATAAAAATATACTTTTCCTTAAAAGGGAAGTGGCTAGATTGTGTGCAAGTTTCTTCACTTCCTCTAGTAGTCCTTTTGGATTGCGCCAAATCGTGCTTTTGTGCATGTGGGAAGCCCGCAAGTAGGAAAAAGAACTTGGCATAGTTTAGAATAGAATTATTCATTAAAACCTGATAAGTAGTAAGCTACCTTATAGAGCCAAACATGTTAAAATCCAAATTTGACTATAGGTAGATTGCGTGGAAGACTTTCTTGTTCAATACCTATGAAAAATGCCCAAGAACATACACTTTTAGTGTGGTTTTAGGGACATGGTGCAAACTTGATGTGTGTGTGTTACGTTTGTACTTCATTTTCAAGTAAGAAAATTCCACAGACCTAATCTTACAAATTTTAAAATATAAAATTTACAACCAAGTCTGTAAAATGCCGCCTACAAACAGAGAAAAACTGATTGTGCACAGTGAAGTTATGCCTGTGATTTGTAAAAAGATGCTTGGAAAAAATAAATTCATGCCTGTAAAAGTTTAAGTGATGCCTAGAAAAATTTAAATCATGCCTATCAATAGGGAAGAGCTGCCTGCAGACCTGCAAAGTGCCGCTTAAGGGAATTCCAGTCACCGCATACTAAACTTAAAGTCACGCCTACATGCAGGCAAGTGACACCCAAAATTAAAAAAGGGTAAATAGTGAGCATTTCTCGAGGCTTTCAAAAAAAATTTATTCCAAATTCAGATACCCTTTTCAACATTCTTTCTGTTCCAACATTCAGCCTGGTTGTAAATCCTAGTTCTGCACAATTTTTGAAAATTTTGAGGATTTGGCCACGAGCAAGCATGATCGAAGCCTATTTTCAAGTGGTTTATGTTCATGTCTGCTTTTACTCAATCATATTACGTCAATAAAACCTTACAAGTAGATAGAACTTATCTAAGACAAGAAATTCCTTTCCCAGATGATAATTTTACCACTCCAAGAATACCCCAAGAGCTTGTTCAAGAAAAGGAAACCAGCATGATTTACTCCGATGGCTTGGGTAATAACAAAAATGGAGGTATTGACCCAAACAATTATGGTAATGCTGATAATGGAGGAATGGATCAAAACACTCAAGGAATTGATAACACTAACAATAGAGCTAATAGTGAACCAATGACAAAAGATGCTACTGATGAGAAGGTTAGTGAAGCAATACAAAGTTCATATTTCTTGAAACTCATGGAGAAGGCAATGGAGGGAGAGAGAGAGAGATAAAGATAAATACTTTCTATACCTAGCCCGAGCATGTCTTAAGCTTCCTCGCGACTATGATGTTAATCAACTTAAACCACCAAAAGTTGAAGAGAACCCAATTGACATCATGAATAAACAATTTAAGTTATTTCAAATGCAATTGGAAATGATAAAACAAAGCGGGGCTCCTAAAACCTTTTCTATAGAAGCATAATGTCCATTTCCATTTGACAAGAGTCTAGTCATGGTACCATTCCCTATCAACGTAGTATTTCCTAAGTATGATAAATATGAAGGAACATCAGATCCTCAAGATCATCTACGGGAATTTTGTTCATTGAGCTTGGAGTTCATGCACGATACCACTTATTTAATGAGATTATTTCCAAGAAGCTTAGGAGGTATGGCCATGGAGTGGTTTTTGAAATTACCTTTCAGCATTAAAACCTTTGAAGAGCTAGTTTCAAAATTTGTGGCACACTATTCATACAACATCAAGCATGAAGTCACAATGATCACTTTATGTAATATCAAACAAAAAGATGGAGAAGGATGCCTAATTTTCCTACAAAGATGGAGGATGATATTTGCTAGATATCCTAGGAGTGTACCATAAAAGAGAAGATGGATATCTTCATCAATAGCCTGAGCAATGAGATGAATTATCGGTTGAGAATGCAATGTCCTAAGACCTTCCAAGATCTTATCGAAAATGGAGTAACCACAAAAGAGGTATTAGTTAAGAGTGGAGAGTTGAAACTTTACAAGGACAACAACCATAACAACCAGAATAAGAACTTTTCTAACAACTATAATCAGTTTGGGTTGAAGAACAACAATAAAGGAGTGATCAATGACGGGGTTGTTGATTTTAGTAATTTAAAAGTGACTCCCTTTTCTCTCACAAGAACACCTAATCAGGTGAACAATGCAAATCAGGCTCCCAAAGTGCCTTACAACAGCAATACTAATAGTGGCAATCTTGGGAACAATCAAGGAAGTAACAAATCTAACAAATTCTTGGCACCAACTCCCAAGAGGACCTTCACACCTTTGGGTGAACCTCTTGAGAAATCATTGAAGACTCTCATGGCTAACAATATCATTAATTTACCTATCATTCAACCCTATGAGCCACAACACAAGCCCAGCTGGTGGAGTGAGAATAGCCATTGTGAATATCATAGAATTAGAGGGCATAAGACAAATGATTGCTTACAGTCAAAGAACGTGGTGCAAGACCTGATAGATAATGGTATGATCACCATTGAAGGACCTCAAAGTAATGAAGATCAATGGCTTTCAAACAACCTTTCTATAACCATGAGAAAGGTGAATCATCCAATGGGAAGAAACAAAGCAGTAACAATATCAATTTTGCACCTCCTTATGATAACATTGTCAATACATTGTCCAAGAGTGAGCATGTTGTAAATGCTATAGTGATTAAAGAACAACCCCAAAAGGAAACATCTAATGTTATCAAGGATTACCCTACAAGGGGTTGATCCTAAAGCTATTGGTCCTTCGCAATCTAATGTTTTGGTTAGGTAATCATCTACAATAGCAAAACCATATAGTTTGGTGGATCAGCTACAAAATACTCCAGCACAAATCTCAATCTTGGAGTTATTAAAACTATCTCCAAATCACAAGGAAATTCTAGAGAGAGCTTTAGTGGAAACTTACGTTCCTACCAACTTAGAAGAGGAGAAGTTTCAGAATATGGTAGGGCACCTCATTGCAGCCCATTGCCTTTCATTTTCAGACCATGATGACATGTCTATTACCCATCCCCAAAATCTACCACTGTATATAGAAGTCTTGATTGAAAGACATAAGGTCAAAAGAGCTCTCATAGATGGGGGAGCTGGTCTTAACATCTACACTTTGAGCCTTGTCAAATCTCTAGGATTATCTAAGTCATGCATTGATCCTACAAAAAGAATTACCATAAAGGCCTATGATGAAGCAGAAAGATCTTTGAAAGGCATGATTGTATTACTCATTCAAGTTGGACCTGTCAAAAAGGTCACAAAATGTCAAGTCTTAGATATGAAACTAACTTATAATATCTTATTCGGGAGGTCATGGATACACGAGATGCAAGAAGTTCCATCTACGTATCATTAATGCATAAAATTTCCATACACAGGTGAGGAAATCACGGTTGGAGGGGATTCAAATCCTTTCCAATATTGGAATGCACTAAAGCCTCTCCACGAACTATTTATTCCCCATAATAGAGAAGGGATTATCCAAAGGGCTACTATTGAAGACATCAAAGTGGACGATCCTAAGTCAAACCCTCCTCAAGCTAACTCAACTACATCAACTAAAGGAAAGGAGAAAAGGAGTTATGAGGGTCCAACTTCAAATGAAAATTCAGATCAAGCATCTACACCAAAGTTAGAGCCTTCAAAACCCACTAAAGAGGAGAAAGATAAAGCTAAAGAGGATCATTACAAGTACATGAGTGAGATGATGCATACTTTTGAAAAACAATGCAAAATCAGTTCCAAAGGAGTAGGGGAATATTTTGTCTCCCTATTCAACTTACCTACATCTCTAAGAACACATGTGAATC
This sequence comes from Chamaecyparis obtusa, assembly GCA_027943335.1. Taxonomy (NCBI): domain Eukaryota; kingdom Viridiplantae; phylum Streptophyta; class Pinopsida; order Cupressales; family Cupressaceae; genus Chamaecyparis; species Chamaecyparis obtusa. The sequence goes on from BSBK01002782.1 coordinate 4,845,929, forward strand.
CATCCAAAGAACATCTTCCTCATAAATATAACTCTTATTTTGTAAGAGAAAGTGACAAAGAAACATTTGAGAAAGAAGAAGGTGAAGTCCTCCAATGGCTTTATCAAGATGAAGATGATACCTCAAATACTCCCATAGAAAGAATTCAATACATTAACATTCAAACCCATCAATATGGGAAAGGATTTGAGATAATGCAAAAAATGGGGTACAAGGGAAGAGGACCCTTAGGCAAAAGAAATAGGGGTTTACTAGAGCCTATTGAACCTTCTTGGAGGTCAAAAGAAGAAAGATTAGGGGTAGGCTACCAGCACAAAGGAGAAAGCTCTAGCCCCATGCATGATTCATATCCTCAAGTGAACACGGTGGAATCTGATGTTGATAGTGATGACTCCCGAGATTATGAGTGGGACACTCTATCTGAAGAATCATGCCATGATAAGGAGATTGTCACAATACATGCTTATGCTAATGTTCCAAGGTAACAAACTCAAGGTAATGAAGAGCCTAATATACAAGGACTCAACATAGGACAAGCACCTACTAATCAGCCATGGATAGGTGAACCTTGGGTACCTTCATGGGGGGGTGATTCAAACGTTAGTTTTAATCCACTTGTGGTGTTTCCCATGCTATTTCCCGTAGAGGTCTTAGAGGACTCAATTAAAGGGGACTTTGATCCTTCTTCCATGAACCATCTTGAGGAATCTCATGTCATAGACCTTAATGATACATTGTATGAACCATCCAATGAGGTCATGTCCATAAATCCAACCGATGACACTTTTATGAATGAATCCTTACCCTTGATGCATCCCAAACTTATTGATTGGGACCTAACTGAGCCAAGTGACTTGCTCTATTTCCCAAATGACCAAGAAATGGCACAATACTTGAATGTGGTTGAGACCTCTTTCACCAATGAATTTGATCTGAACATGATGAGAAGAGCAGGGGTCCAATCTCTTAATCCAAAGAAAAAAATGAAAAAAAAATAAAAAATGAAAAGTTCTAGTGATGAAAACCACTGTGGTAGCACTAGAACCAAAAAAAGTAAATATAAAGGATGTTTCCTATGGTTAAAACCCAACTATGGCACCAAAGGAAGAGAGGTTGGATACCCTACCCGAACATGAAGAAGAAAGGTCACCAATTCTCATAGAGCCAACAAAGAAGGTCAACATTGGAATAGAGTTGGATCCAAAACTCATACACCTAGCAGTGTCAATTACACCTTTAGAAAGAGAGGATTTTATCAAGTTTTTCCAAGAAAAACAAGTGAACTTTGCATGGTCCTATGCTAACATGCTAGGATTGGATCCCAACTTCATCATGCATCATTTGAATGTTAAACCAGGGGTTAATCCCATCAAGCAAAAGTTGAGAAAGATGCACCCACATATAGCTCTCCTAGTCAAGGCAGAATTGGAAAAATTGTTGAAAGTGGGGTTTATAAGAGCAATTGCATATGCTAAATGGATATCTAACATTGTACCAGTCACCAAGCATGACAAATCCATTCGTGTATGTATATATTTTAGAGACTTGAATCTTGCATGTCCCAAGGATGACTTCCCACTTTTGAGCATAGATGCAATAGTTGACTTGACAGTGGGTCACTCCATGTACTCATTAATGGATGGTTTTAGCGGATACAATCAGATAAAAATTTCACCTGAAGACCAAGAGAAGACAACCTTTACATTCCCTTGGGGTACCTTTTGTTGGAACTTCATGCCCTTCAGCCTCAAAAATGTCGGAGCCACATACCAAAGGGCAATGACCACTATTTTCCATGATATGATGCACACCTTTCTAGAATATTATGTGGATGACATATTGGAAAAGTCACATAAAAGAGAAGATCACCTACAAATTCTAGAAAAGATATTTACCCAGTTGGAGCAATTCAAAGTTAGGATTAATCCAAAAAAATGTTCCTTCGGTGTCCAATCTGGCAAATTGTTAGACTATATAGTTTCAGCAAAAGGGATTGAGGTGGATCCAAAAAAAGTACAAGCAATAATAGATATGGAAATTCCAAAGAACATAAGCCAAATGAGGTCTCTATAAGGCAAGCTACAATCAATAAGGAGATTCATTTCTCACTTGGCTGAAAAATGTCATTCATTCACAAGGTTGCTACACAAAGATACTATTTTCATATGGGATGAAGAATGTGATCAAGCCTTCACTTTATTGAAGACTTATCTAATAAATCCACTGATCCTAATGCCACCAATCAAGGGAAAACCATTGCTACTGTACATATCCGCTACGAGAGGTCTCTAGGAGTTCTTTTGGTGCAAGAAGATGAGCAAGGGAAAGAAAGGGCAATCTACTATTTGAGTAGAACATTGATCAAATATGAACTTAACTACACATTCATGGAAAGAGAATGTTTAGCAGTTGTCTTTGCATCCCAAAAATTCAGACATTATATGTTGATGCATAAGGTAAAGCTGATTGCAAAAATTGATCCTCTAAAGTACTTGCTAAGCAAAACTGCCTTAATGGGTAGAATAGCAAAATGGGTTGTGATATTAAGTGAGTTTGACATTGAGTATGTGGATAGGAAGGCAATAAAAGGACAAGTGATAGCATATCACTTAGCTGAAAACCCATTGATTTCCATGCAAACCATTCAAGTGGAGTTTCTGAATTCTGCAATTGTCAACATAGAAGCAAAGACATGGAAGTTGTACTTTGACGATTCATATACACAAGGAGGTTCCAAGGCTGGCATATTATTGATTACCCCTCAAGGGTATACTATTCCCAAGTCATACAAACTTTTGTTACCATGCACAAACAACATAGTAGAATATGAGGCTTTAGTCATTGGCATTAAGATGGCTTTAGAATGGAACATCACCGAGCTACAAGTATATGGAGACTCTCAATTGGTAATCAATCAAGTCAATGATGAATACAATACCAAAGATGAAAAAATAATGCCATACAAGACTATGATTGATGCTTGGAAAAAGTAATTTTCTTTGATAACCTTTGAGAAAATTCCAAGAGAGAAGAACATAGCAACTGATGCAATGGCAACCTTGGCTTCCTTACTTCAAAAACCTAATCAGAATGAGAAGTATGAATTCTTGGTGGAAGAGTTAGCGAAACTGGCATTTGACCTTCCTGACACCCAAATTGTTTCCCTACTCAATGGACATGAATCACCTTGGTACGGCCCTATCTATACATATATCAAATACTAAGTGTTACCTTTAGACCAATCTTGAGCACAAAAATGAAATTTCATCTGACAATCAGCCTGTTACATAATCCTTTCTGACACATTGTATCGTAAGGGTCTTGACAGGATGTTACTTAGATGTCTAGAGGAGGAAGAGTCTAAGTTAGGCTTACATGAGGTTCACAATGGTATTTGTGGATTGCATTCATGTGGTTTAAACCTAGCCAAGAAGATCCTTCGTATACGGTACTTTTGGAAAACCTTAGAGAAAGATGCTTGTCACTTTGTCAAAATATGCAACAAATGTCAATACCATGGTGACATGATACATGTGTTGGCACAAGATTTACATCCCTTTGTTACACCATGGTCATTCTATCAATGGGGATTTTACTTGATTGGCATAATCTATCCACCTTCTTCCAATAGGCACAAGTACATTGTTGGCTCATTTCCTTGCAGGACCAAACTTGAATAAATAAATGGGCTGGAACTTAGGATAGGTACTCAAGTTTGACAAGAAAATAGTCCAATTGATGAGGATAGAGAACATCCTCCTTCTTCTTTGAGCTCCACATCACTCAGGTGGGTATTGCCTTATCTGCACACTCAAGACACCTCATGATCAACAATAGGCCTACAAAATAGATTATTGTGGAATAATCTTCAAACCCCTTCAGGTAACTTGTACCCCAATGAAGCCAATTCACATGCAATACCCCTACATGCATAGAATGAGTCTAAAGATTAGAAAGGACCTCCTACTACTACTACCAACATGAAAGGGAAAGGTATTTGATTTGATGTTGGGTTGGAAGGGCTCCTGGGATACACTAAGTCTCTGATAGACCAGTGCCTTGTCCAGTGGGCCACAGAGTCAAATACCCTATTGCAACAAAGAGCTATGAGACAAGAAAACAATACATTCTAATATGTTGATGCCTTACACCAAACATACACCATCAACCAGATCATACTTTAACAATCCACTTGTGTACCCAAAATGTGCTATCGCCTATTTAAAGGATATTAACTCTCCCCTTAGAAAAGACCTATAAACAAGTAATGCATTAACCAATATCCACTGGAAGACAAACATAAGATACCCTTGATACCCCGGTTCATACACACTTGAAAACCAATCCCAAACCTAGTTGCTTCTGTGAAAACAACTCTATTGCAGACACAGGAAATGCAAATAGAAAGATGGAAACACCCTTGATGCTTCAATCAATAAGTCTGAAACTCTAATGGAGACAATCTGCTAACAGTAGAAATATATTGAATCTCATACATAAGACTAATCAATTACAATACATATCATATTCTCTGAGCCAACAAAGGAGAAAAGACCACTCTATATGCAGAGAAGTAGAGAAAATCTACAGGAAAAGGACCCTTCATGGAACTGAAAAGGAACCCTCAGGAACCAGGATTTTAGAACCCTTACAAAGTCAAAAATATAGCCATATATACCCCTAGTTATCTTGGAATCCTACACAAGTTAGGATGCAACAAGCTATGGATAACCACGGTAAGGGTTAGGGTTTCCACCCACCAAAATAATTCAAAAGATCAGAAATTACTGCACTTTGGAGAAAACCAAGCAACCTGGTGAAGAACAGATCAAAAATTGAACTCCAATTATGATAATTCTCAAAATAGTGTACAGAAGATCATAAATCCACCATGAAAACTAGTCTATTCAAACACCTTGCAACACGCCTCAAGCTACTCTTGGTTCATTCCTTACATGGTACAGATCTTTGCAATTGATCATCACACCCTAGACCACACTGCGGCAGCAAACAAATCATTTCTTACTAGCTCCAGTTGCCTCTACATTCAATTTCCATCCTTTCTGTCACTGGAAACCCTCAAAAATACAAACCCTAGAAGAAACAACTATTTTCATGGTGCCCGCAGAGAATCGGCGGTTGATATTCAAACCTTGATCAACTTTAAAACCCCACCGTTAGATCTATTTACTTTTCTCAGGCCCGCGTGCCTTACATTGCTTTAAGTAAAATCAATGGTCATCGTTATACCATGATGCTAAAAGTAGAGCATCTTACCTCAGTGGTATAATGACAACCACATGATCTTCACAGGCCTACAGGCACTTACTTCCTTTAAAAACCATGGCCCCACAAACAAATCCACCTCAGAACACTTGGACCAATGAAATTCAAGCATGTAGGTGATGAATCAGCACCTTGGACCCACTCATTATAAGCTTTTGATCGGATGGTGGTCTTATAATCTCATAGCCCTGACAGATCCCTTAAGATCTTACGTCGATCGCTCGATCATCCATACTGGCATCCCTTAGAATCTTTCAGGCCCACTGACATAATCATTATCACCCTCCAGCTTAGTGAATAAGAACACAACACCTCAGTGATGAATCATCAGATGGTCCTACCATATCTGACAAACCTTTACCCTTTAATCAATATTTGGTGAATCAGCAACCGAAGACTTTCGTCGGGTCATGAAAAACCTTTTACCTTCGCTAAAACTTTTAGTGATTGCGCAAACACTGTTCGCCAAGTCGCTAGCTGATTTGGAACACAACCATTTTATTACACGAATGAGCAAACCCCTTTGAGATTTGTTAGAACCGCTAAGAATTTTATCTGGACTACCAAACTTTAGACCCCCACTTGTCAAAAAATCAATAGTCATCTCATCTTCGCATGGCCTGACAAGATTCCATCAGATTACGCCCACCGTCGAATGAAGAAACTTACCCTGCCCTGACAACCCTCTAACACTAGATGAAATCAATGGCTATCACAAAATCTCAAACCTCTAACAAATTCGATGAGATCTTACGCCGTTCATAGATTTTTTGATAAGGTCAGGACCCGCTGACACACCGGATATCAGGACCCACCAACACATTACCCAGTCATCACCTTGTGGACCAATCAGGCACTGCCAAATCAGCTTACCTAGTAGTGGACCCGCCCATCAGAAAGCATTACATCATAAAAAGAATCAATGACTGTCTTAAGATCTCATGCATCTGACATATTGTTTGTGAAGACACGCCCACCGTTGATCAACTGCAAGTGTCAGGACCCTCTGACACATCCAGGTTAGATTTGAAATCAATGGATGGTGCATGATCTCAAAGGGGAAGAAAATTCCTTAAGATCATGCACCGATCATTGATTGAAAAGGCTTCATTGCAGGCCCCACTGACGGATCTCCGAATCAGCAACACCTCGACCTATCACCAATTACCACCTCACTGACATAGGTCCACGTGTATTATCATTTTTTTTTAAAAAGGGACCACCACTTCACAATTCAGTGACCAAAGGAAAGACAAGTTGCTCGTCGAGTCACCTGATGCTAAGACATAACCGCCTGATAATAAGAGATTACGTGAACACTGTGTTTGCGTAATCGCTGAGAGAAAATGCTAACCATTGCGGAACTTAGAGAATGTGTGACTGACATGTTTGCTGAATCGTTGAAAGTTTAAAAGTGACCACCAAGGATTAAGTGAACAAGCGACCAACAGGGAAAAGAAATGCGGACATGCATTAAATGATCACTTAAGTGGCCAAAAAGGTAATGAAGAAATAGAATGAGGCCAGGGGAAAAAAAAGGGTTTTTCCTACCAGTGGCTAGATTTTGAATTTTGCAATGGTTTTAGCCAGGGATAGGAAAAAGGTTGTAGAGACCAGAGGAAAGTTGGTACAGTCATGAAACTTTTGTAGGTGTAGGCCATTTTCTAAAGATTTTTGCATTGACATGAAAATGGGCTAACATACATCATCACCGCAACAGAGTATTTCACTAAGTGGGTAGAAGCAATTCCTTTGATCATGACCATGGGTAAACAAATTTCCATGGTCATCTTGAACCACATCATTTGCAGATATGGTATCCCTCATGCCATAATCACAGACAATGGAAAGCAATTCAAAAACAAAGATGTGGATGAACTTTGTGACACATTCCATATTACTCATCACTCTTCATCCATTTATTATCCTCAAGGAAATGGACAAGCCGAAGCTACAAATAAAAACATCCTCAAAATCTTGAAGAGATTGGTGAATAAATTAGGAAGAGATTGGCATGTGCAAATCAATCTAGCATTATGGGCCTATAGAACTAGCATTCAAACACCTATGGGAGCTAGACCATTTTCATTAGTTTATAGAGCCGAAGTTGTTCTACCTTTGGAGGTTGAAATCCCATCTTTACGAGTATCATTGCAAGGCCTAATAATAGATGAGGATTACAGAGTTGCCCAACTTCAACAATTAGAATTGTTAGAAGAACACCAAATGCAAGCCTATGAACACTTGAAAGTATATCAAAACATAATCTAAAGGAACTACAATAAGCATATCAAACCGAGAGTCTTCAAGTAGGAGACTTAGTGCTAAGGGAAAATCCTAAGAATCAAGTTGAATGAGAAAAGAAAGGAAAATGGGAGGCTAATTGGCTTGGTCCGTTCATCATTGTTTCTTCATTTGGAATGGGAACTTATAAGCTAGCAGATTGTGAGGGAGAAGAGCTACAAGAACCTATCAATAGCATCCATCTAAAGAGGTTCTATGCATGAGGTAGATGAAAGAGTATAAAGAGTATCAGATGAGAAGCATCATGTTTATTGTACATAGTCAAAAGAGATCTTGAAAATACCAAAAAAATTTGAAAAAAAAAGAAAAAAAGTGCCTTGGTGAAAACCTAGCAATAGGCACCTTGGTAGCAAAAAAAAATGAAAAAGGAAAAAAGAAAAAAAGCAATAAATCTAAACTGTGAAAACTTGGCAATCAAGCACCTTTTGTTCCCTTGAGTCTTTCCTAAAAGTTGCATGTGTACATATTGTATTTCCATCATCTCACTTGTAAACTTTCATTGCATTCGTCATTTGTGCATAGTCATAATAAACCCTTTTAGTTGCGTCATTGCATTTCCTATGGCCCTAAGTTTGTCACACGATCACATTTATCACTTGGGGGTAAAAGAGGATTGGAAAATTTGGTACAAACGGATTCAATAGTGCTAGATTCGGTCACATTAGAGAGAGACTTATCAGAGCTTCAGAAGAGAGAGATTTTCTTGAACCTTTGATGGATATCATTGTTCACACCCAAGTATTTTGATCCTACAACTTGATCCTTGAGCCTTCATTGACTTTATTATTTGGGATTAAAAAATTGACAACACTTTAAAGATCAGAATGCTTGAAATTCTTTTTGAAAATCGTGATACATGAAAAAACACTTGAAGCTTTCTTTTGATAATCTATATTGAATTGACTTTTATCACATCTTTTTAGCTAATCGATGATGTTTTGACTAGATTGGCCATGATAGACACATGATATTTTTCTTGCCTTTGAGTGACTGTCTTAAGGAAGATTCATAAACTTATGAGAATTCATCTAACGATGTGGTCATCAAAGAACCATCAAGGACTATCACATAAGATGAAGGATTGACCTTTTATTGTTTACGCAACTGGATACCTTGGCTATTTAGATCTTCTATATCTTAATACCAAAATCCACTTGCAACATTGAATCCATTGAAACCAATATTCATACTCCCATAGTTTGGTCATCCAGCTAGTGAGGGTTGTACTAGTTTTCAAAGAGGTTACCAAAAGTGATACAAAGTTGTATTCATATCATCATGATGTGGTCAGTGATGGTTGTACTAGCTTTCTGGTCCCACAATGCTCAATGATGAAAATATATCTCTATGGCATTTCTTTGCTAAAGCTAATGACACTTAGTTGCATTGCATTGCATTTTCATGTTAGATTAAGTGCATTTGTTTGTAGTTATTTTTTCCAAGGACAAGGGGGTACATTTATAATCTTGGTTGGTCAAAACATTAAAGAAATGGGGGTTCAATCAAACATCTTATCCTTGATATCAATCAATAATGTGAGATTATCTTTTGCATTCATGCATAGCATTACCCATTATTCATTATCCATATATTAGAAAAAGAAAAAGATTCATTACTCATACATCACTTGCATACATGTAATTAAGTATAGAATTGCATACATTCAAAATTAAAAACATAGGGGCATTCACATCCATATTTCAATAAAACACTTTGCATTCATACATTGAAAAGTAGAAAAAATATCAAAACTCATGATCAATGCATTCATCTATCTATATCATACATAAGATACATTGCATCCATAGCATAATCAAAAGTAAATGCATCATAAACATCATATAGCTTCATCCAAGATTATCATTCCTATGCATCTGCTTACCTAGGGGAAACCTCATCATCTAATCAAAAGGGGCAACCTAATTCTCTTGATTACTTGTATTTACATCTGCACTTGATTCATATCAAATGACCCTATCTATCAACCTCCCACCATTAATCTTCTTATTAAATCTAATCCAATTGAATATCAATTAGTCGAATCATCCAATTGATCATCTAACATCAATCAAGTTATCCTATCATTCATTTTCTCAACTTGAGAGTATCAAATCTCCTAACTCTAGATCATGAGGAAGGGAAATCAATCCATTTGTTCATGTCTCTATGTCTTGAGAGTGAATTATCAGTATCTATAATGCCCCGCCAGGGAACCCAAGAGAAGTTAACCTAAAACATGCTACTTAGTTTGGTGAATAATTTTTTTCTTTCTAAAGTTAACATACAAGATAAACAACAGTGTAGAAGCAAATACCATTTACTCACATTGAAACAACATCCAACACAGATTACAAGACTCAAGGGTTCCATGACATAGAATTACTTAAGAACAAAACACAACTAGAACTAACAACAATAAAAGATTCCATAACTTATAAATTACAATTACATGATATAACAATAAATACAATTCTCGTGAACATCCATGATAATGAAATAAACTAACATCCACTACACATGTCGTAGGGTATGTAGTAATAAATCTAACTACAATAATACAATGTCTAGATTAGGTATCACATGCGATACACTAATACAAGATTACAAATAATGAAGATAAGAACATCAATGAAGCATGATAAGGAATCCAACTGCAGGATCACTATCAAGCACCGGCACCAGCACGTTGAATCTCAAATGGTAAAGAATCACTACCACCGATCCATGTAGAGCCACAAAGGCCTACCCCACCATGCTAAGGAGATAATCACAAACCCCAATCGGATAACCAAAACATTACAAGGATAAAACCCTAAGCAGAAGGATCCTGAAAAGCACTCTAACTCAAGATAAACATAATATAGTAATAGGTACAACTCGCTAATCCAGAGGCAACCGACACATATAGAATAAATAGACTATGCATAGGAAGGTGTCATCATGTACGTCTAACCCTTGAGTTTTGTCCTAGTAATCTCTCTGGATTCGAGCACCCAAGTGACCATACATGGTATCAATGACCTCTTGTACAAAAAAAGTCATCAACTATGCCAACTCATCCCTTAAAAGGGGGCTAGTCATCTTCTCAACACCTTAGTTTGTACTAGCACTCAAGCATGGGTGAGGACTCTTGTCTTATTAGGTTCAATTAAATACCCCTTAATTATATTAGGTTATCACTTTATTACTGATACTTACAATAAGTGATCCTAGCAGCCACTTGTGGGCCCCAATGCTTATTGCAAACCACCTCCTACTACATATCTAGGTAAACTACCCTAGGCTCATAGATCTCTCCTAGATCAAAACATGGATAAAATCAGATAGTCACACATCCATAATCATCACATAAATCAAGACTGACTACATAAGTATAATCACTGAACACAAAATGCATCATGAGCATGGGATGTAAACAATTCACACTCACGCCAAACATAAGAAAATAGCATGAACATAGAAAACAATTCCCAAGCCTTTGTCTTTCCTAGGTCATCTAGCACCCATAAAATAGATAAACCCAACGACCAGGAAAGATAAAACCACATTGAATAAAACAACCAATTTCAGTATAACAAGATGCATGTTCAGAGATATATAAACAATACATATATTTCAATATTAATTAAAATCCAATTTGAACACATAAGTTACAACACATTTTACACTTCATACCTAAGTTAGATTCACTGATTAATCAAATTCATTCCATTAATCTAATCTTATTTTGTTTTCCAATCAGATTTAATTCACTTATTAAATAATAGTTTACTAGAACCATTTCACAACAGAGTCCACTAGACCTTAACAATAGCAATAGATAAGATCATCCTAAAGTCCTATTATTCCCATACAATACTTGCCTTTATCTAGTATTGGACCAAAGTTACTATTAAACCTTATTAATAAAATTGCCAATATTAAATAAATCAGAACAATCAATAATAAATGTTATTATTATTAAAATAATAACAACTAAAAGAAAATTACTCATGTTTAACTAAAATATGTTAATAAAAATTATTATTATTAAATAATTATTATTAACAAAAATTATTAATAAATCAAAACCCAACAATTAACTATTACTATGAAATAATAGTTAGTTTAATAAATTTATTATTAAACTACTAATAAAATTTATTTATAATAACTAAACTTATCAAATAAAAATTATTAATATAAAATAAAGTAATATAAATATTAACAAAATTTATTAAAAATAATTATTAATAAATATTAAAAGTTTTAATAAATAAATAAATTTTTTAAAAAAATTTTAAAATCATCTTTTAAAAAAAAAAGTGACATATGGGGGGGCACGTGGGCCCAAACCCCACTGTTCCCTTTATAGCCACGCAGGCCCCCATGTGCAGTACATAGTATTACGCACAGTACCATGCGCAGTACTATGTGTTGTGCAAGGTACCCTCATTGGAGCCCGTGCCTTGGTTATGGGGGTTGGGGATTTGGTGGCCCCCACCCCATCAAACAAGTTGCCCAAAACAAATTTTTTTTATAAATTAATTTTTATTTATTTTTTTTATTTTTTTTTACTATAGTTTATTTTTTCTTAACTATATTTTATTCTTTTATAAAAGATATTTTTGAAAATGGAAATAGTAACCCTATGGTATTTTTTTCCAGAAATGGAAATACAGACTATTTAACAAAATCTATGGAAACTTTGTCTTTTCCCTATTTTGTATTTACTCTACTGTTTGCAAATAAAAATTTCCATTGACTAATGTAATTTTCTATCATTTGCAAGGCTATTAATTATTTACTATGGTTAATTTATTTTGACTATCATTTTTTTAACAGAGATTGGGTTTTTTACTCAGAATGATATTTTTCAACTCAAATTGGATTTTTGACAACCCAATAAATTAATTTAACCACTCTATAGTATAAACTATAGTTAGATTAATTTTTCATTTCCTAAGAGATCTAGAATGTATTTTCTTCTGAAATTTCGATAGCATATCCCTACTATGCCAAGTCTATATAAAAAATGAAATAACAGATCTATGGGTACTCTAACACCCAGAAATACTAACAAAGCAAACAAATACAATAAAACCAATGAAATGATCCAGGCACAATGAATTTATCAAAATTTGCACAAACAGAATTGAATAAAATTTCCTCAAACCCTACCTCAATTCCAATGCTAGAAACTGAAATAGAATGCATGTAGAATGTTGAAACTTCTGATTCTATCAAATAAATACTCCAACCTGCAGATCTAAATCAACAATGCAAGCCAAGCCTATTCCAAATCCAAAGCAATCCTCACCAAAAGCTCAAGAACACACACAAAAGCTTAAGAACACAAAGAAGTCTCAAAATCTCCAAAAGATCTCTCCAAAAATCTCCAACAACCTGATTGAAAACAAATGAATGCTAATTCCCCCTATTAAGGATTCAACTCCACCATTCATGCAAACCCTAGATGACTCACAAAACAACTCCTAATCAAACTCACCCTCTTAAGTTGAAAGAAAATGCTAATTAATAAATAAAAAATATATTTAATTGTGCATAACTCAACTTGGTCTCCTAAAGACAAGTTGTCTCCTTTTTGAAACAAGACATATTCAAACTTAATAAAGCACATGTTATTATTATAAATTCTCATTAACTAATTTAATATTTCAAACACCATTAAATCATGCAATTTAATAATTTAATATCTAAGGGACAATATAAATCCTATTTTCACATAATTAATTAATTAAAACTAAATATCCTAATATTTGATTTTTAATTAATTAATAATCATACAAAAACATAAGAAATATATTTAATATTATTTTTTCAAATATAATATTAATTTCCACAACTAAAGAAAATCACATATACAAACAACAATAAATCAAGATCATCAAATAAACATACAAACTCAAAGAAGGGATCCACGAACTATATCATCCTGACATATTCGGGTAGGGTAGTCAACAAATACTTATCCATTACCTAGGATAGATAGGCTTAGGTTTTGGGTTTTAGGTCTGTGTATTATCTCCCCTCTTTACTATTGAGATGATTGTTTGTGGGCACGCTCACTCCTGTTAATTCAGGGAAGATGATGCCCTGTACTTGCAAACCTTTCATCACAAATCAAAGCATGTACATACAATATATAACAAGCAATGATAGGGTACGATCGGTCGTGTGGATCTCGACAAAGAAAGTAACTATGCCTCCGCCCTCTACCATACAGACACATAAAATAGATAGATTCAAATGAACACCATACACATGCTAGTATGGGGTAAGTACATCATAATCCAACTGAAACACAAACCATTGCATCATAATAACATCAATATCAAAATACAACAATATAATCTTAATCATAATCTAGATCATCAACAATCACTGAAACAATAAGATCTGCACACATACAATGCGGCCTAAAAGAGTATGGCACTAAAAAATTGAAAACAAACTATGGAGGTACTACAGTATCAATCCTATCAATCCTACCTATCAGTATCCCACTATCAGATCTATCATATCCAATTGACATCAATACAACATCAACCAAGTGATTCTGACTGACATCAAGTGATATCCAAACATCATCAAATTCTCTCAAACATCAACAACACTTTCTCAATCATAGCTTTTTCTCATCAAATTCTTTAATCAATCAACTGGGGAAAATTGTGGAACATAGCATATCATCAATGTTTTTCAGAAATGAAAACATATTGGATCAATCAAACAATCAAATTTTTCAAATCAAGTAATCATTATGTTTTATTTCTGAGGGGGCAACAGAGTATCAAATTGGCATCAAACATCATGAAATATGGGGCATCAAAATTTTTAATCATTATCAATGGGGAAGGTATAATTTTATCAAATCAGATCAGAGGCATATCATATCAGGCAGCAATCAATTTCATATTAGTGGTATATCAGTAAATCAGTAAATCAAGACCTAAAAGTGATCAAGACTTAAAATTTTCTTTGAATCAATGTTCTTTGCACATCACTTCAAAGAGGGGCATTTGTAGACACTCAAAAATGGACAAGTGCTTTAAAATCACAAAATTGCAAAATCTTAGTCAAAATGCACTAATTCTCATAAAAAATAGATCAAATCAAAATCAAATGGACATTTATTAAATCAAATTGGACAAAATCATTAAAATCAAAGGAAAAATCAAATAATGACATTAAAGAATTAAATACAAGCTTAAAGGGGTGAAAAACACTATGTAATTGATTTTAACCAATTAGTTGTATAGTTGTTAAATCAAAAATCAAATTGAACCTATTCCCTTACATGGCTAATTTAATTAATTAATGAAATTTAATTAATCCTAATATCTTTCAACCAAAAATTGAGCAACCAATGAGAATTGAGAACAAAGAGATATAAATCACTCAAAATAGTTGAATCTCAATCACACATTTCAACTTTGAATCTCAATCACTCAATTTTGTCTTTTTGCCCAAAGCTTTGAGACAAACATTTAAATTGTCCCCCCATTTAAAAACATTGCAAAGTTTTTGACTCAACCAAAACTAAATCATGATTACTTCACTCTACCCCCTACCCTTGGGAATTTACTATAAATAAGAGTCATTTTGAGAGCAATAATATAGAAGAGAATTGAAGAGCAAAGCATTGTTATTATAGGCATTTTATGAGCAATTGAGAGTAATTGAGAGCATTTAGCATTAGCATTTCACTTTATCATAGCATAATGGAGAATTGTGAGCTAGATTAAGCCTTGTAGCATCATAGATTTCTCATTTTAGAAGTGTCACTAGTGGAGATTAAGCTAAGAGCTCTACTTACCACATCTAATTAGAGAACCATGAGATGTCATGGATTTTAGTTTCAATTCTTAGTTAAATTTGCATTGTATTTGCTAATATTGTTAGGTAATGATCATAATTTCATGAAGGTGTTAAACATACACACACAGGTAGCTTGAGTGATATGTTTTGCTGATTATTATAAATATAATGCAGTACTCCATATAATTATTTCAAGTTGTGTTCTAACATTTAAGGAGTTGAAAATGTTGACTTGCATATGTGTACCGAATGTTACTAACCTTTTAGGTAAACACGGAGCAGTGTGAAGAGTGGGGCATCTGCATTAAAGAAGGAGTGTTAGAAGACCAACCATGGTGGGAGAATCTAGCATGATTCTGATGGATATGTCAAGCTTTGAAGGAGCTGTTGTTCCAGAGAATATAGGGAATTTGTCCTGCTATATTTCCTTAGAACTGTTATTCTATTGTCAATAGTAATTGTATTATGTCGTGGTTGTTTTATCTCCTCCATATTTGGCGAGGTTTAATGAGACTTTTTTGTTATATTTTCAATAAGCGTCAATCATTGATATAAATAGATTTTGACTAATTGAGTAGGTAATGAGAAAAGATAGAATTATGTATTCAATATAGTGGAAGTTTCTCTATTTTGTTCTTCATGAGTTGTTCAACTATTATGTAACCAGTTAAGAAGAATTTAATGGAAGAGTGATTTTGGATTATTTCTTGTGTTTAGTTATCAGAAGCCAACCAAGGGGGCCCACTTGGGAGGTGGATTAGATTAAGTTAGAATAGATTTGCTTCTTGTACTTTTCCTATTTTCAAATAGAGTTACTATTTTACTCTTGCAACATTACCACTGTGGTTGTTCCTGTAGCATTTGCAGAGATGGGTATAGTGAATGTTTTAAGTTGTTAGACAGGCTTAGATTCATTTCATAAGTTTTCTACAGTAATTCCATTCAATAGTCAAATGTGTTTACTTTCCTGCAACAATAGCATAGATTCCCTCTATGCATTTTATCTTCCTATAGCATAGGTGTTATGACTCTTAGAGGAACTTAGTACACAAACTATGCTTTCTCATTTCAAGTCTATGTCCCTGGGTTGACAATTTAAATGCATTTCATGGTAGGGAAAGTAATCTTTAGTATGAGTATATAAATCCTAAGAGAGACAATGGCATGATTATTATTACCTATTGTGAGATTGTTCATTTTTGGTGCTACTGCCAGGGATGGTGTCGAACTAGGAACCTTAATGAGTCATTTATTTTTTAGATTAGTTTCCTATTTTTAGTCAATACCATGAAGTTGTGAGATTGCTTCACAAGTCATCAACTTACTTATATGCATCGAAGAAGGAGAGATGTTCATGGCAAATTTCTTCCAAAAGAACCTGTTAAATTGAAAGAAGAGTTTGAAGAACTTGAGTTATCATTTCTTGATGCCAGTCCTGAGTTTGTTGCATCATCTTCAACAGAAGAAGAAGAAACCCAAGAAACATTTGACCTCCATCCTTTTGCAAAAATATTAGCTAGTTTCTATAACAATCCCAATCCAGGACCACCTGTTTCTCAAAGCCCTCCAGTCAATAATAATTTCCAGCCACATTTTCAATATCCAACACCTCCAATAATGGAAACTCCTACATTTCCATTTCCAATTCCAAGTCTTATTAACAATCCTAACCTCAAGAACATACCTTCTTCAGCACTTCCAAAGTTCTATGGCCTTGTTACAGAGGATCCTGACACCTTTTTGTTCAAGTTTGACATATTGTGTCAAAGTTTTGACTATAATATTGACAGTCATAAGCTTAGGTTATTCCCAGCAACATTGAAGGAGTCAGCTCTCAGATGGTTCATGGGCTTAGGAGAAAATGCAGTAGCTAATTGGGATGGAATGAGAGATTTTTTTTCTAAGAAAGTATAAGTAATACTGCAAGGGAAGTGATTCAAAAGGAAATGACATCTTCTGTATGTCACAAAGGGAAGATGAGACATTAGAGGACTACATATCACGCTTCTTATTTATCTTACAGAATAACCCTCAACATGCATTGCAGGATGATTCACAAAAGCTGATTTTTCTAAGAGGAGTGAATGAAAACTGTCTTGAAGCTCTCGACCTCATGGCTAGAGGTGATATATCTGAGTCCTCCTGGGATGACCTTCAGAAGATTTTTTTGAACTATTCTAGAGCAGCAGTCAAGAAAGGAAGGGGATTTCACTCAACGCTAACCAAAGGAAGTGGCTCTGGTATTTCAAAGATGGAGATTTCAAACCTGTTATCAGATTTCAAGAAATACATCATCAATGATGTTGCTACACATCTGAACATGATGACCGCCAAGAAGAAACATGCAGACGCAATTGGTTGAATACTGCCCTCATTACCTCAAACAAAAGAAGGATTGTCAGTGCAAATTAGTCACAAACCTAGAGAACCAACATCTTCCAGCTGAGTACTTGAAGATAGAAGGAGAGGACGAGCAAGTATTATTTGTTGCTCAATGTCGGCCATGGGCCACAAGACAAGGTATACCTCATGACCCATTACAAATTTCAAGTCCATATAATGGTTAGTGGTAAAACCAGAATGTCCAAAGTCCTCCATAGTATAATCAACCCACTTGGAATAATGCTTGGCCAAATAATCAATAGAACCAATGGTATCCTCCACAGCAACCCCAATGGCCACAATTTCCAAACCAATGGCAACAACCACAAGGGAATTGGCAGCCCACTAACCAGTGGAGAGGACCTTAGTAATGGCCTAACCCAAATCCTGGATATCCACCTCTACCACCTCCAAAAAATATACCTGCAATAATGCCACCACCTGCAAATACCAATCCTCAAAAGAAGATGCAATTACCTGCTCAACCTCAACCAAATCCCAACAGTCAACAGCCACAGCAACAAATGTATGCTACTGATGCTCAGCAGTACCCTACCTATGCACTTGATATAGTTGATATACACCTAAGATCAGGTACTACCTTTCTAGCACCTGAACCACCCCTTATCACTGAAGTGCCAGACCTTCCTACAACATCAGTACCAAATTTAGAGAATGATTTGCCAAATACTATTGCATCAAAAAATGTTTCCAACTCAGCTAATGTTCATACATTAGTTAAACCACCTTTTCCCTAAAGGCTTGACATGGAGGGCCTATACCAAAAGAATAAGATCAGCCATTTGATATCCTTGACCAGTTAAAGAACATGCATGTCCAGATTCCCCTGGTTCAAGTAATAAAAGATGTTCCAGTTTATGGAAAAGCCATAAAAGAAGCTTGTCTTAAAAAGCTTGGGAGGAAGAAAAAGGATCCTACAATAGTTCATGTTATAGGACAATTGGTTGATATCATGCTAGGAAAATTGATAATTCCAAAATATTCAGATCTAGGGAGTCCAGTTGTCAATATCATCATTAATGGCCAGTCTGTTAAAAATGCATTAATAGACTTAGGTGCTTCCATTAATGTAATGACTAAGGATACTATGAATAAACTGAGCATTGAAGGATTGAGAGATACTCACACAATATTGCAATTAGCAGATAGCTCTACTGTTACCCCTAATGGGATGATAGAAGACATAATAATTGCCTTAGATTCTTGGGAGTACCCTGTTGATTTCATGATCCTTTCACCAAAGGTCAACCTTGCTGGTTACCCTGTTATTCGAGGATGACCATGGTCAGCAACAGCTGATGCAAACATAAGTTGTAGATTAGGGAACATGACAATTTCAGATGGGCAAGCCACCAAGAAACTAGCATTGTATCTTCCAGCTCAACCACAACCAAATTTGAGTACACCTATATGGCCAGATTTAGGAGATGGGGAAGAAGAAGAACTGAATTTTGTGGTCCAGCTCATGATGTTACATAGGCAATCTTTCTTGAAACTCCAAGAGGAAGATGAAGTCATTCGGAGCATTCTTAATAATGACTATGTTGTAACCAAAGATATATCTGAGAGTTCTATGTTAGAGTTAAGTACATATGAAGATAATTTTGAGAACTATGTATTACCTTCAGAACCCAACATTATCCATCAATTGCTACCTAGTGAAGTAAACAAAATTCCAATCCCTGAAGTGTCCATGCTTGACCTTACAACTATTGTGGAACTTTCTAAAGGTCATAATCTCCATGTGAATAATAAGCTACCTCCGCAACAAATGGAGAAACTAACTAAACTGCTATAGACACATGAGAAAGCCTTTGCATGGGACTATAGGGATATGAAGGGATTAAGCCCTACACTATGTAGTCACAAGATATATATCAATGAAGGAAGCCTACCCCTTTGTCAACCTCAAAGAAGGATTAACCAAGAATTAAGGGAGATAGTCAAAACTGAATTGCAGAAGCTATTAGATGTTGGCTTTATATATCCTATATCTGATAGTAAGTGGGTATCACCTCTGGTCATAGTACCCAAAAAGGGGGGTAAATGGAGAATCTGTGTGGATTACTAGGAGTTAAAAAAAGCTACCAAGAAAGATCACTTCCCATTACCATTTATAGACCAAGTACTTGATACTTTGGCCGGTAAGAAGTATTTTTCCTTTCTTGATGGATATAGTGGATACAATCAGATAACTATTGCTCTAGAGGACTAGGAGAAGACTATATTCACATGTCCATGGGGGACATATGCATATTCATTTCTACCTTTTGGGTTGTGTAATGCTCTGGCAACATTTCAAAGAGCTGTGATTAGTATTTTTGCTGACATTTCACATGATTGTATGGAGATATATATGGATGACTTTACAGCATTTGGAGTGACATTTGAAGAGGCTTTGAAGAATCTTGAAAAGGTGCTAATCCATTGTAAGGAGCATAATCTATCCCTTAATAGTGAGAAATGCTTTATGATGATGCAGGAAGGAGTGGTACTTGGGCATTTCATTTCAGCAATAGAAATTCAAGTGGACCTAGCTAAAGTTGAGGTAATACTTACACTACCTACTCCTACCAAACAAAAGGATGTAAGATCTTTTCTAGGACGTGCTGGATACTATAGACATTTTATTTAAAATTTTAGTCAAATTTCTAGTCCTCTGTACACATTGCTTACAAAAGAAGCTAAATTTATCTAGACATAAGCATGTGATGAGCCCTTCCTACAGCTAAAGAAACTCCTAACAACTGCACCAGTCCTAAAAGGACCAGATTGGTCTATTCCATTACACATCCATACAGATGCATTAGATTATGCCATAGGTGTCATGCTAGACAAAAGCCTACTAACCTTGAGAATGTAATTTACTATATCAGTAAAAGCCTCTGTGGGCTTGAACTGAACTATATAGTTACTGAAAAGGAACTCCTAGCTGTAGTTTATGCATTGAAAAAATTTTGACACTATGTAACAGGCTATCCCATTTTTGTTCACACTAATCACTCAGCCATAAAATACTTGATGAACAAACCTGCTATAACAGGAAGACTGGCAAGATGGCTTTTACTCTTGCAGGAATTTGATATAACAATTGTTGATAAGCCAGGCAAGGCAAAAGTAGTTGTGGATTACTTGTCTAGACTTCAAATTATTGATGAAAACACTACTCAGGTTGAAGATACCTTTCTAGATGAACACCTGTTCCATATAGCAGGCAAAAACCCATGGTACGCAGACATAGACATTTTTCTCAGAAAGACAAGAAAAATCTGACAGAGAAAAGCTTTTAGTTTTCATGGATAGATAACAATCTATTTTACACTGGTCCAAATCAAATTATGAGAAGGTGTGTGAGAGAAGATGAAGTATATGATATACTCCACGCTTGTCATGATGAGCCTTGTGGAGGTCACTTTGCAGCCAAGTGAACAGCCCTAAAAATCTTAACAACAGGATATTATTGGCCTACATTACACAAAGATGCAGCTAGTTATACAAAAAAATGTGATAAATGTCAGAGGATGGGTCGTCCAATGAAATCAGATGAGATGCCACTCAATCCAAAAGTAGTAATGACACCCTTTGATAAGTCAGGTATGGATTTCATCGAACCAATAGATACTCCATCAAATGGAAAATCCTACATCTTGGTTTGTACGGATTATCTGACAAAATAGGTTGAAGTGAAAGCTATGTAGAATGCAAGGGATCAAAAAGTAGTAAAATTCTTGTATGAGGAAATTTTTACTAGGTATGGAGTTCCTAGAGAGCTTGTAATGGATCAAGGAGCATAGTTCACATCAAATCTAATCAGCAAGCTAATGGAGTATAGTATAAGGCATCGAAAGTCTAGTCCTTATCATTCACAAGAAAATGGACAGGTAAAGGTGACAAATAGAGAAATAGAGGCCATATTAACAAAGATAGTATAGTTGCATCACAAAGATTGGATCAGTCAATTAATAGAAGTAGTTTGGGCTTACCGTACCACATGGAAGACAACAACAGGGTTCACACAATTTGAATTGGTGTATGGAAAAGCAACAATGTTTCCCATAGAATTTGAACACAAAACATTGCGCACAGCTCTGGAGTTGAACATCAATCTTCCTGCAGCACAAACAAAACGTCTCCTCCATCTCAACTCATTGGATGAAATGCGCAAGTCAGCATTAGCGAGAATAGAACTAATCTAGAACCAAAGGAAGAGATGGCATGATTCACATATCAAGAATAAGAAATTTCAAGTAGGAGATTGGGCTCTATTATATGATTCTAGATTCAAGGAGATCCTAGGAAAGATACAAACCAGATGGCTAGGACCATATGAAATTTAATATTTCTTTGATAATGGAGCAATTCAGCTGACCACACTTGATCCATTAAAATTTAAGCTACTTGTCAATGGACACCGCTTGCACCTGTATCACAAGCCTCAAACCAAAGAAAAATTCTTGCAATAGTTCAACATGCACAATTTAATAGCCCCTTAGGAAATAGTTCCTACAGTAGAAGGTGAAAGCCTTCCTCCTGCAGCATCACCATGACATGCTTTCGCTATCATTCATAATAAAACTTCATTTAATGAGGTATATTTCTTCATTCACTTTTCTCGTTTCTTCTCACCACCTCATCTCATTCCTATTTCTACCACCCACTCAAACACCATGTCACCCACAATTTCTATTTTCAAATGCTTTCAATAAACTGCCAAGTCAGCAATCTCATGCAGCCGCCGGAATTGACACTCTCACCACCTCACATTCATGTACAGTAACTAATTTCCAAGTACAAATTTCTAACTCCTTACTTACTTTTAGCGTACAGGTTTAATTAATTATATTTAGTACTACATTAAATGTATAATATGTGCATTAAGCCAGTTTTCCAACCTCGTGCTAAATTTAAAAAGTGAGGACACTCATTCAACTTTCATAGGGGGCAAGGGAAGTGTACTAACATCCAAGTGTCATTCCTAAACTACCCTAGTCACATCCCTATCACATCAGTGTTGTACTTAGGCTGCATTCCATTAATTCTTTTAATCCTACACACATTTGTTGTACTTTCACATTCTGATTTCCTAAACTTGACATGACTTCAAAAGGATCATAATTAAATTGTGAGGTAACTCACACTTAAGGTATTGATGTCCTCTGAAATCAATGCCATTATTATAGTTCATGTCAAGAAAAATAAAGGTAATGCAAGTGAAAATATTAGTATTTTCAAGAATCGCAATTGCATTTCAAAAAGAAGGAATTTGTAGAGAAACCAAAAGCTTAGCAGTGGGTTGGAGAGCTGAAAATTTTGAGATTGGGCATTATTAAGATGGGCGGACAATTACAGAGATATGAACCGGTCATCCATGGTATTTTGCTAATGGATGTTGAAGCAGTCTGCAGGTTCAATGCATGTGATTGGCTTGGCTATTTTCTTCAGCTGACAGAGTTTAATGAGGAGGTCACTACAGAATTCATGGGCACTTTTGAAGAAAGAAAAGTAACTATGTGGGGTTTGACAGTTGTTGCTACTGAAGAGAGAATTACAGAAGTTACAGGGTTACTGGTTGTGGGAGAACATTATCCAAATGAGCATGATGCCAGGTCATCTCAAGCTTAGTTGTCTAGGCTGGGTGATCCTCCGCTTGAAATTACTAAGTAGGGGTGCATCAGATTGTCCCTTCCATAGCCATTTCTAGAATTGGCTATACACATTATAAGGTATTTAACTTGTGAAGGAAGATTTTTGAACTTGCATGCCCATCATTTTAAATTGCTTAGTTGTATCAGGCATAATCTTCAAGTCAATATTCCCAATTTTCTTTATAATATGTTAAGTATCAGTGCCAAGGAAACACAAAAGGGCAATGCAAATTCCATTAGTCACCATGCCCTAATCAAGCTTTTGGTTGAAAAATCTCTTAGGGATGTTTCTCCCATGTCATGGGCAGAATTTGTCCAATTTAAAACTTTGCAACCCCAAGTAAATCTTATGGCCCAACCTCTAGAAGATGCAATAGAATCTTTCGGCCCTATTGAAGAAGCAACTGTGAAAGAAAAAGAATCAGAATTACCCCTAGAAAACCAACCTCCTAAACCTACTCCAGAGAGTAATGTATCCACTTCTTCCTCAAGAAAAGGAAAGCATAAAGTTAGAAAAGAAATCCCTAACTTAGAAGGAGAAATTTCAAACCCTACAATTCAAATAAATAAAAGAAAATGGTCGAGTCCTACAGTAACTACTCCTACAGCACATAAACCAAAGAGGTCTCACCAACCTAAAACTGCAGTGGTTGAAGATGCAACTGTGTGTAGAAGCCCTCGCATGAGAGGACAAGTGTCTCCACCTTCTCCTCAAAACCCAAATGTTCCAGCACCAAAACCTGCTACCAAACCCTCTATTGAATATATTCCTGACTACTCTCCTATGCAAGCAAAACCCCAACATATGGAGGAATCTCCTAATGAGAAAGAACCTAGTAGTGGCATGCCATAGAATGATCAAGGAATGCCTGAGCTAAACCCTAAAATAATGCAAGAGAGCATTCCTATGAATGTTCAATCTACTCCTCCTCAGCATCCTGTATATTCCAATGTATCCATTATACCCTACCGATCAATGTGGTTCACTGACTTCTTTCAGCAGTCTGCTAAAGAGAAGAAAAATAAAGCTCAGATGCAAGAGTTCCCTTCATAAACAATTTAGTCTGTCCTCTTTCATCTATACAACCATTTTATCTTTGAGAAAACATGGTGGAAGCAGGAAAGAAATCAAATGCAAAAGGGAGATGTTTGATAAGGATGAGTAAATTGAATCTCTCAAGGATTAGTTAAAGAAACAAAAAGACCAAACGGACAAGGCCTTAAAACTAGCTGACCAGGTGATAGCTTGTAGACCACCACCTAGGGTATATGATATTTGCTTAAAGGAGCAATTTCTTTTGTTCCAACTTATGATGACAATGAAGGACATTGATTGTGAACTCAAGTCAGCCCAAGAATTCTATGGTTTGTATCAAACGCTACCATCATGGCAACAAAATCTGTTATGTGAGCTTTATTTGCACAATTTTATTATCCCACATGAAATAGAGTGGAATCCTCTGCTCTATATAGGGGACATTCACTTAAGGGCCTTGATGCCATGGATGCATAATGAGACAAACTATGACAGATAGTCGAACACCTGCAGGGATCTAGATAAATTAGAACCTTTTCCATTAAGGTTTGAGTCACATAAGCCTGATGTTATTTTGAGGGATTGGCTCAATTTGACTTATGGGAGACCAAAGCTAGAAATCAAGGAGAAAGTATTTGCATTAATGGATAAAGTTTATAGAGACTATCAAACATTACCCAATTTTACAGCCCAAAGAGCTCTTTCAGGGGTTATAAGCAGGTGGAACAGATTGCCAGAAGCTTTCAGGAAAGCAAAGCCACATAGCCCAATTAACTATGAAGCAGTTGTCCATAGAGTGACTAAATACATTCAATTGGGATGATGGCCTAGAAGGGAATTATGGATGCCCTTATCTTTCTAGCCACCTACACTCTTTTGGCCCCTATACGACATCAATACTACTAGATTGGATTAGTTGGTTGAGGAGCATCAAGGAAATCACTTGGAGTGCACAAGGGGGTTTTACTACACTTTGAGAAGTGGAAAGAAGGGGAAGATGATCGTCGATGATTTCAAGACCATAAAAAGGAAATACAATGCTTGAGGACAAGCATTCTGTTAGTAGGGGGCAGATGATGAGTCCAATTATTGCCTCAATTTTGTTATGATCTTTATGTTTTTTTGATACTCTAACAAAAATTTCCAAGACATTTATGACTTATACTTATGTGAACCTATGCTAAGTACAACTAAAGCCACAAAATCTATGGGTAGCTTGAGTGATATGTTTTGCTGACTATTATAAATATAATGCAGTACTTCATATAATTATTTCAAGTTGTGTTCTAACATTTAAGTAGGAGTTGAAAATGTTGACTTGCATATGTGTACCGAATGTTACTAACCTTTTAGGTAAACACGGAGCAATGTGAAGAGTGGTGCATCTACATTAAAGAAGGAGCGTTAGAAGACCAACCATGGTGGGAGAATCCAGCACAATTCTGATGGATATGTTGAGCTTTGAAGGAGTTGTTGTTCCAGAGAATATAGGGAATTTATCCTACTATATTTCCTCATAATTGTTATTCTGTTGTCAACAGTAATTGTATTATGTTGTGGTTGTTTTGTCTCCTCCATATTTGGTGAGGTTCAATGAGACTTTTTTGTTATGTTTTCAATAAGCATCAATTCTTGATATAAAGGGATTTTGACTAATTTAGTAGGTAATGAGAAAAGATAGAATTATGTATTCAGTATAGTGGAAGTTTCTCTATTTTGTTCTTCATGAGTTGTTCAACTATTATGTAACCAATTAAGAAGAATTTAATGGAAGAGTGATTTTGGATTATTTCTTGTGTTGAGTAGTTATCAAAAGCCAACCAAGGGGGCCCACTTGGGAGGTGGATTAGATTAAGTTAGAATAGATTTGCTTCCTGTACTTTTCCTATTTTCAAATAGAGTTACTATTTTACTCCTACAGCATTACCACTATGGTTGTTCATTTAGCATTTTTAGAGATGGGTATAGTGAATGTTTTGAGTTGTTAGACAAGCTTAGATTCATTTCATAAGTTTTATGTAGTAATTCCATTCAATAGTCAAGTGTGTTTACTTTCCTGCAGTAATAGCATAGATTCCTTTTATGCATTTTATCTTCCTACAACATATGTGTTATGACTCTTAGAGGAACTTAGTGCACAAATTGTGATGTCCCATTTCAATTCTACATCCCTAGGTTGACAATTTAAATACATTTCATGGTGGGAAAAGTAATCTTTAGTATGAGTATATCAATCCTAAGAGAGACAATGGCATGATTATTATTACCTATTGTGAGACCGTTCAATGCTTAATACGATTAACCTAGTGTTTGAAGTTGTTGGTGTGCTAGCACAATCTGTTAGATTAGAAACCATTTTTTTAGAGAGGCCTACTTGGAGGGTACGCTTAACCCATTACAGAGGACAACCTCAAATTGGAAAATCCTTCTGACTGGTATATAAATAAGACTTTGAGAAAACTTTGGTCTTATCTCCTCAAGCCCGGGTGAGGTGTGTTGATGATAGTCTAGACCGGGTGAAGTATCCCTAAGAAGCCAACATGGTCAACTAGGCTCTTAAGTGAGACACACACGTACAAACTAATTGGGGAGACTCCACAGAACTTACTACAACATGTTAATTAAAGGCCACCTAGTTACCTCTAAATATTTGTCTTATTATAGTGCAAGGGTAGGCTGAAAAAGAATCTCCCCCTAAGATTCCCATCATATATGTTCTAGGGATATTGTGTTGCGAAAGAGATCTTTGCTAACATGATAAAAATAACTAAAAAAGGTGATAACACAGGCACATTCAAGGGATTTTTTTAGCTCTAGTTGTGTGGCACTTATGTTGTGTGAGTTGACGGACACCCAAGCAATGGGCCTATAATATTTTAGATGAATCCAAATTTGACCTTAGATTAAACTACTTGTATACTACTTCCATTGTGATTGACTTCGTGAAAACATGTAGCTTGAAAAAGTTATTGAATATACACAGATCATTTATTTTTGAGTCATTCTAGTAGCTACACACTAATTTTGAGTTTGTTGATATTGGCCCTACAACATTTGCCTACAATATTTGTCCTACAACAATTGGTCCTACAACATTTGTCCTACAATAATTGGTCCTACAACATTTTCCTACAACATTTGTCCTACAACAATTGGTCCTACAATATTTGTCCTACAAGATTTGTCTTACAAAAATTGGTCTTATAAAATTTGTCCTACAACAATTGGTCCTACAATATTTGTCCTACAACAATTGGTCCTACAACATTTATCCTACAAGATTTTTCCTACAACAATTGGTCCTACAACATTTGTCTTACAAGATTTGTCCTACAACATTTATCCTATAGGATTTTTCCTACAAGATTTATACTACAAAAAATTGGTCCTACAAACATTTCATCTTGGTTCTTTGTGATCGACATACTTAGATAGACATATCTTAGAATCTTGCATTTTTGCATAGTCATCATATTAGTCTCCAAAATAATAAAAAATTCAAAAACATAGTGTGCATCTCTTAGGGTTAAAGTATTACACTCCCTAGAGTCATTTTTCAAATTAGAGGGTCCATTTTCCTAGCAAATTCCTATAGTGGTCTTGCGTTATATCTTGACATCATCATCACTATCTTTATCTACTCACCTCAACATAGGCACCTTGTTATTTTGGTTAATATTTGTCTTAGATAGGTACTATTGCAAAATTTATCACTTTTATCCTACCCTTTTGTGTCAAGAAGACACAAGGTAGGGGTCACAAGGGGCCAAAGGATGGCACACCCTAATGATCCAAGACTGCTCAACACATGCGGAAGAAAACAAACACAAGAGTGAGAGAGAGAATGCCAGATCTTTCATATATTTTCATCAATTGAATCATACATTCCAAGCTATAAGACCTTCCCAATTATGGCCTGATATTAAAATGAAATTAGAAGTCCTCAAACATGTGAGGATCTATTACCAATCTCCAATCCAATGGCTCCTATCTTATATCTCCCAAAACTACCTCCTAAACTACAACCAAACAACTACATTTATACAAGAGGATACCAAACTAAGTCAGCCTTCAGATCCTTAATTAACAGAAGTAACAGTCAGATCTAGGACCACACACTTCCCAATGATGGATACAAATATTCAACCCATGATCCAATATAAATGCACAAGTTTGCCTCAATAGAAACTAAAACTAAACCCGTCGATGAGAAAGAATAACCGAGCAGCACACAAGTAACATCGAGCACTAGTGAAACAACTGACTGCCCAGGAAATGACTGACCACACTTGGTAACCAAAGGAAACCAAACAACTACCGACCAACTTAGTCAAAGAAGGAACTGAGAAACATAGACAAACTCCAAAATGTTTTTGGTGACACAAGATTGCCAGGGACCTGAGATGCTCCTGCATCAGACACCTGGGGTTATTTAGAAATGATTCTCTGAATCATCTGGTAGGTATGATCTGAGCTGCATCCAACTCAAACTATGAGATCCATGAACTATCTTCTATCAGTCTATTCTTCCACTTTACCAGATATTCCATATATTATTTTCCTCGTGTGCTCTTACCAACTCTTTAATTCAGAATCTTTTCAACTTCTTCATTCTGCTTCTTAGGATATTATATCGGTACTGTCATTTCTTCATCAGGTTCATGATACTCATACAAATCAGCAATGTTGAAGATCAGTGATATGTCCATGTCATAAGGTAACTCAATCTCATATGCATTTCCACTATCAAATTTCCTCAAAATCTTGCAAGGTCCAAACTTCTTCATCTTTAGCTTTCCATATGTTCCAACAAGAAACCGGCCTTTCTTCAAATGAACCATCACTTCATTACCAACATCAAAAGTCTTATGTCTTCTTGATCTATCAACTCTTCCTTTGTATTTCTAATTACTATCTTCTAGCTTCAGCTTCACATCTTCATGCAATGTCTTCATGTACTCAGGAAACTTCACTCCTTCAGCACTTCTCTTATTTTCATCATCAATGTCTCTCAAATCAGATATTCCTCTCGGTTGTATGCCATTCACAATCTCTAATGGTGTTTTTCCAGTACTTATATTCATTGAGTTATTGTATGCAAACTCTGCTTGTGCCAACACATAATCCCAATTGCTTGGTGTGTCTCCAACAAAACATCTCAAAAGATTTCCCAAACTTTTGTTCACAACTTCAGTCTATCCATCAGTTTGTGGGTGAAATGTAGAACTATATTTCAACTCAGTGCCAAATTTCTTCCAAAGGGTCTTCCAAAAATATCCAACAAATTTATTGTCTCGGTCAGAGATAATACTCCTCTATAATCCATGCAATCTGAGAATTTCCTTAAAGAAAAGATCTGCTACATGTACTACATCTGATGTCTTTCTACAAGGTATAAAATATGACATCTTAGAAAATCTATCCACAACAACAAATATAGAAACATTTGTTAGGAATGGGAACACTAAGAGGGGGGGGGTGAATCAGTGTTCACTGTATTTTAACTTTTCACTTAATCTGAATATTGAATTATAAATGCTTAACTACTGAATTAAACATTCACATAAACATGAAACATGAAATCAACACATGACACCAATATGGTTACGGGGAAACCCAAATAGGTAAAAACTCTAGTGGGACTTGATACCCACTAATAATTTGCACTAGTGTTTTGTGATCCTTGCTAGAAGATCCTTTACCCTTTTAGGAGTAGCTTTACAATTCTTTTAGTACAGTAGACCTGGTTAAGGGTCAGACCCTATTAGGAGTCTTTTACAATGATCCCTATTAGAGGAGTGGACTCACTATCCTAGAGCTCATTGCTCAAATGATGAAGGCTACAACCTTCTGAATTAGATACACACTATATCTGCAGGTGAACTATCACTGTGACACTACTTGTCAAATCAGTTCCTTTGGTACGCTGATGCTTTGACCTCTAGCAAAGCTCTAATACATCTTATGTTCACTTTGCATACCTCTTCTCTATTTATCACAACTCTCTTATCACTTCCATACCAATTACAATGGGCACACCTTATATTTATGCGTTCATACCAAATATACAATTAGGTTGGCCCTATAACTAATTACAAATAATGCTTCCAAATGAATTGGCTTAAGCGTGCTTACAATTATACATATACATATGTTGGAAACCTAAATACAATGGGTGCATAGCCTTTACAACATTGATTTATAATCACAAACTAAAATAGTCTATGTTAGCTCTATGCTCTGTTCTCAGCTAGCACACACTAGTTGTGTAACTTCAACTAACTGTAACTTTCACATCTTTTCATATCTACTTATGCGCTCTTAGACTAAGCATAAGTATAGTCTAACAACCTTAAATTCTAGGTCGCATACCTTAATTCATCTGTACACATGTGTGTTGATGCTCTGAGTCTCTGGTGTTGTGTATGTTGTCCAGTCTTCAACACTTAACTGAATTCTGATCTTTACACTTAGTGCGCTGACTCCAAACTGCTATATGACTTTATTGCCATAATGACAACACTATAACTAGTCATATATCTCAGTATAGACAACTTTCCAACAATCTCCCCCTTTTTCATTGATGACAACAAAGGAATATGGCTAACTCTCTAACTGTCCCTTACTACAAAAACTTTTTGTCTTCTATACATCTTTATACATACTCTTATATCTCCCTATACATATATGTACTCCATATTCTATACAACTCCGCCTTTGACATTAATGACAAAGGTGCATCAAAAACTTTATCTACATACACTTACTGAGGGAAAACATCTAGATATGCAATCTTGAGTTTCTGGATCTCCTTCTTCCAAAAGGTTATCAGAGAATTGACTATCTGTAGATGGGCGCATAATGCATATTGTAGCTTCTCCATCTTCTCCAATTATGTGCTCAGACCTTGATCACAGGTTATCATGTTTGCATCAATCTCCTTTATGTTTTGACTGAGAATATCTAGAGAGGGCGCAAGAGCATTCCTCAATTGAGTTTGTCTAGATCTTATCTTCTCTATTTCTTTTTATGTCTTCCCAATTATATCCAACTGTCCTTGATAGACATTGTTGCATATGTTCACATTGGTGGATGTGTCTTGCACTAAAATCTTCACCTTCTCAATCATTTCCTCTACATATTTGATCTTCTTAAGATGGGCATCAGTGAACTTATCCTGATCCATGGATTCTGCAATGACTTTCCTTCCTTGATCTGCAAATTCTTTCAATGATGCCTGACTAGACTTAAGAGAGGTTAAGTCTAGTGCAAAATTACTTATCAGTTCATTGAGTCTCTTCTTTAAGTACTTTTCCTCTACAACTATGGCCACAAATCCTTCTAAGCTAGAAAAATTAACTTTGAACTGAGAGATGACTGTGCTCACATCATCAACTGAATGTACATTTTCCATCTTCTTATCATCTGGCAGCAAACTGTTCAAAATATTTACTGATTCTACCAAGAGAGGATTCCTCATTACTTTCTTCTCCTTGGCCTTCTCCATAGCTAGGATGTTGAACTTAATTAGGTCTTCTTCCTTCCAGGAGTCCAAACTGCTAGTGTCAGGTGTGAAACTTGTAAACAATGTTGAGGAGGGAGTGATGGGAGTGCTATCCATCATCTCTTGCTTCACCTTGACCAAATTAGCAGAAGATTCATCTTTCTTTTCTACCTCTATTTCTTCATCATATATATCTTCTATGATTACTTCTTCTTATTGAGTTTGAGGGATATTACTGCATAGGATTTCTACTTCCTCAGTGTTGACAAATGCTTCTTCAAACTTGTCTAACTCCTTATCAGTAGCCGCCATGGCTATTTCCACATTGTCTATGATAATTGTGTTGTCTTTGGGTGATTCAGTCATGGGTGCAGACTGATCTTCTTCTGATTGAGTTTCTACTATGGGTGCTGAGTCCTAAGGACCTATCATTGTACATTAGTGAGCTCTGCCACTTTATCTTCTCTGATGGGTGCATGAGTGATGGGTGCAGTAGGTGGTTTGATCTGTTGTTCTAACAACACTTTCTCAAATTATTTTTCTATTGCCTTCGTAATCAACTCATAATCTTTGTTCATGATATCAAGAGTTCTCATTTTTGTTCTAAGGTGCAGCTTGACCAAATTCAATATCAATTCCACTTCTTCTTTAGAACATACTGGTAGAGTATCTTCTAATACTTTTTCTCTTATTCTTTGATCTTCCTCATTACCTTGTCTCTTTAGATTTTCCAAAATATCCCATACTTTATCTGGAATTTATGTTTTCAGCTCAAGGACTTTTTTCTTGAATTTGATCATATGTTTGACAATCATATTATGAATCTCTGAATTATCAATCTCACTGTAAGATTCATAGAGCTTTTCTACTTGATCCATCCTTCCCTCATCAACAATTCTTGTATTTAGAACCTTGAGGCTAGATCTGAATCCTGCCTAAGGAGCTGCTTGAGTGTTCTTCTTGCTCCTTAATGCTCATGAGGATGGATGACTAGTGCTAGCTTCTTTCTTCCTTTTGAACAAAGGCTTATAATCCGGAGGAGTATCTTTGGGTGCAGAAGGAGTACTATCTTCTTTATCCTTTTGACTGTCATCTTTTTCAATTTTTATCTTTTTCAACTTGGGATCTTCTTGTTCTTCTGTTGCGTTCTTCAATTCTAGGGAAATCTTCTCATCCCTTGCTTTATCAAGGTCTGCTTGTGATACACCATGAATTCTTAGGATCTCTGATGTGACTTTTGCAACCTTTCTTTTTGTTGTAGCACTGTTAAGCTTAGCATCAACTTCTCTAGTCTTCTCTTCATAGGTTCCCCACCTAGGTTCATTGTCATCCTTAGGGGCTGATAGCAGTACCTATGCATAAGGTTCAAGAACTTGTTCTTTAACTTCATACCCAAGTGGATGAATCCACTTAGTTCTAGGTTCCATAGCTTCCATACATGTAGTACTAATCTGCACCATGAAGCATATTGTATCTTTATACTTTTCTACAATACTCTCAGGAATCATGTACCTCATCTACATTCTTTCTCTGAAAGCCTTCAATTCCAAAGGTTTGTAATCTCTAAGTGTGCTTTTTGTGGATGCCTTGTTTGATATTTGTGGCATGGTAGGAATGGACTTGTCTAGATACAAGTCTGATACTTTACCAACTATATGAAGGTACATATAGATGATTGGGGACCCAAACCTAAATACCTTAGTCTTATCATGTTTTATAGCTTTGATATTGTCTATCAACTGTGCGTGCAAGATTTCACACAAGTTGAACTCTCCATCTTCTTGCACAAGATGAATGGCTACTAGAATAGTGCCCGTAGACATACTATTCACCCTACTAGTATGATGAAATTTGTAACCTAATATCATTGATATCAACTTGATGTCTGGTTTCTCTATAGGCTCAATGGTCATGCCACGCTTATCACTTCTGGATTATACACTTGCTCCACCATTTTCCTAACATCCTTACCCATAGGAAGGATGGTGCATGTCTTAGAAAGGCCTACCATCTCATGAATTAGGTCTCCTATTATTCTTACTGGTACATCTCCAATCCAAAACAAGTCATCATGGATTCGACTCAACAATATCTTAATCCATTTAGTTTCATAGAATTCATATGTTGTGGCATATTCAACAATGGGGTGATCATTCCATTTTGTGTATTCATCCATGAACATTTTTTCAGGTTTCAACATTGTGGCCATGTGCACCCTCAACCTATCTAGTCCAACAGGTTCCTTCTTATAATAGATGTAAGCCCTTATGTCTTCTACATGCATGACGCCCATCGACATGCGGGAAAATGCTCCCTCTAAATCATCTAGGGTTGATTTGAATGGGTGCCTCTTGAAAACATACATATTCTTCTTAGCAACATCAAAAACAATAGGAGTGGCCATGACTTACTTGATATTCACTTTCCAAATGATCTCTGAGATGTTCTGATGGCTTCCGAATTGGCGCAACAAGCTAGGGTTTCCTGCAACCGATCAAATGCACTACAATTACTGATAGCTCAATCTCCAAATCTTCACAAGAACTTCCAAGGCTCAATCTTCTCTTCAATCACTCTGAGTATGAATTCAATGAGTGAACAAACAACTTTTTGTGTACTTAAAGTAAGAAATTTTCCATTAATGCAACTCGCGTAAACCAGGCTGTCACTTCAAATTTTCAAACTCGAGTTCTGCCAACAAGCAACATGTGCGATCTTGCACAAAGGTTCCTATACACTCCAATAGCTTAAGTCCAAAGGTGCATACTCTAATGATGAGTATACCAACCACGCAGAGGTTTAGAGCTAAATTAGCTCCCCCTATGACCCTGAGGGCCATTTATGTAGATGTAGAGGGTGCGTCCACTTGGGATGCATCCAATACATTCTCAATAGCATTGTCCTTCTTTCCTTCTAACCAAATCAAGCTTGCATCCTCTGAGGCTTTTACAAACTTGACTTCTACTTCAGGATCCAAAACTCGTTCTTCGGTCCTTTTAGGGCTTTCCTGACCTTGCAGCCTTGATCTACAAAACTTTGAGATATGTCCAGCCTTGTTACAGGTGTAACACATTACTAGAGGTCTGTTATTCCTTGGCACATTGACATGAGTCACCATTCTACATGTTCTAGTTGAGTGACCATTATTGTTACATATCTGACATGTAACATTCTAAGAACTTCTTGCATTGGTCTAATTCTGATTTCTTTGATCATGTTGAATCATGTTCTTGTTACTAGTCTTGCAATTTATTTCTCTATGACCAAATCTATTACATGTATAATAGTAAATATTGAAAGGTTTTACCTCTGTACAGTTCCTTGCAACGTTTCCATGCTTGTTACATGCAAAACAGGTGCGTTCTACAGGCTTGCGCTCATTCTTAGGAGGATCACTATTGTCTTTGGTTTGATCTTCAATCTTCTCAGTATTAGTAGAGTCCTTTTGTGAATCCTTTCTTGCTCACATGCTGTCAATCTAATTTTGTGCTTCATTCTTTCCAATACAGCTAGTGTCTTCTTTGATTCTTCTTGCATACAACTGTGATTCTATCAATTTAGCACTGGTGTGTAATTTGTCAATATGATCCTTTGACTTCTTTAATTCAGATTCCAAGCTCTCTTTGATATTCTTTAGCTCCAAGATTTCTAAGTTAGCTTCCCTTAGTTCTTCATTCGGTTGAAGGTTCTCCTTGACTTGTTCATTGTAGATATCTTGATTGTTCATTAGTTTGTCATCTAATTCTTCAAGCTGACTTAACAAGGATGCATTTTCTTCACTCAACTTCTTGACTTTTTCTTCAAGTTCACTGTTAGAGCATCAGTTAAAATATTTTCTTAGTCTTTTGATAACTAATTGAGCATCACTAACTTTTTCCTTCAGTTCTTCAATTTCTCTTTCTGAATTGTCTAGGTCTTCAAGAGCTTCTTCAAGATTTTTCTTCAAATGTTTCATATCTTCTTTGTCCATGATCTCCTCAAGTGGTTAAAATTCTTTGCTGAGGACTAGAGCACTAATACCAATTGTTAGGAATGGGAACACTAAGAGGGGGGGGTGAATCAGTGTTCACTGTATTTTAACTTTTCACTTAATCTAAATACTGAATTATAAATGCTTAACTACTGAATTAAACATTCACATAAACATGAAACATGAAATCAACACATGACACCAATATGGTTACAGGGAAACCCAAATAGGTAAAAACCCCAATGGGACTTGATACCCACTAATAATTTGCACTAGTGTTTTGTGATCCTTGTTAGTGTGTACTCTAAAAAGTGCACTTCTCTAAGTCATTATATCCAAGGGAATCCATGAGAGGGAAACCTTGAGAAAGCGACCTAGAGCTCCCTAGGTATGGAGTGCAAGGGTATTTTAAGTTTGCTCTCACCTAGAGCTATTAAGCCTATAACCTTGCTAGTAAACCATGCAATGGGAGATTCAATGAAGAAAAGGGAAAGAATGCCAATATCCACAAGAAATCTAAATAAGAATGCAATGCAATACTATGCTAGAATGAAGATGCAAGCTAAGCTATAAAAATGAAAAATAGAAGTATTACAAATTCTTGCTAATTAAACTATGTGAGCTAATCTATAGCATAAAGGAAACTAGATTAAGAATGCAATGATAATGAAACTAAACTATGATGCAAGAATAAAAATGAAATGATGATGCAATGTTTCAATATGAGAGATCTAAGAATACCATAGCTCCAAAATGCCAAGATTGAGAAGCTCCAAGACTCCAAGATGCTAAGATGCTAAGACTCCAAGAGGATGAATCATGCAAAAGATGGATTATTTGCAAGAGATGGAAAAGATGAGTGATTAAGAATGAGGAGAGAGCCTCCTTTTAAAGGATTTTAGAAATGAACAGACAGTCAAGATTAAGAGGCAAAAAAGAATTATCAAAGGTGGAAATTAAATCTTGGTTGATCCATGTGCTCAAGATTCTCAAGAGGCAAAATCAATGGACATGGTTAAGAGGCAAAAAAGATATGTGGAAGAGATTAAGAGGCAAAAAGATATGTGGAAGAGATTAAGAGACAAAAAGATATTACACTCACCTTGAAAAGTGTGCATTCATGTGAAGACAAAAATTCTATTTTTATTTTTATTTTATTATTTATTTATTGTTTTTAGAAAAGTGGTTTCCATTAAAAAGATTTTTTTTATTTAATTAAAAGAGATTTTTAATTAAAAGGGAGCATGTTCTCTTAATTAAATAAGATTTTTATTTTTATTTTTTTTCTCTTTTTATAAAATAAGAATAGTGTTTTATTTGTGCAACTTAGGATAAGAGGAAAAGTGGGGGCTTTTTATTTATTAAAAGGGGAGGGAATTCCTTTTAAATAAATAAAAACTTAGGATAAGATGGTTAGCCCATAGAAAATAATCAAATAAATGATAGAACCAAAATTTGATCTAGAATAAGCAATTTATGATTTTAGCAAAAAGGGGCTAATGACCATTTTTAGGTGATTACAATTAGAAGATCCTTTACCCTGTTAGGAGTAGCTTTACAATGCTTTTAGTACTATAGCCCTGGTTAAGGGTCAGACCCTATTAGGAGTCTTTTACAATGATCCCTGTTAGGGGAGTGGACTCACTGTCCTAGAGCTCACTACTCAAATGATGAAGGCTACAACCTCCTAAATCAGATACACACTATATCTGCAGGTGAACTATCACTGTGACACTGCTTGTCAGATCAGTTCCTTTGGTGCGCTGATGCTTTGACCTCTAGCAAAGCTCTAATACATCTTATGTTCACTTCGCATACCTCTGCTCTACTTATCACAACTCTCTTATCACTTCCATACCGATTACAATGGGTGCACCTTATATTTATGTGCTCATACCAAATATACAATTAGGTTAGCCCTATAACTAATGATAAATAATGCTTCCAAATGAATTGGCTTAAGTGTGCTTACAATTATGCATATACATATGTCAGAAACCTAAATACAATGGGCACATAGCCTTTACAACATTGATTTATAATCACAAACCAAAATAGTCTATGTCATCTCTATGCTCTGTTCTCTACTAGCACACACTGGCTGTGTAACTTCAACTGACTATAACTTTCACATCTTTGCATATCTACTTATGCACCTTAGACTAAGCATAAGTATAGTCTAACAACCTTAAATTCTAGGGTGCATACCTTAATTCATCCATACACATGTGTGATGATTCTCTAAGTCTCTGGTGCTCTATATGTTGTCCAGTCTTCAACACTTAACTGAATTCTTATCTTTACACTTAGTGCGCTGACTCCAAACTGCTATATGACTTTGTTTCCATAATAAAAACACTATAACTAGTCATATATCTTAGTATAGACAACCTGCCAATATCATTACCTCTACTTAGTGCGCTGACTCCAAACTGCTATATGACTTTGTTTCCATAATAAAAACACTATAACTAGTCATATATCTCAGTATAGACAACTTGCCAATATCATTACCTTTCACTGTCTTCGGTAATCAAAGAAAAAAGTCCATACTGATGTCAATTTACAATTTCTTAGGTATAAAAATCGGTACATACAGACCAGTATTATGACTTACTCCTTTTGCAACTTGACAAATTCCACAACTTTTCACAAATTTCTAAACATCTGTGTACAACTATGGCCAAAAGTACTTCTCCTTAAGCAAGTTCCATGTTTTATCAATGTCAAAATGTCCAGCCAAACCACTGCTATGTTTCTCTTTTATCAAATTAGTTCTCATTACTCCTCTCAGTATACACAACTAAATACCTTTGAACAACATACCTTCCTGAATAAAATATTCATCCCATTTAGTATCGTGTTGATCTTGAATAGGTGCTCTCCACTTTCTCCATGGCTCAAAAAAATTAGGGTCATTTTCATACAAACCTTTCATCTCATTAAAACCAAGAACTTCAATTTTCATCTCGATCATCAAAGATCTCCTTCTACTCAATGCATCAACAACTCGGTTAGTGACTCCACTCTTATGCTTTATCACAAATGTATAACTCTGCAAATACTCAACCCACTTCATATGTCTCTGATTCAACTTATTCTGACTACCCAAATATTGTAAAGCCTTTTGATTAGTATACAACACAAATTCACTCGATATCAAATAATGTCTCCATTTCTTCAGTGCTTGAACAATAGCATAGAATTCTTAATCATACATAGAATATTTCCTTCTAGCATCATTCAACTTTTCACTAAAAAAAGTAACAGGTTTACCTTCTTGACTCAACACAGCTCCAATTGCACTTCCACTTGCATCACATTCTACTTGAAATACTTTACTAAAATTAGGTAATGCCAAAATAGGTAATTCAGCAACCTTCTGCTTCAGATTCTCAAAAAATTTATTAGCTCCATGTTTCCACTTGAATTCTCTTTTTTCTCCTCTCATAGTCTTAGTCATAGCATTACAAATTGAACTGAAATTCCTTATGAACTTTCCGTAAAAACTTTCCAAACCATGAAATGATCTTACCTCACTAGCATTCGCAAGTGTAGGCCAATTCAAAATAGCTTCAACTTTCTTAGGATCTATCTTCAAACCATCAGCTGAGATCACAAATCCCAAATACACAATCTCCTCTTTCATGAATGAACACTTTTTTAGATTTATCAACAACTTTTCTTCTTTCAATCTCTACAAAACTTGTCAAACATGCAACAAATGTTATTCTCTAGTCTTACTAAATATCAGAATGTTGTCAAGATACACAATCACAAATTTACCCAAGAATTTCTTCAAAACTTCATTCATCAACCTCATAAAAGTACTCGGTGCATTAGTTAAACCAAAAGGCATAACCAACCACTCATACAAAGCTTCTTTTGTCTTGAAAGCAGTCTGCCACTCATGAACTTCTCTAATTCTGATCTAATGATACCCACTTTTCAAATCAATGAAATACTTTACTCCAGTCAAACTATCCATTATGTCGTCCATCTCAGTATAGGAAACCTATACTTCATTGTTATCTTATTGATTGCTCTGGAATCAATACACATTCTCCATTCTCCATTCTTCTTTGGTGCCAATACAATAGGTATTGTACAAGGACACAAACTTTCTCTGATCAAACCTTTCTCCAGCAACTCTTGAATCTTTTGATTCAATTCCTGATTCTTGATAGGTGTTAGCCGATGAGGTGCCTTATTTGGTAAACTAGCTCCAAGGATTAAAGCCATACAATGATCAATGCTTCTTTTTGGTGGAAAACCATTAGGTACATTATCAAAAATGATTTCACTATACTTGGTGAGTAACTTATCGATCTCCTCAAGAACATTATCTTCTATTTTCTTGCTCGATTTGTTAGGAATCATAGCAAAACATACATCATTCCTTTACAAATCTTTCACAAACTTTCTTCCTTCCATCAAGCAAACTTTCACAGATGTGCAAACATTACTAACAGGTTCTTCCATCAATGGTAACAAGATTTGTTTCTTTCCATCAGCCACAATAGTATACTTATGCAATCTCCCATCATATATAGCATGTCTATCATATTGCCAAGGTCTACCCAACAAAATATGACAACAATCCATAGGCATGATATCACACAACATCTTATCATAGTATTTTTCAATCTTCAAATTCACATAACATTGTTCACTTACCAAGAGTGTATGCTCATCCTTGATCCATGAAATCTGATTGGGTTTTAGATGTTCCATCCTTTCCAACTGCAATTTTGTGACCATATCTTCAGATGCCAAATTCTTCAATCTACCACTGTCAATGATTACCTTCCAAACTTTATCAGAAACTCTACATCTGGTTTTGAACAAACTTTTCCTTATCGGATCTTCCTTTTTACTTTCATTCCACAGTGCTCTCCTTACCATCAAGTTATTTTCCTTCTCAGGTTCATTTAGTGGTTCTTCTTGCACTACAACATTTCTATTGCTACCATCCTTACTTACTTGTGTACATTCAAATGACCTATGTCCTTCTTCTCCACAATTGTAGCAAGTTCCTTGGAAACTTCCTCTGCTATACCCACCTCAGTAGCCACTACCTCTACCTCTGGATGAACTTTCAGTTTTCCATTCTATCTTGCCTTTGCCCAGATTTTTCTTTTCAGGTTCAGATCTACCATTTTCACCATTAGATCTACCTCTTCCTCTAGGGAATCTACCAACTCTTCCTCTCTGTCTCTACTCATGTCTTTTGTTTAGTTTCTCCTCGGCTTTCAAAGAAAATTGATAAGCCTCTTCAATGTTCTCCAACTTGACCATACTAATTTCCTCTTGGATGGAAACTCTCAAACCATTCAGATATCTACAAATTCATTCCACATCATCTTCATCATGTCCAGATCTGATATCCAATCTATAGAATTCCTTAGTATACTCTTTTACGGAGCTATCTTTCTGCCTTAGACTTTGCATTCATCAAACTAGGTTAATTTGATAATCACAAGGTAAGAACTTTCCTTTCAATTTGTTCACCATCTTATTCCGTACCTTGATTTTGTCTTTGCCTTTCCTTTTCCTATCCAATTGCAGATGTTCCCACCATAGGGATGCATGAACTTTCAACTTTGTACTTGCAATCTTCACTTTCTTATCTTCGGGGATATTTTCATATTCAAAATACTTTTCCATCTCAGTGATCCAGTCCATCAATTCATCAGAATCCAGCTTTCCACCATATTCAGGAAGATTGAAGTGTGGTGTAGACTTCAAACTTTTCAAAGCCTTAAAAAATGTTTCTTCATCTTGATCCATAACAAGTGCAAGTTCTGCATTTTCCTGTTCTTCTTCAACTTCATCATCACTAACATCTTTAAGATGTTTGCCTCTTCTTTGGGCTATTTCAACTGCTTCTAACCTAGCAGCAATCTGTCATAGCATATATGCCAATCCTGGATCTACATCTCACCTCCCACAAACCATCTTGACAACCCTCTACAATTGCAGGTCAGATCACAATCTGCTACTCCACAATAATCAACCAGGGCTTCAAGAGGAACCTACAAACCTAGATCCGCAGACCTAGATCAAGATCTAACCTTGCTCTAATACCACCTAATGCAAGGAAGGGGTCACAAGGGGCCAAAGGATGGCACACTCTAATGATCCAAGCATGCTCAACACATGCGAAAGAAAACAAACACAAGAGTGAGAGAGAGAATGCTAGATCTTTCATATATTTTTATCAATTGAATCATACATGTCGGGTTGTAAGGCCTTCCCGATTACAGCCTGATATTACAATGAAATTCAAAAGTCCTCAAACATATGAGAATATGTTACCAATCTCCAATCTAATGGCTCCTATCTTCTATCTCCCAAAACTACCTCCTAAACTACAGCCAAACAACTACATTTATACAAGAGGATGTCAAACTGAGTCGGCCTTTAGATCCATAATTAACAAAAGTAACAGTCAAATCTAGGACCATGTGCTTCCCAATGATGGATACAAACAATAAATCTCCTATCCAATATAAATGCACAAGTCAGCCTCAACAGAAACTAAAAGTAAACCTGTTAGTGAGCAAGAATAACCGAGCAGTAGACAAGCAACGCTGAGTGCCAGTGAAACAACCAACCGCCCAGGAAATGACCAACCACACTCGATAACCAAAGGAAATCGAATAACTACTGACCAACTTGGTCAAAGAAGGAATCAAGCAAAATAGACAAGCTCCAAAATATTTTTGGTGACATAGGATTGCCAAGGACCCGAGATGCTCCTGCATCACAAGATAGTCCTCATTATCATTTGGGTCTTTTCTTAGAGGGTTTACCTTTGAAGTTTCTATAATCTCTCTTAGGGTAAGGTACTTACACTTTAGACATCATATTTGATTATTCATCCTAGTTTGCATTATCATCCCATATCAAAAAATCCAAAAAAGATAGATTTTTTTCCTTAGCTATCCTGCATTCATCATAGACTTGCATATGTTGAACACATGCTCGAAGAAGAGTAAGGACACAATGGAGTACAATCAAACCCTCGACCATGGTCTCCATCAAGAAATTGAATTTTCACCAAGAACCTTGGCACTAAACTATAGGAATCTCGAGACATTTTTTTGCTAAGAGAAAAAACTAAGTGAACTAACTCCCACAGAAATAAAATCCAAATATACGAAGAAGAGATTGATGATGGTTTATGTGATGAGAAGATGAAAGCAATCTTAGAATCCATAATAGAGGCTGACCCAAACAAATATCTTCACATGCTCATACAAAAAAGTGTTAAATTACTAGTTGGGTTTGACACATCCACCATAGTGAAAGACATACATGGACCACCATCTTGGGTAGCCTCAATGACACCCCTACCACTCAGTTCAGTCATCCCATCCACCAGTTCCACACAAAATGCTTCCTAGGTCACCACATATTCTAGTACCTTAGGGATCCAATACACAAATCCCTTATTTTCTAATTTTCCATCTACATCTGCTACACTTGCTACCATAGCAACACCATCTATATTGTCCTTGACACATGCTATGAGTATTTCACAAATGATGGAGGCAAGTTCCTCTAGCACAATTCCCCAACCAAAGAAAGGGCTACCCCTACTAGGAGCACCTCAACCAAAGCCTCCTAGTGGTGCCCCGTTAGGTGTCTCTTCCAATTCATGACATCCCCAAATCATTCAAGGGGCACAACCTCCAACTAATCCAGATTACTCATCAATATTTTCTAGTTTCATCCAAAATATAATGGAAAGTGGGCCTAACACTTCCCATCTTACAATAGTACCTCAACCAAACCAAACATCTTAGTACATTCCAAATCCAACATCCCAACATAGTCCCGTACCTCATCATAATCCAACACCCCAACATATACCATTACCTCAGCATAATCCAACACCCCAGCATACACCAGGACCTCAGCATAATCCAATATCTCAGTACATCTCAGTACCTCAATAAACCCTAGCATCTCAACATGTTCCACCATTATATATACCTATAGAATTCCAAAATAGTGGAGCCCCATTTGGTGAACCTAACGCACTGCCTGC
The DNA here is from genome assembly GCA_027943335.1 of Chamaecyparis obtusa. Lineage (NCBI taxonomy): Eukaryota > Viridiplantae > Streptophyta > Pinopsida > Cupressales > Cupressaceae > Chamaecyparis > Chamaecyparis obtusa. The sequence goes on from BSBK01002782.1 coordinate 4,889,954, forward strand.
TACAGCAACAACCATTGATCTACTCACTCAGCAGTTACAAACCCTTCAACAATAGTTCACGAATCTACAAATAGGCGCTTCTAAAAGGTCTTACACCACAACAGACCTTAGTCCTTATCCTTTTGATAGGACACTGCATATGCCACCTTTTTCCAACCAATTTTGTCACACCTAAGTTTGATAGGTACAAGGATAAGGTTGATCCTCATGATCGCATAAGGGAGTTTTTTACAACTTGCATGGAAGTTGCTCATGATGACACATACCTTATGAGACTTTTTCCATGCAGTCTTAATGGTACATCTATGGATTGGTTTTCCAAACTCTCTCCCAGGATAAGGATGTGGAACGAACTAGCAGAAAAATTCATATCACACTATTCACACAATATTATCATGGAAGTAACATTGATGGATCTTTGCACAACCAAGAAAAAGAACAGAGAGAGCTTTGCCTCTTTCCTACAACATTGGAGAAATGTTGCTTCCAAGTCATCCTTCCATGTTCCAATTAAAGAAAAGATCCACATGTTCATTGAAAATTGTCAGCTAGACCTAATGTGTGAACTTAACTCCCAACGCATTGAGACCTTTGAAGAACTAGCTGAGCAAGGGCTAAAAGAAGAAAGATCCCTTACCTTGAAGGGAATCATCAAAAAAGAGACCACTACTCCAACACCTTATGAAAAAACTAAATATTGGTCCGAAAATAAGAATGTGAAAAATGATGGGGTTGTTGATGCTAAAATGACACAAACAATGCTATGTGTACAAGCACCAACACCAATCCAACATACCCAACAAATAACCCACAATGTTAATAACACAACTCTAAGGAAAAATATGGAACAAGCATATACTACTACCCAACAAAGTTATGAAAGAAGGAACCGAACTCCTTCATGAGATTTTACACCTCTTGCAGAACCTCTTGAGACAATCCTGAAGAAACTGATACAGTCACACTCAATCACTTTGCCTAAGATAAGACACTATGAAGGTTTTGGAAAACCAACATGATGGGATGACCATGTGTATTGTGACTATCATAGAACAAAGGGACATAACACATCTAGTTCAGAGTAATCTTTAAGAAACCCTCCTCTTTAAAAAGATATAAAATCTTGGCGAATCTTTCATCTTCTTGAAAAATAAACTAATTTCTTTTGGCGAATCTCTCAAATTTTTTGAAAAAAAAAAAGTATTCTTATTGGCGATTATTTTTGAATAACAATTTTTTTTTTGAAAATATTGGTGAATCTCAAACAATAAAATAATAATAATTAATCACCATGGTGAATACTTCTATTTAAAAAAATAGAATTCTTATAGAAAATTATTAGGCTTAATGTGGAAATCTTTGATGGGTTTAAGGAATAGACTCTGTAATAATTACTTGCTACCATTTATTTAAAATATAATCTAATAACCTCGTTGTATTGTTGAGACAAATTTATTGATATTTTTAAATACTAATGGGGCCCAAAATTTCTTCAAGACCATTGATTTATATTGAGATCAACAATCCGAAAGAAATCTTAGCTCCCATAAGTATTACAAACCAAATAGTAACATTTTTACTTCATAGAATATAATAAGGGTCACTAGATTATACTTTAAGTCAATAATGGCAACTAAAAGTTGGTGATAGATCCCTATTGTCACTAATAATCATGATATATTAATAGAGAATTAGTTCAAATTTCTACAATAACTTATAAAATTGTGGCAAATAAAATCTAATCATGTATCGAATATTGTGTCAAATTTTTGAGTTCAAGTTTTTTATAAAATAAATTATTTTTCTATTTAAATATTTCTAAATCAAAATTTTGTAAAAATGTGGTGAATTAGGTTGCCTTAAATCTTGAATTATTAGCCAAATTTGGATTCTCAAATTTCCAAAATTAGCCAATTGGTGAATATTAGCCACTAAAAATTACTATGATCTAGTTGTATGCAACTGAAACACATTGTCCAAGATTTCATCGACCATGGTGAGATCAAAGTGGTCACAAACTCTAGCACCACCAACCAAGACCATAAGGTTTTCCAAACCCCATTGATGAATCATGACAAAGGTAAGGCCTCTACCTCAAGAACAAACAACCAAGAAAACCTCACTTACACTAAGCTAGATCCTAATTTAACCATAAACACCGTCACCATCCAAGGTCCAGAAACAAGTTGTGCTATTACCACCCACCGTACCAAAATAATAGTACAAGGAGCCAAACCGAAAGCTATTATACCTAGTAAGTCATCTATCCCACCATCGGGTCAGTACAATTTGCTAGACCATCTAAAAAAGACTCCAGCACAAATCTCTATCTATGAGCTACTTCATATCTCACTTGACCATAAAGAAGTCTTAGACACAGCCCCACAATAGTAAAATGTCCCAAAAGATCTAGAAGTTCATGAGTTTCAAGCCATGGTAGGATATATATCCACTCCACATCACATGGTCTTCACTAAAAAATATCTTCCAGCACACAAACCATCTCACAATGATCCTTTACACCTAGAAGTTTTCATCTACCTTCACAAAATTAGACGAGTCTTGATAGATGGAGGAGCAGGTTTGAATATCTGTACCCTAAAAATGATACAAGCATTGGACTATTCTAAGAGTTGTGTAGATATCACCAAGAAGATAATAATAAGAGCCTATGATGATGAAGAATGTCCTTCCAAGGGCATCATAAGTCTCCCAATCAGATTGGTTCCAACAATGTAAGATATTGTATTCCAAGTGCTAGATCTAAAGTTGGGTTATAACATGCTCCTAGGGAGCCCATGGATCCATTCCATGTAGGAAATACCATCTACATATCATCAGTGTTTGAAATTCCCTCATAATGGAATTGAAATCACCATACCTAGCGATAGAGACCCTTTTCTATATTGCACCAATCTCAGAGGAGCTATTTCAAATCAGGTACCCAACAATCAAGAGGCATCAACTGTCTCTTCTTCTTAGAGAATAGATCCCACAAGTCTAGAGAAATCAATAGAAGAACCCTTATCAGAACTAAAAATCCAAGTACAAGAAAATGGATGTGGAGAATACACCTGTGCAGACTTATTCTATGTAGGAAAGTTACCTATCTCACCCAGGTCATATAGAAAACCAAGGAAACCTCTAGAGAGGAAGAAAAAACTAACAATTGTCTATCCACCCACAGTTTTTGTAAGATGGGTAGATATACATGAAGAGATCATTGAAGACAATCTATCCACTTGATTATATACAGATGAAGAACCTCCAATGCACATAATCCTTGTACATGAATATGGAAGGGGATATACTATAGTCCAAAAGAAAGGGTAGAATGGACATCCAGGCCTAGGAAAGAAAGAGCAAGGAATAGTGGAGCCAATAGCTCCTACTCATAACCCAAGGCATCAAGGTTTAGGTTATAGACCACCTGTTGGGGGCATCTCAAATATCTTGTTACCTAGTGATATTAATGCTTGTGTTTACAATGAAGTTGAGACATTTGAGGAGTCCCATTTAGACACGAACTCTAATGATTATGAGTGGGATTCCCCATGTACTAATGACACCCTTCATCTTGACAAATCCATCACCTAGATATCCTTACACAATAAACCTATAGATTAAAAAGCATGGATTTCACAATTTTGGAAGAGATCTGAGTCTTCTTCCTCATCCTCATTTGAAACCCATGAATCAGTAAATGATTCATATATCAATACCATAACAAACTTCCCATCTCTTCCTTCCTAACCAAGGACAACATAACCTTGGTTTACCCTGACTTTATAGATTGGGAACAACAAAATCCACCAACCATAGACGTCTTTGAGAATGATGAAGATATTGTTGAATTCTTTGGGTTAAGACAAAGCATACCTATGGAGGACCACAAAGCAGGTTTCAAAATTGAACTAGATAGAACAACATACTTTGCGGAGCTATATCAATCCTCTAGTCAAAAAGGTGAAAAAGAGAACATAAGGCTCTTGGGTGAAAATTGAAAGGCACCCACTTGTCGTAAAATAGTAAAGAAAAAAGATGTATCCAAGGGTGAAAACCTCTCTGAGGTGCCCAAGGATGGAGAGATTGATATACTTCTCATTACTAAAGAGAAATCACCTCTTCTAGTAGAGAAAACTCAGACAATAAATATTGGCACTATAGAAACACAAAGATTGATACACTTGGCAGAGTCATTAACAGAAGAAGAAAAAAAATAATTCATCTATTTCTTCAAAGACCAACAAATTAACTTTGCATGCTCATATTCAGACATGCCTGGACTAGATCCTGAGTTAGCACTTCACCATTTGCCACTAAAGTTGGGGGAAAAGCCATAAAAATAAACACTCCACAAGATGCATCCCAAGATTGCATTATTAGTTAAAGTAGAACTAAAGAAATTACTGGATGCAGGTTTCATCAAACCTATAGACTATGTTGATTGGATCTCAACTCTAGTACCAATAGAAAAAGAAAGTGGCACCATAAGAATCTACACTGACTTTTGAGACTTGAATTTGGAATGTCCAAAGGATGACTTTCCCTTACCAAATATTGACATGATAGTAGATCTCACTTTTGGATATAAGATGCTATCACTAATGGATGGTTTCTTTGGATACAACCAAATTAAAATTGCACCTAAAGATCAACACAAAATGGCTTTCACTTGTGCTTGGGGCACCTATTACTGGTATGTCATGCCATTTGGGCTAAAAAATACTGGAGCTACATATTAGAGGGCAATGATGACTATCTTTCATGACATGATGCACATCACCATGGAATAGTATGTCGATGATATATTAGCAAAGTTCCTAGAGAGAAATTTACACTTATCAATATTAGCCCCAATATTTGATACACTTGAAGAATATAAAGTCTGGCTAAACCCAAATAAATATGTCTTTGGAGTCACATCAAGAAAGTTGTTGGGATTTATTGTCTCCTAGAGAGGAATAGAGATCAACCTTGAAAAGGTTTGAGCTATAATTACAATGCCTCCCCCAAAAAATTTGAAGAACTTGAGAAGCTTACAGCGAAGTTTACAATCAGTAAGAAGGTTTATATCACAACTAGCAAACAAATGACACCCATTCTAGTACCTATTGCATAAAGACATAAAATTTGAATGGACCAAGAATTGTCAAGAGGCCTTCCAAATACTAAAAAACTACCTACTATCAATACCAGTCTTAGTAGCACCAATTCCATATCAGCCCTTACTATTGTATATATCATCAACAAAATAATCACTCGGGGCATTACTAGCACAAAATGACTCAGAAAGAAAAGAAAGGGTCATAAACTATATCAATCGGACACTTGTGGCTTATGAACTAAATTACACTGTTATTGAAAGAGCATATTTGGTTTTATTTTTTGCCTCACAAAAACTTAGACATTATATGTTGGGCCGCAAGACAATCCTCATTGCCAATATTGACCCATTAAAATATCTACTCAACAAAGAAGCACTAACATGGCACCTCGCAAAATGGGTCATGATACTAAGTGAGTTTGACATAGACTATGTTGATAGAAAAGCAATCAAAGGCCAAGAAATTGCAGACCAATTGGTAGATGCACCTCTACCATCTACTCATTTGATGTTGATAGAATTCCCCAATGAAGGGATATTTACTATAGAAGAGACAAAATGATGGAAGTTATATTTTGATGGCTCTCATACACAAAAAGGATCATGAGCCGACATAGTTTTCATAACTCCTCAAGGAGATTCCATTCCTAGATCTTACAGGATAAGGTTTGATTGCACCAACAACATAGCAGAATATGAAGCATTTCTCATTGAGCTAAAAATAAATATCCATTGGGATACTCAACAACTACAGGTCAATGGAGATTCTCAACTAATTATCAATCAAGTCAATGATAACTACGACACCAAAGATGATAAATTGATTCTATACAAGGCTATAGAAGAAGACCTCAAGGTACACTTTGAGTAGATAAAATTCGAGCAAATCCATACCATAAGAAACAAGGGAAAAGATGCTATTGCTACTGTAGGCTCTATGCTAGACATGTCACCTGAGGTGACACAATGTGAGTTTATGGTAGAACAACTTATGGTCCTTGCGTTCGAGGTCCCAAAGTTTGAGGTTGTGTGCAAAATTTTTGGTCCTAATTCCCCTTGGTAGCAAGATGTTTATGACTATCTCACTAGCCAAAATATCCCTCCAGAATTATCCCGTAACCACAATAAGTCCTTAATAAGGAAAGCCTCTCGTTACACCACCATTGCCAATACACTCTACAAAAGAAGTCTAGATGGTACACTCTTACGATGTCTCAACTTAGAAGAATCACATTCAATAATATTAGAAGTACGCGAGGGCATTTTTGGTGCCCACTCTATTGGCTTGACCTTAGCAAAGAAACTTCTTAGAATTGGGTATTATTGTCCCACTATGGAAAAAGATGTTTTTTCATTTTTTTAAAAACATAAAAAGTGTTAGATTCATGGGAACCTCATTCATGCACCAGCTCAGGAGTTGCAACCACTTACTTCACCGTGGCCTTTCTCGTAGTGGGGGTTTGACCTTGTTGGCAAGATCCACCCATTATCCTCTGACGGTCACAAGTACATAATCACAACCACTGAATATTTTATGAAGTGGTTCAAAGCAATCCCAATGACCTATACTACCAATAAACAAATTTCCAAGTTCCTCTTAAATTATATCATAAGCGGATACGGAGTTCTACAAACCATTATCACTGATCATGGTTCCCCTTTTAAGAATAAACAAATGAAAGAGATTTGTGCCAAATTCTACATTCATCATAGATATTCTTCACGCTACTTCCCTCAAGGTAACGGCCAGGCTGAGGCTACAAATAAAACAATCATAAAAATATTGAAAAAGTTGGTCAATGACACTGGTTGGGATTGGCACCTCCAACTTAACCCCGCGTTATGGGCATACCGCACTAGTTTTTGTACCCCCATAGAAGCGACTCCATATTCACTATTATATAGTACCGAAGCTATCTTTCCAATAGAGGTCGAGCTCCCTTCATTGTGAGTATCCCTTCAACACATCATTTCAAATGAGGAATACCAAGTATCACGACTACAAGAGCTAGAGTTACTAGATGAAAAAATAAAAAGTGCACTAACACACTTGCAATCATATCAACACCATCTCAGGAGAAGTTTCAATAAGGTCATACCATGGTCTTTTGAAGTGGGTGACTTGGTTCTAAGGGAAAATAAAAAAACCAAGTTGAACGAGAAAAACCATGAAAGTTTGAAGCAAACTGGTTGGGTCCCTACATCATCACTATAGTATATGTGTCTGAAGCATATCAGATATCCACATCAAAGGGAGAGCCTCTACCAGACTCCATCAATAGCTTGCATCTACACAAGTTCTATACATAACTCTCAGAGTAGTCCCCCCTCCAAAAAAAAGGCTACCAAAGTGAAAACTTGGCAATCAGGCATCTTTAGTAACACAAAAATAGAAATACAAGACAAATAAATTCAGCCTATGGTGAAAACCACTTCGGTGGTGCCTTAGACAAGTACCATGGTAAAAACTAGGAAATTCAGCACCATGTGTAGAGATCATGCTCCACCATCTATCATGTCTCCAACCTAATATGGCATGTCATTCTATTGTATTCCCTATAATAAAATCAATGGTCATCACCATCATGGCTTAAAATTTGTCAATTAATCTTTGTCTTAGAACATCTTATCATATTTCACACTAAGTCAGTCCATTGTGGCCATTCCACACTAAGATTCCCATTCTCTCTTGACTGGGGGCACACCAACATCGTGATTCATCAATTCTTGAAAAAATACCAAAAAAATTGCAAAAATTTCTTTAAAAAATACCAAAAAAAATTGTAAAACATTTTTTGAAAAAATTCCTAAAAATTAAAAAAGATTCCTTTAAAACAGTAAAAAAAACACAAAATCATCCCATAAAACTCAAAAAAAAATAGCAAAACCTTCAAAACAATCAAAAACATCAAAAAATATAAAACATTCATCTAAAGGTGACCATGTTTAGGGTGTATGTGATAAGAGCCTTCACTTTATGTGATATTCCGCACATACCTCGACTCCAAACATATGAACCCTATGATGGACCAAAAACATTTACAAAAGACCAAAAAAATTGTCGAAGACAACCAAACAAATCAAAAAATAACCCGTAAAAATCTTGTAATAAATCTCCTTTGTACATAACCAATTCTTTGGCATTTCAAAACTAGGCATTGAACAATGATATACAACACATATAAGCTTTAGCGGAACCAAGTCAAAATAGTCAAAACTAGTCAACAAGTCCTCAACTACACTGCCCAAACTATCTTATCTATTAATCAATCCCACAACAAATAATTTTGTCAAAAAATATGTTTTCTTAGACAAGGAAAGGAACACTCAAAATCAGATGAAGCAGTCTTAGACGGGGTACCTTTTTCTTGAAATCAGATAGCATCAGCAATACGCCAAAATTCAATGTCCAAAATATTGCAAAAAACACAAACACGTAATTAGTATAGTTGCAACTTGTTGAGTCAAGTTAGTCTTATTATGGCTTGATCTTCGCAAGTCATGTTCTTACGCATCTCTAGGATGTCCACAAGTGATTTAGAGATGCCATGATGGTTCATGACTTATTTTGTCTTTGTTTTCTGTTTGTGGAATGTTTGTCATGAAGTTTTAAAAGAGCAATCTAGGTGTCTGTGATAAGAACCTTCACATTCATATACAAATATCCAATTTTCAACATTGCAATGGATACTTTGGTTGTGATACGCCACACATACCTCGACTCTAAATTCTTGACCTAGATGAATCGACCTACATTCCTTGTATGTTCAGTGTGCCTATTTTCAATGCAAGAGGATAATTGTACCTAGATATTTCATATCTTGGTAGGATGGTATCCATTTTTTGGTATAATAATAGTGGCTCAATGATGATAAATAAATAGATCGATTCAATTGGAAATAAAAAAGCATGGTTATTATAACATTAAGCTCTCTACTTACTATAAACTAAGGGTTTCAATCAAGAATTCATTGTCACTCTTTCATCCCCTTTCTATCATCTTCTAAAAATTCAATCTAATCTCTTCTATCAGTCAAATCTCTTCTATCACTCACTCAATCTATTTCTCAAAATGGTCAAATCAATTTTCATATCAGTCAAATCAATTGGTCATTCATTCCATCATCATTTGTCTTATACATGGTGTATCTTTCCTGAAACCAGACATTGTAGCTAGTCTTATACAGGATGGTTCCTTCCTGAAACTAGACATGATTCTTATCAACAATCTCTATGTCCAATATTGATCAAACAGTCATCACAACCTACCAACATTCTTCACTTCTTACTAATTATTCTTCTTGCATCATTTAATCTAAATCTTCTTTCAAGAGATCATCCATGTCTTTCTGGTACACATAATCTCTTGAGGGGGGCATCATTTACCTCGTTGTCACATTGTTCCCGCTGGGACATAATTTTTATTATTCTTTGATATAACGCCTAAAATGCATTGTATTAAATAGGGGAAAATTGTAGACATTTAAAATGGCCTATTGCTCTAATGCAATGACATTACTAACATTCCTCTTAAATTATTAAATAATCTTTATTATCTAATTAATCGTGTCATTCTACCATATTCTGAGATCAAAATCATCATTTCTCCCTAATTCTATAATTAAGTGATTTTAATTAATTACTTTAATTATTGTACTTCTAAACAATCAATTCATCATCTATTCATCTATAATATAATTAAATAAATAACCTTATTTAATTATACCCTATCTTATCATTATTAATTAAATAATGAAATTTAATTAATATTCCCCCTCCTAATTATTGCATTTATGTGATAATTAAATCAAATTCTATCTCATGATTAAATAAATGATATTTATTTAATTAAACTCATTATTCCCCTCTCATGATTAAATAAATTATATTTATTTAATTACAACTAACAATTCCTCTTATAAATAAATAAGTAATTATTTGTTTATAAAATATCTCCATATGTGCAAATAAATAATATTTTATTTATTTAAATCATAATTATCCTCCTAAATCCTAACTCATTCTCACTTTGAGTTAGCTTTTCAATCAGAGCTCTTAACTCCACAATTTCATCTCCTAACTTTTCAATCCACATTGTTAATTCCTCCCTCAGCAAATAGTTAAGTTTTTCATCAATTCAATCTTCTAATCCATGCAGTCAGTTGACTCATTCATGCAATCAGTTAACTCACCAATCCATTCAAGTCATCTCTCCAATCTATTTGTTAACAAATCAATCAATTTTGTTAAGCTAAGAAATCAACTCAGTTGAACTCTCACTCACTCTAAGTTCAACTCCTCAATCACAGTCAATCAACCCTTCAATCATGGATTCTTGGTTGAAACCCCTAAAATCTTATAAATAGAGAGCCAAATCTTTGATTTTGGTAACCAAAATTGCTTTCAATTCTTATGATAGCACGATCTTGAGCTCAATTCTGAGAGCCCACATTGCATGAGAAGGAGAACACCAAGGAATGATTTTATAGTTTGAATATTCATGTCTTGAATTGATTTCATAATATTTGATTTATTATGCTTATTATTTGTCTTGAATCCTTTCTTGAATATTGGGAATACTAATTGTTCTAACAATATCTTTGTGGTTGAGATTTTATATGTTATTGCAAGTTTCTATTGATCTTATTATTACCTGATAACAGTGTATTGATTAATGTAACCTTTTGTGTTTCAACTCCAAAAGATTTAGAGGGTGTTCAAGGTGTTGAGGATGAGGCTAGATGACATGATCAAGAAGATAATATGGCCCCATTAGGTAAAGAGAACCCTTGTAATGTTATTTTAATTAATGAAATACTTGTAATAATAATAATAAAATCTTTTGAATTAATCCATTTCTTTGTTATTACAGTGGGTCCCCCTTTGCATAGGCCTCCACATCACGAGTACAAGACTAGGCATAGGGCACAACCAAAGGGCACAACACTTGAAGAGGGGAAAAAGTGATGAAGAAACTGATTCTCCACTTAGTCTTTTCTTAGCTTCTTAAAAAATGATTAATGAATTAATTTTTATGTATTAATGAATTTTAATGAGTGATATGTGTTAATGAATGTTATGTGTTGATAAATGTTATGTGATAATGAATGTTAGGTGTTAATGAATGTTTTTGCCGAAACCTTGTACATCATTGTCACTAAAGATTTTCAAGAAAGCCCACTAAATAGAACGGGTCAAGACCAAAGTGAGGGTTTTACAATAGGCACCCACAACTTGGATGATTCAAAGCATGAAACAATCGTCATGAAAACCTTAGCTAGATAGAAATCCAACACTAGGATTTTCCTAGAACACCCTTCTGATGGGAACGAAGAGTCATATCAAATGAAGAGGAGGACTTCTTAATTTTTTTTCCTTTGATAGCGATCTAACCCTCTTCAACTCTAGCCGCCTCAACCTACCAACATAGAGTATCATCAACCAAGTTAGAGCAATCTTGGCTACCAGTAGAGGCAGCCACAAAACCAGTAGACCGAACAGGAGAAGCAACCACAGAAACACTGGCAACCACGACCTCCTCACCACTAGGTGAAGAAAAAGGTGTTTCCTCCCTTGCCAAACTAGAAAATGAAGCAACCGAAGAGATAGGAGGACAAACAAGAGCCGGATCCTAACCAACAAAAGAGGGAGGAGGGACCTGCACAGCCACCTGAGAGAATCTTTTTGGTGAAACATGCTTCTTCTCCACCAAATAGTGATGATCTGAAGCACCCTTCCACCAAGATGTAACAGATTTCTTTTTACCCAATCCACACCGAGAGGCCATATGCCTAGTTTTAAAGAATCTTCGACATCTTAAGGGAATCCCTTCATAATCCAGGGTTTGAGTCCAGCTTCCTTTGGAGGAGTTGATCACTATCTCCGCAGGAAGACTTAGAAGGATCAATATCAACAAGAATTCGAGCATAAGTAGAGTGGTACATATTAGAAGAAGCACTATCTACCAGCAAAAATTCCTCAAGAGCATTACCAATCCCCTCAAAAATAGAATCGATCCAAAGATACAGGGGAAAATAAGGAAGACAAACCCATATAGGGAACCAAGTGAAAGAATCTGAGATGGGGTTAAAATTGATATGCCAAGGTTTAACCATGGGCATAAAATGATCCTCCCAATTGAAGAAATGATCGCACAACAACTTATTCATGTATGAAACATCTTCAAACTTAGCAATAAAATACCCCTTTTCCAAGGGAAAGATATGCATCGTATCCTCAAGGACAAGCTCCCAGTGACGAGAGATCCAATCATGAAGCTTTGGAAAACTAGGCCAAGAACCCCTAAACCTGTAAATCAAGGCATAGGAAGAAAAAATTGAGATGTTGTGAGCTAAATCCTCCTCTACATCCTGATCCACCTCAATAGATAAAGGATTAGAGACAGGACCAAGCCCATGATCTGCCCCCAGATTCAACAACACAACATCCCTAGAAGTAGTGAAGGGCTCATCAAAAACCACATGAGGGCCCTTCACCCCACCCTCATGCTCACGAGAAGAGGCCTTCACAACTGAGGCAGGGGCAGTATCCACACCCACGGCAGAAGCATCCAAAATAGTCTTGGGAGGAACTATAGAAGGAGCCCTAGCTGAAGCACCAAAAGTAGCCCCCCCCCCCCAACAGAAAAAGACACACTGCTGGAGGGAAAAGAAATTTGTTCACCAACAAGAGGGAGTAAAGCTTGGGAGGCACCCAAAGAAGTAGCATTTGCGGGTGCCTGAAAAATTTGCAGGCGCCCGAAAAGTGGCACTTGCAGGCCCTGTTAAGTAGAGAATATTAAACTATTCTTGAAACTAAGAGAATCTCAATAATGTAACACACTTTTCAATATTTCATTATGCTCCATTGTTATTTTTATTGAATAATATGTATTGAATCTTAATTGTGGGTTCCAACAAAGCCAACACGAACAACAACACAAGAAGTTACTTAGTGGAGATCATCATAGGTAAGGTCCTTGATTAAGATTTTGTTATTTATATTCATATTGTTGATTACATAAAATAGATTTTTTTGTTTATATTCATATTGTTGATTACATAGGAAAGTATTCATTTAACTTTTTAAAAGGGCAGCCACATCATCCCAAACTCCATTCCATGCTCACATTCCATAATCCAAGCCAAACCCCTATGACTGCTCCTATTAGGACCACTCTACAATGAATTTGAAACACTATTACATACATCAATCATCACAATGCTATGACTTCCCAAGGGTTCACTCTTTCCCTTGTCTCACTACCCAAGTCTCTTTCTCATTCCACTCTTGGCCTTCTATACCCCATCCAACCTCCCACACACAAAAACCACCTACTCATTCCCTTTTGTCTTAAAGGGAAGTCTCTACACATTCAAGGAAAGAAAATGTCAAATGGTTTCCTTTCCACTTTCTTGAGTCTATTAATGACTCATTGGGACTCATCATATCCCCTACAACCTCTACTTAACATCATTCATTCACAAACCTAACTATTCTCCATGCACAAGTAAACTTCATCTCTATCATTCATGACAGTCACAACACCAATTATGACAGTCAGTCCCATCACCATATTCTCTGACTTTTAATGACCACAATGGTTTCTAGGGTCTTGATACCATCACCTTAATACTCTTCACAAAACCTTCCTTTATAAACATCATCAACATAGAATAACAAGTTAGATCCTCTTGTTGTCTAATTAGGACTAGGCATACAAATTCTGAGACAAGAACAATATTTCAAATTTGAAGCATCCTCCAAGTCCTTATTCCTATGGACCATAACCTACCCTCCCTTTGGACACTATTCCAAGTCCCTTATACAGTGTCAATCCCTTTTCTCATCCTCCAATGCATACATATATAGATACAAATGGACATCCTCCAATGACTTGAAGCATCAGATGCCTCAAAGATAGGGAGAGAGAGAGAGAGAGAGAGAGAGAGAGAGATGAACATCCTCTCTCTCTATTCTTGTCTTTGGGGCATCTAAAGCTTCAAGTCTTGATCAATCTTTCAAACTAAGAGCAATACTTGACATCATCAGACTGGTTGACAACTTTAGTATTTTGTCTTCAACAAAATTGCCAAAAGAAGGTATCTGTGAGCAGTTTGGCTATATTTGGAGCCAGGTAATTTGACTAAATTACCTAAATTATTGACTAAATTAAGTTTATATTCTAGTAATTTGGTTGGTTAAATTTTTCACTTTCGACCACATAAGCTAACATGTAATTGTTGATAAATGTTGGTTACAAATTAGGTGAGGAATAGTTCAGGTATGCTTACCCATCAAAGACTCATTGATGGCTTCTTGTGGGTTCAATTAAGGTATGCTAAAAATTGAGAGACTTTCTCATGGGTTCAAACTCATAGCAATTGTGACTCATTTCTTTACATTTCTTTTTAAACCTAAAGTTCCACCTTGGCTAAGAAACAATTAAAACTATGCTTTTATACCTTGAAACCTGTGACTCAATCCTTTAAACATTAATGAGCTCCATTTGAAATGCAAATACATGCTTTATGGACAAAAAGGTTTGACAATCTTCTTTTCTGTGATAACTTTGAGACATCATGGCTTTGGTATTATGAAACCCTTATCTTCTATCTACCAATATGGATATTGCACTTTGTAATTGTATAGCGCTAATATTTGAAATAGTGAATATTTTCATTATATCTTATCTGCGACTGTGTTGTTCTATGGCATCATTCAATAGCATTGTTATCACTATTTTCTTGAATTGCTTCATGCTCAAAATGGAAAATTTGATTCTATCATTTTTAGTTGTTCCTAAATCATTGAGAACTATTCATATGCCTTTATATTTACCTTGTAATCATTATTCCAAACATGAACTGCTCTATGAATGTAATATTATTATATGTGTGCTAAGGGTTGACTGTATTAATTAATGCTCAATCACTGCTATTTATCAATGACATCATTGATTTGTCTATCTTAGTTTGGATTTCATGGTGTTCTTGCTCTTGGCACTGAGACCCTATTTCTATGTTCATCTTGATCTCATGGCATATTTCTACACTTGTGCAACACTTGATGTAGGTATGCAATGGATATTTATTTGAAACCTCATGTTAATGCATAATGTTATGAAGTTGAATATATTTTTTCTAACCAAATTGAGTCTATTATCGCTTCATTATGTATCTCACAATCTTCTACCTCTTTCTATTACAAATAGCTTTAGATCCTCAATCTTGGCACAATTCCAACTGTATATGCTTTTTTGTTCTTGATAATGAAACCTTTACCTTGATCCGGTCATAACATATTCATTAATGGACTGTCTTTCGAGATGAGAATAATGCATTGACTGATTGTTGTTCTATATATTTCATTCTATTTGAAACATTGGCAACAATTTGACATGTTATTGTTGTTGCCTTCATGCTCAGATTTGTATTCAAATGCATTTTGAGTTTCAATAGCAATGCATGTAATTGTGATTTCCACTTACTATTGATGATGAAAGTCCTTATATTGCTAAATATTGTGTCAACATAATTAGCATTGAAGTTGTCCTTTTCAAAAAAAGGATGTCCTTTGTATACTTTGCATGGCTGGCCTTTCTTTCATTTGTTGATTTATAGCTCACATAATGCATTGTCTTTATGCTTTTATGACTGGTTCATTTTCAAATCAATGTCATTTTATTGCCATGATTGTAATATGCACTTGTAGTGATTGTTTGGGTAAGAAGTACTATGTAATAATAGATATTTAGTCTTTCATTTAGTGTGGAAATATACTTTGTACCACCTCTACTTTCTATATTTTTAACACAACAATGAATGAAATTTGTGGTATCTCAATCATGAGGAATTTTTTGGTTGGTTTCTTGTTTGTTTAGAGTGCCTGATATTTTCTATTTTGTTGATGATGTGTTTAGAGAGCGGGAAGTTCTTTCCATGAACAAACTAGTTGAATCAACATATAATAGGCACATGGTAAGCACTGTAAGCTTAACTCAATTAATATTTGATTTGTTATTAGCTATTATTTTGTTAAATGCAAACCAATTGAAGAGATTTATGCCATTCTTTTCAACATATGTCATAAACAATACATATATTTATAGTTTTAAATTGTATAGAATTCCTTATATAATACTTTGACATTTATTCTTTTCTTCTTCTAAGAGTGGTTCAAATGAGTTGTGGACAAGACACTATTCTTCTATCTACAATGTCTGCAATTTTCATTGCTAATTTTTCTACAGCTTGATAGGGCATACATTTTTTTTTAAATGTTAAATTGTTGTCAAAATTGTTGGCAAGTTGTCTATACTGAGGTATATGACTAGATATAGTGTTGTCATTATGGCAACAAAGTCATATAGCAATTTGGAGTCAATGCACTAGTGTAAACATCAAAATTCAGTTAAATGTTGAAGACTGGATAGTGCACAGAGTTCCTGCAACTCAAAGCATCAGCACATGTATGTACGGATGAATTATGGTATGCACCCTAGAAGTTAAGCTTGTAAAACTATACTTATGCTTAGTCTATGAGCGCATAAGTAGATATGCAAAGATGTGAAAGTTACAGTCAGTTGAAGTTGCACAGCCAGTGTGTGCCAGCAGAGAACAGAGCATAAAGCTGACAATTAGCATTTTGGTTTGCGATTATAATTTAATGTTGTAAAGGCCATGCACCCATTGTATTTAGGTTTCTGACATGTTTATATGTATAATTATAAGCACACTTAAGCCAATTCATTTGGAAGCGTTGTTTGTAATTAGTTATAGGGCCGACCTAACAATTTTGTTTGTATGAGCGTATAAATATAAGATGCACCCATTGTATTCGGCATGGAAGTTGTAATAGAGTTGTGATAAGCAAAGCAGAGGTATGCAAAGATAGCATAAGATGTATTAGAGCTTTCCTAGAGGTCAAAGCATCAGCGCACCAAAGGAACTGATCTAACAAGCAGTGTCACAATGACAGTTCACCTGCAAATAGTGTGTATCTGAAATCAGAAGGTTGTAGCCTTCACCATTTGAGCAATGAGCTCTAGGAAAGTGAATCCACTCCCCTAACAAGGATCATTGTAAAAGACTCCTAACAAGGTCTACTGTACTTAAAGCATTGTAAAGCTAGTCCTAACAGGGTAAAGGATATTCTAACAAGGATCACAAAACACTAGTGCAGAATATTAGTGGGTATCAAGTCCCACCGGGGTTTTTACCTATTTGGGTTTCCCTGTAATCATATTGGTGTCATTTTCATGTTTCATGTTTATGTGAATGTTTAAGCATTTAAGTTCAGCATAAAGATTAAAGTGAAAAGTTAAAATACAGTGAACACTGATTCACCCCCCGCTCTCAGTGTTCCCATTCCTAACAATTGGTATCAAAGCTCTAGTCCTCAGCAAAGAAGTTTAACCACTTGAGGAGATCATGGACAAAGCAAAAATAAAACATCTGAAGAAAAATCTTGAAGCCGCTCTTGAAGACCTGGACAATTCAGAAAGAGAAATTGAAGAACTAAAAGAAAAAGTCAGTGATGCTCAATTAGTTATCAAAAGACTAAGAAAGGATTTGAAAGGACGCTCTAATAGTGATCTTGAAGAAAAAGTCAAGAAGTTGAATGAAGAAAATGCATCCTTATTAAGTCAGCTTAAAGAATTTGATGACAAACTGACGAACAATCAAGATGTTTACAATGAACAAGTCAAGGAGAACCTTCAACTCAATGAGGAACTAATGGAAGCTGACTTAGAAATCCTGGAACTAAAGAATATCAAAGAAAGTTTGGAATCTAAATTGAAAAAGGCAAAGGATCATATTGACAAGTTACACACCAGTGCTGATTTGGTAGAATCTCAGTTGTATGCAAGAAGAATCAAAGGAGACGCTAGCTGTATTGGATACAATGAAGCACAAAATCAGATTGACAATATGCGAGCAAGAAAGGATTCACAAAAGAACTCTACTGATGCTGAAAAGACTGAAGATCAAACCAAAGACAATGGTGGTCCTCCTAAGAATGAGCGCAAGCAAGTGGAACGCACTTGTTTTGCATGTAACAAGCATAGACACATTGCATGGAACTGTACAAAGGTAAGACCTTTTAATGGTTATTGTTATTCATGCAATAAATTTGGTCATAGAGCTATGAATTGCAAGACTAGTAAGAAGAACAGGATTCAACAAGATCAAAGAAATTAGAATCAGACAAATGTAAGAAGTTCTCAGAATGTTACATGCCAGATATGTAACTATAATGGTCACACAGCAAAACAATGCAGAATGGTGACTCATGTCAATGCGTCGAGGAATATAAGACCTCCGGTCATTTGTCACTCTTGTAACAAGGCTGGACATATCTCAAGGTTTTGTAGATCAAGGACACAAGGTTAGGAAAGCCCTAAAAAGATGGAAGAACCAGTTTTGGATCCTGAAGGAGAAGTCAAGTTTGTGAAAGCCTCAGAAGATGCGAGCTTGATTTGGTTAGAAGGAAAGAAGGACAAAGCTGATGAGAATGTATTGGATGCATCCCCAATGGACGCACCCTCTACATCTGCATGAATGGCCCTGAGGGTCATAGGGGGAGCTAATTTAGCTCTAGACCCCTGCGTGGCTGGTATACTCATCCTCAGAGTATGCACCTTTGGACTTAAGCTTTTGGAGTGTATAGGAACCTTCATGAAAGAGTGCACATGCTGAATGTTAGCAAAACTCGAGTTTGAATTTTTGAAGTGACAGCCTGGTTTACGCGACTTGCATTAATGGTGAATTTCTCACTTTTAAGTACATAGAAAGTTGTTTGTTCACTCATTGCATTTGAATTCAGAGCGATTGAAGTGCAGATTGAGCCTTGGAAGTTGTTGTGAAGATTTGGAGATTGAACTATCAGTGTTTGTAGTGCATTTGATCAGTTGCAGAAACCCTAGCTCATTGCGCTGATTCAGAAGCCGTCATATTATCTCTAAGTTCAGTTGGAAAGCGATTATCAAGTAAGTCATGGCCACTCCCATTGTTTATGATGTCGCTGAGAAGAAAAGATATGTTTTCAAAAGGCACCCATTTAAATCCACCCTAGATGATTTAGAGGGAGCTTTCTCCCGCACACCTATGGGTGTCATGCATGTGGAAGACATAAGGGCTTACATCTACTATAAGAAAGAACCTGCTGGACTAGATAGGTTAAGGGCGCACATGGATACCATGTTGAAACAGGATAAAACATTCATGGATGAATACACCAAATGGAATGGTCACCCTATTGTTTAGTATGCTACAGCATATGAATTCTATGAGATAGAATGGATAAAGATCTTATTGAGAAGAATCCATGATGATCTATTTTGGATTGGAGATGTTCTAGTAAGAATCACAAGTGATCTGATACATGACATGACAGGCCTTTCCAGGACAGGCGTCGTCCTTCCAGTGGGCAAGGATGTCAGGAAAATGGTAGAGAAAGTATGTAAGTCAAGGAGCGATAGGTGCAGCATGACTATTTAGCCGATTAAGCAAGCAAACATCAAATTTATGTCAATAATACTGGGTTATAGATTTCATCACACCAGCAGGGTGAATAGTGTGTCTGCGGGCACTATTCTAGCTGCCATCAGACTAGTAAAAGAAGATGGAGAGTTCAACTTGTGTGAGATCTTGTGCGCACAATTGATAGATAACATCAAAGCTACCAAACATGACAAAACAAAGATATTCAGGTTTGGGTCCCTAATCATCTATATGTACCTTCATATAGTTGGAAGAGTTTCAGATTTGTATTTGGACAAGTCCATACCAACAATGCCTCAAATATCCAACAAAGCATCCACAGAAAGCACACTAAGAGACTATGTCACATTGGAATTGAAGACCTTTAGAGCTAAGATGCAGATGAGGTATAGGATTCCAGAAAGCATTGCAGAGAAATATAAGGATACAATATGCTTTATGGTGGAGACTGATACTACATGGAAGTTGTTGAGCCTAGCACTAAGTGGATTCATCCACTTGGGTATGAGGTAGAGGAACAAGTTCTTGAAGCTTATGCATAGGTACTTCTGTCAGCCCCCAAAGATCCTAATGAACCTAGGTGGGGAACCTATGAGGAAAAAGAGGAAAAGACAAGAGAAGTTGATGCTAAGCTAAATAGTGCTAGAACTAAAAGAAAAGTTGCTAAGGTCACATCTGAGATCTTGAGAATACATGGTGTGTCTCAAGCAGACCTTAATAAAGCAAGGGATGAAAAGATTGCCCTAGAATTGAAAGGTGCAGTAGCAGAGGAAGTACAAGAAGATCCTAAGTTTAAAAAGATGAAAATTGAATTAGATGACAGTCAGAAGGGTAAAGAAGATAATACTCCTTCTGCACCTATAGATACTATTGATCTTACCACTCCTCCAGAGTATAAGCCTATAGTCAAGAGGAAGAAAGAAGCTAGCACTATTCATCCATCCTCGCGAGCACTAAGGAGCAAGAAAAACATTCAAGCACCTCCTAAGGTAGGATTCAGACCAAGCCTCAAAGTTTTAAGCACAAGAATTATTGATGAGGGCAGAATTGATCAAGTAGGGAAGTATTATGATACATACAGTGACATTGACAAATCAGAAATACATTGTATGATTGTCAAACATATAATCAAGTTCAAGAAGACAATCCTTGAGTTGAAAACCTCTATTCCAGATAAAGTATGGGATATCTTAGAATACCAAAAGAGACAAGCAAATGAAGAGGATCTAAGGATCAGAGAAAAAGTATTAGAAGATACTTTGCCAGTATGTTCTAAAGAAGAAGAGGCACTGATATTAAATTTGGTGAAGCTGCACTTAAGGACAAAGATGAGAACTCTTCACATTATGAAAAAAGACTATGAGCTGATAACGAAGGAAACAGAGAAGGCAATTGAAAAGGTGTTATTAGAACAACAGATAAAACCACCTACTACGTCCATCACTCATGCACCTAGTAAGCAAGACAAAGAAGCAAAGACCTTCAATGTACCAGTGACAGGTCCTCAAGACTCAGCGCCCATAGCAGAAACTCAAACAGAGGCAGACAACTCTGCGCCCATCTCAGAATCACACGAAGGCAGCACTATTATCATAAATAAGGTGGAGATAGCCATGGAGGCTCCTGATAAGGATTTGGACAAGTTTGAGGAAGCATTTGTTAGTACTGAAGAAGCTGAAATCTTATGCAGCAATACACCTCCCACTCAGCAAGAAGAAGTACTCATAGAAGATGTATCTGATAAGAAAGAAGAAGAAGAGGTAGAAAAGAAAGAAGAAGATGCTTCTGTTGATCTTGCAAAAGTAAAACAAGAAGTGATGGATAGCACTCCCATCACTCCCTCCTCAGCATTGTTGTCAAGTTTGACACCTGACACAAGCAGTTTGGACTCCTGGAAAGAAAAAGACCTAATTAAGTTCAACGTCTTGGCTATGGAGAAGGCAAAAGAAAAACAAGTTATGAGGAATCCTCTCCTGATAGAATCAATGAATATTTTGAATAGTTTTCTGCCAGAGGATAAGAAAGTGCTAAAAGTACATTCGGTTGATGATGTGAGTTTAGTCCTCTCATAGTTCAAAAGAAATTTTTCTAGCCTAGAAGAATCTGCGACCATAGTAGCAAAAGAGAAGTAATTAAAGAAGAGACTGAATGAGTTGATGAGCAACTTTGCACTAGACTTGAATTCTCTTAAGTCTGGTCAAGCATCCTTGAAAGAATTTGCTGATGAAGGAAGAAGGATCATTGCAGCATGCATGGATCAAGACAAGCTCACCGATGCTCACTTCAAGAAGATAAAAGAGGCAGAAGCAATGATTGAGCAGGTAAAGACTTCAGTGACAAACACATCCACAGATGTGAACATGTGCAACAATGTCTACCAAAGACAAGTAGACAAGATTGAGAAGGAAGAAATAGAGATAACAAGGATAAGGTCTAGACAGACTCAATTGAGGAATGGTCTTGCGCCCTCTTTAGACATCCTCAATCAAAATATAAAGGATATTGATGCCACCATGGTAACTTATGATCATGATCCCATCAGTGACTTGGAGAAGATGGAGAAGCTTCAATATGCATTATGTACCCATCTCCAGATAGTTAACTCTCTGATAGCCTTTTGGAAGGAGATCCACAACCTCAAGATTGCATATCCGGATGTTTTCCCTCAATGAGTATGTGTAGATACAGTTTTTTAATGCACCTTTGTCATTAATGTCAAAGGGGGAGTTGTGTATAGAATATGGAGTATATATGTATGTATAGGGAGATATAAGATTATGTATAAAAAAATGTATAGAAGACAAAAAGTTTTTGTGTAAAGGAACAGTTAGCAACTTGGCCATATTCCTTTGTTGCCATCAATGAAAAAGGGGGAGATTGTTGGCAAGTTGTCTATACTGAGGTATATGATTAGATATAGTGTTGTCATTATGGAAACAAAGTCATATAGCAGTTTGGAGTCAATGCACCTAGTGTAAAGATCAGAATTCAGTTAAATGTTGAAGACTGGACAGTGCACATAGTTCCTGCAGCTCAGAGCATCAGCGCACGTTTGTATGGATGAATTATGGTATGCACCCTGGAAGTTAAGCTTGTTAGACTATACTTATGCTTAGTCTATGAGCGCATAAGTAGATATGCAAAGATGTGAAAGTTACAGTCAGTTGAAGTTGCACAACCAGTGTGTGCCAGCACAGAACAAAGCATAGAGCCGATAGTTAGCATTTTGGTTTGCGATTATAATTTAATGTTGTAAAGGCCAAGCTCCCATTCTATTTAGGTTGCCGACATGTTTATATGTATAATTGTAAGCACGCTTAAGCCAATTCATTTGGAAGTGTTGTTTGTAATTAGTTATAGGGCTGACCTAACAGTTTTGTTTGTATGAGCATATAAATATAAGATGCGCCCATTGTATTCGGCATGGAAGTTGTAATAGAGTTGTGATAAGCAAAGAAAAGGTATGCGAAGACAGCATAAGATGTATTAGAGCTTTGCTAGAGGTCAAATCATCAGCGCACCAAAGGAACTGATCTAACAAGCAGTGTCACAATGATAGTTCACCTACAGATATAGTGTGTATCTAAAATCAGAAGGTTGTAGCCTTCACCATTTGAGCAGTGAGCTCTAGGACAGTGAGTCCACTCCCCTAACAGGGATCATTGTAAAAGACTCCTAACAAGGTCTGACCCTTAACAAGGCCTACTGTACTTAAAGCATTGTAAAGCTCGTCCTAACAAGGTAAAGGATCTTCTAACAAGGATCACAAAACACTAGTGCAGAATATTAGTGGTTATCAAGTCCCACTGGTGTTTTTACCTATTTGGGTTTCTCCATAATCATATTGGTGTCATTTTCATGTTTCATGTTTATGTGAATGTTTAAGCATTTAAGTTCAGCATAAAGATTATAGTGAAAAGTTAAAATACAGTGAACACTAATTCACCCCCCCCCCCCCCCCTCTTAGTGTTCCCATTCCTAACAGAAATTGCGACAATAATTTATCGACGATAATGTTGTAGCTCTGACAAAAGTTTGTGTCAGAGGCACAAAATTACCGTTGAAGTAAAACAAGGGCACTCATCGCAATTTCGATGAGAATTCCCAGTAATGACCAATGATAACGGCGAACGTTCGATGACATTTTACGTCGGAGGTACAACATCCTTTTCAGAGCATAATTTTTTATTTTCGTCGAAATGCTGACAACTGCCTCCAAAAAATGTCATAAAAAATGTTGATCTTTCAATGACAAGTCTCGTCGAACACGCATCTTACTTATCAGAGTATTACGCTTTCAAACCAAACTAGTTTTTGATGCATCTTCATTGGTAATGCGATGCACAATCCAACGTCAAAATATCTGACGAAAAAAATAGCCATGAGTTGCTTGCCACCTTTTCATCGAACTTTCAACAAAGTCTCATCAAACATTCGACAATAGTCCATTGGAAAATGTGCCTAGAAGTGTTAGCGTTGGCACGTATATATATCAAGTTGATCAACTATCCAAAGCATATATCGAGAATTGATTTTATAAACATAACTCCCTTTGTGGAACCCACTTGAATAAGAGCATAGACAGTTGCTAGCACAACCTATATCGAGTGCAAGAATTGTAATTGTAGATCATAGATGATACCAGTCAAAGAGCATATAACATTATTGATATACTAGAGATGGATCCTATACAAAATATTTGCATAATTCCTATTAGAATATTTGAGATGGCAAACTTCTGCCAAATATTTATCTTGTAACTTGCAACACACATTACATTGGCATATCAGAGACAACTCATAAGGTAACGTGCACACATTATATTGCCAGATCAAAAACAACCAATATACATATTGAACTCTATATTGTTTACGAACTTTCAGGCTATAGATATAGTAGTTATTAATATTATTGTGATAGAATTGAATTATCGATTGTATTACATTGTGGCATTTGGAATTACCAGTCATACATAATCCATACATTAGTGCATTTCCATTCTGTTGTACTATTTGGAATTACCAGTCATATATAATCTGTACATTAGTGCATTTCCATTTTGTTGTAGCATTTGGAATTACCAGTCATATCCATAATTCTGTAAATTGTGTTCAAAATTTATTATCATAAATCATATATATGCACTTTAAATTCATTAACCTGTGCAGTGTCCAAATAATAATAAAAAGGGACATTATAGGGTCCCAACAGTTAGAAAGGTGGAGTAGGATATCATTATTATCTACAAGCTAGGCATAAATGGTGTTGGCTTTAATATTAGTCATGGGGGACCATCTGGCCAACAAAAAAAGAAGTGAATCTATCTTCAATAATATCACATATTTTGGGGAGGAAAAGTGAAACAAGCCTCCCTAAGCACAATGAATGTCCTCCATTAAGTTTGAGGACATCAAATTTAGTATATATTTCATTCCAAGGCAACAAATGTCCTCCTTTTATAATATCACTGTGGGTCTTAATTCCTCTTTCAACCCAAGTCCTAGCCAAGCATCCTTGGAGGAGTGCAAGTGGCTTATCTTTATGCTTTAGGTTCCACCAAATTGACCTTTCTCCACACACTTTATTATGTTTATCAATGATCTTATTTTGTGAGATACGACTTCTAACACAATCCCAAGCTTTCCAAATTGATTTAAACACAATCGATCCAATTGATTTGACAGGAAAGTGTCCATCAATGAGGTCACTAATTGAGAGTTCTTCCTAATCAGGTCTCTATTTAGGAAAATATTTAGAAATGTTAAATCTAACCAGGATCTTTCAAGGTTCATCACCTTGTAGTGTTTTGAAGATCCATTTCGCTACAAGGGAGATACCTTGAGTTCTTAGGTCCTTCAATCCCAGACCCCCTTTAATATTGCTCATGGTGCACCAAGCCCATTTCACTGTTTGTTTCTTTCTATTGCCTTTACCATCACACCAAAAAAAATCTCTGACCTATTTTTTAATATGATTGAATTGATAGTTGCTAAAAAGCCAAGTGAAAGAATAGTAGATGTTGTATCAGGATAATATTTTCTGACAAACCTAAATTCTACCTGCCATTGTGAGGTATTGTTTATTCCTCTTTTCTAATTTCTTATCAATCTTCTCTTTAATCCAATTACACATTTCTTTCAGATTTGGACTAATAGTGAAAGGTATACCTGGATGCCTCACCTAATGTTCTGCCCCCCCCCCCCCCCCCCCCCCCCCCAAGGGGTATTTTAGCAAAGTAGGTTGGAGGGTGACAATCCCAACCAAGCATTATAGATTTGGGTAAGGAAATGTTACTCCCAAAAGTTTTACATAATATCTCCATTTTGGTCATCAAAGCTACTAGATTGTGTTCATCAAGGTTGACTTGTATAGATGTATCATTGACAAATTGTATATTATACAGGACTTTCATATTAGGGAGAGTTATTCCTTCAACTTTAGGAGATAAGAGATCATCTCTCAAAAAGTAATGCATATCATCAGTAACTAAGACAAAGATAGCAAGTGCAAGTGGACAACCATGTGTAATGGCTTTGGTAAGAATAAAACTCTTTGATCAGATTTCATTGGTTTCCACAATTGCCTTAGCATCCTGGTCAAGGTTTTAACCATGAGACAATACTATTTAGAAAATCCAAGACCATCAAGCATCACAAAGATAAAGTTCCATTCAATACAGTCATAGGCTTTGTCAAAATCAATCAATAGCATAGATATATACTACTTTAACTACCTAGTTCATAGCCTCCCAACAAGTAAGAAGGTTTTCTAGTATATATCTCCCCTTCACAAAACCAATTTGTGTGGGGTTTACAAATTTTGGGAGAACACTTGCCAATCTTTTGGCTAATATCTTTGCAAGTATCTTATAGGATACATTAAGAAGAGTTATGGATCTCTAGTTTTTAATGAGAGATTTTTCACCATGTTTAGGCATTAGTTTAATGAGACCATTATCAATTTCTTCACCGAGAGACCCCTTTTCTAATGCTTCTTTATAAACTACTAGCAATTCTTCCCCAATCCAAGCTATGTTCTTTTTGTAGAATTCAACTGGTAGTCCATCTGGCCCTAGGTCTTTATCATTTCTAATAGCAAGTATAGCTTTATTAGTTTCCTCTACAATAATCTCCTTACTCAAATTATCCAAGTCTTCTCTAGCGACCTTCTTTGGGATAATGCTTTTGATCTTATCTGTGGTTGCTTTCTTATTTTGCAAATTATCCTTTGAGGTAAAGAGGTTACTGTAGAATTTCTTGAATGCATTCAAGATGTCGGTTTGGTCTATGATACTCATGTCACCTTTCCAGATACACTAAATATTTTATTTTGCTTCCTTTCTTTTAAGGATTTGGAAAAAGAGCTTGGAGCCCTTATCCCCATGCTCTAGTCAGTTCATTTCGACCCTTGTTTTGAGCCCCATGATCCTAACATTATGCACCTTCTTCACGGTATCTTTGGCATGGCAAAGAGCCTCTTTAGTATTTATATTACCAAGGTCTATCTGTATACACTCCTCCACCCTAATAGGATCATTATGCATGTTTGTTTCTAACTTCCTTAAATCTTTAGCTTTTTTCTTCCCTACGATCTAAAAAAGTCCCCTCCAACTTCTGACATTTTGGTTACATCTCTCCCTATCACTTTGAAATAATAGATTGCCTTTATTGAAAAATCTAATGATACTTACAACTTGTAGGACATCTTAATCAAGTAGTGAGTTGGTGTTCAAAGAAAATGATTTTGTCTTTCTGTGTGGCTCAATAGGGGCATTGTATAAGGTTATGAAAGTTTGTATTGGATGATGTTCAGAAAGAGTGTAGGGAATAGCCTTGACAGAACATCCATTGGGTTCCTTTTTGCACTACAATGCATCCTTATTAGCATAGAATCTATTCGGCATACTATAAATCCTTTTAGCTCCTTGCTAAATATTACACCAAGTATGCCAAATGTTCTTGACTTCATTTTTCTTCCCAGCCAGTGGACCAAACAATCTGAATTTGTTTTTGAATTAATTAACCAGCCTACCAAGGGGGTTGACCCTTACATAACAAGGCTTGAAAATGAATACATGCCATCCACAACTCATACACACAAAAGATGCTAACTAAAAAGATAAAATACATAGCACATAGGCTAGGGGTCCTTCAAAGGAAAGGACAAACTCACACCACAAGAGATGTTGGATGAGAATTTGAAGATTTGTTCTTCCTACGCCATCGGACATCAATCTAGGTGATGTTGTCCTTAGGCTCTCCAACGAAGGAAACTCTATTAGGGAATCTATTCTTACAACAACCATAGTGCTAAAGAAGTTGAGCAGTGTCAGCAGAACCATGATGCAGAGCAAGAGAAGAGGTAGTAGGAGAGGAATGGTCCACGGGGCAATAGGGGATTGTGCCTGAGGAAGTAGGGGCAGCAACTAGAGTTGCTGCTAGTGCTAGACCCAAATTAGAAGCATAAGTCTCACCCTAATCAGCAACAAGAGACATATGCAAATTTTCAGCAGGTGTATCATCTTCATCAATAGTCAAATCCTCAAAAGAAGAATCATAAAGAGAATCAAAAGCTTAGGCTGTCAAATGATCTTCACTTGCATCGTTCGACCAAGTAGCAACACCTTCCGACATAGAAGGGTGCAGTTAGAAGCCATATGCCCTATAGAGAAGCAACACTGACAACGGAAAGGCAAGCCTTCATAATCAAGTGCTTGAGTCCAAGGCCTCTTTGTGGAGACATCTATATCAACTAGAATGTGGGCAAAAGTAGAGTGGCCCAAAGTGGTAGTAGCATCATCCACCTTTAAGAAATATCCAAGAGAGTTTCAAATGGCCTCAAAGAAAGACCTCTTAGAAATGGAGTGGGAGATTAGAAAGGTGGACCCACACTTAAAGCACATTGAGTGGCTTAGTAAGAGGGTTGAAGGATATTGTCCAGGGTTTGGCAAAAAGGGAGTGATTCCCCCAAACCCATAACATATTCAAAACCAAGTCACAATCTTCAAAAGTAGAAAATGCAGTAATAAAAAACCCCTTTGTGCAAGGGTAGAGCTCAATGTCACTAAAAACTAAGGGACACCAAGAACTAGTTACCCATCAATGTAAATCTAGAAGGGAGGGTGACAGGCCCACAAATCTACAGTCTAACCCACGACATTGATAGAACTCCACGTTGTCCACTCGAACTCGCACAAAAACTGCTTAGATCTCAATTAAAAAAGATGAATACACCCAAGCAAATGCTTTAACAATTCTTTAAATTGATCTTTAATAAAAAGAAGAGTAATTTCTTTTTAAACAACTCTGTGTTTTGCTAGCTTGGAGTTTTCACTAGTTGCACTAAATGTACTACTACATCTGGTCGGGATTAAAATCCCTATCACATGTAGTATTATATGTAATGTAATATGAAATGATAGGAATAATGTCTGATCACTTACTTAGGTGATTCGGACTTTTTTGGTCACTTTGCATTTCATGTTACATGTAAAAAAATAATATGCAATGTTAGCTACAAGGTCTGATATTATGTACATGTTAGGGTTTTTGACTCACTTTACATATGTATTTGCATGCCAAACAATATGCAATGATGTCCAAAACATCTGCTCACCTATATATTTTGAGATTTTTAGAATGATTTGCACATTACATTGCAAGTAAAAAAACATGCAATAGTGTTTTAAAACTGTGACATAAAGACAAGAATAAAAAACTTGGAAACTTAGAACTTAATGAAAACAAATGAAATGAAAATGAAGATCTATTTTTTGACGACAAAGACTTCAAAACGAAAACGTTTACAGAAATAAATGACTTTCATTTTTTAAAACATGCTTAGAGCACATGAAACCATGCTTCTATTGAAATTTTGTAGGGTTGATCTTTAATTTCACCAAAATGAAATTAGTGATAACAATCATGATTCTCTAAAAGGCATTAAATTGTTATCTATTTGAAAAGGGAGAATTATTTGTCCTAATGAGGATTTTAAATAGCTTGCCCTCAATTTATGGACTCGTCTCCAAACCAAGTACCATGGTTTTTGCATTTAATTAATTGTTTCATTGCATACCATGCACCTCGAATAAAATAACTTGCTTAGGTAGGTATCTACTTAGGTATATCATACTTGCACTATATGATTTTTACTTACCTAATTTGGCTGAGATGAGCATACGTGACCACTACTCATTTATTCCACATCAATTTACATTACATCTCTTGGCGGTATATCCCACTTGTACCTCTCATTTGACCAATTTAGAATAATCATCATATATTCAAATACTTGTATAGAACATAATAATTCTCTCATCTTAAATCTCTTTAATGCTTTCATAGAAGCTCCTTGATTTGGGATGGTTAATTCCATAGCCAGATAAATCTTACAACATAAATAGTCCTCAACATTCTAATTTGTCAAGCCCTTCCCAGACATCCAGCTAGTAAGGGATTATTTATCATTAATTTCCATCTAATCAAGATAAGTGAACCTACAAATATCAAGAAAATTAGAAAAAAAATAAAAAGAATAAAATATGGTGAATTTCAATTGCATCGGTATGCCAGATCGTTGCACACAAATTTCCACATACCATAGCGTAGCCATAAAGTAAAATTATAGTATAAAAATAAAGGGGAGTTTGGAGGAAAACTATCAGACCATCTGAAAACAGCCAAAAATGCACCTTAGAAAGCAAATCTCCAAATTGCCCCAACTAATATATGTCATTCTGTCAGTGATAGTCAAGAACCTCTCGGGCTCTCAATTTAATGGAAGCTTTGTTTAATGTGTAACATTCCAAATTACTTTGTACTATTGTTTTGTGTATGCTATGCTTAAAAGTGTACAGTTTGAATTCTGCCAATCGGCAGCACATGATATCATAGGGTGCTAGGATCCAATTCAGGGAAAACATACGCATATGATCTCTATTTGTTTCTGATTCATAACGATGACAGTATGCTCTGAATGGTTGAAGGTATGCACAACTAGCACCACTAATCAACAATCAATGTCAGGAAGCATCATTTTTATTTTGCATGGTGCCGCCACTTATGTTCACCGCCAACCATGGCTTACTGCTAGATGAACAATCAGGAAGAACTCTGATTCGTGTACCTGAAGAATGCTTTGTAGGGGGTGACATATTACTTGGTTGCTGGACCTCATCCTTAACTTTGTTTCCTACCACATTAGTCGTATTGTGTAGCAGCTCTTTCTTTGATCCCATACTAAATGCTTCTGAAGGTGGTGAATGGGATACAGTAGAAAGATTTCCACGGACACCAAGATGAGAAATCTGAACACCAAGTTCCTGTGTAGCCTCTCTTTTAATATGGCTTCTTACATGAACTTGTTCTTGATCATTTGGTTCATAAGTCAATCCCTTCACTTTATCATCATGCAATTGTTGAGTTGAAAAAGATGGTCTTTTACCTGAACCAAAAAAGAATGCGAAACAGGACATTAGTTTGTGATATTTGCTATCTAATAGTGTTTGGAAGTTTTATATCATCTCAAGGCCACAAATAACTCTTTACGACGGAATGCAACGGTAAACATAAGCAACAAAGCTCTTACCCTCTTCTTGTTTTATTCTATATTCTACAACAATAAACTGCACTGCCTTTGGACTAGGGCAAAGACGATAAGTTTGTTTTTGAATAATACCAACATTATTAATTATTCAAGCAACCTCATTAGTTCCCAGAAAACAATTTCTTGTTTTAGCTTCAAGCCATTGATTCATTTCAAAATTGGCACCCTGTTGACCTCAAATGCTGGAACCAAAAATATGCTATATGTGGCTATATTCCATTCTGTTTCTAGGATGGGGGTCGCAGGACGGACAACTTAAAAAAAATTGGAAATGTCGACTATTCAAATGACAACTAACGCATTCACCATATTCACAATATATAACGACATAACCTTACAGCAATATTGAGAATTCACGAATGACAGACAAATTAACAAAAAAATTCAAAAATATATATATATATTTGAATCGTCATTGTCATTATGCATGTAAAACAAAAGGCCAAAATAAAAACTACAAAATGACAAAATCTAGAAAATCTAGAAAACAATATATTGCATAATTCAGAGAACCCATTTTAACCACACAATTTGCAGCTGTTATATTAACTGGTATAGATATCTTAAATACATCTATCTAAAAAATGCCAAGAGATATCTCTCCAGGTGCTTATTTATTCTCAATAACAATTTTAATATCCAAATGTCTTCTAAATAGATGTATTTATCTACGATAATATTATAAATTAAATAAATATAATTAAATACGACTATTTTTATTATAATATTATCTAATTCAACAATGAGTTATATTTTAGATTTTACCTTTCTAACCTTAAAAGTAAATTGAAAAATGAAAAATATTTAGAGGTATTAAAATACTATTCATAAGTTAGAAGTTACTCTTTGCTTTTTTTCCTTGATTATAATAATTTAACTATTAATAGTTTTTACTTAGTCAGCCATAAAATTATTTAATTTATCATTTTTTTATTAACACCTCATGCCATTTCACTCTATGCTGCCACTGTAGCTATGCCTCTTTGCGTAATGAACTGAACTATAGTATACAATACAGAGGGTGTCATGCCCCAACCCTAAGCACCTACAGCAGCGGATAGTATATTTCTTAAAGGCAATGGCCTTATCATAGTAAGAGTGAACAGCAATCCTATTAATTACACAAATCAAGATCACTTCCCTTCTGCATACACTCCTCGGCTATCGTTGCAATTGTTCATAATGTCTTCACCCACGATTCAACCGAGCGACAATAATCCTATCATGACAGCA
Organism: Chamaecyparis obtusa; assembly: GCA_027943335.1. NCBI lineage: Eukaryota > Viridiplantae > Streptophyta > Pinopsida > Cupressales > Cupressaceae > Chamaecyparis > Chamaecyparis obtusa. The sequence goes on from BSBK01002782.1 coordinate 4,922,405, forward strand.
GTTTCTAGGCTAATCGTATCCACCTCTGTATGTTTGGCAAGATCGCAAAAGCCCAAGTAACCATGGAAGGGTCGCTGTAATTAATAATAGTATTTGGCTTCAATAGTGGTCTCGGGGAGCTCTGTCCTTTAAACTATCTTGATCACGTCTACTGCGTTAAACAAGGTGATGGGAAATAGTCTGATTATGATCCCGTGGCTACCCAATCAAGGCCTGTGCTAATTAATCAGTGATCTAAATTAAATTTTACTAGCCCAGTGATCAGATTAATAAGATAAAACAATACTAAAAAGCAAAATTAATGGAGGGAAAGGGTGCGATCAAGGATTAAGACAATTATTTAATAGTAAAAAAAGAGGCATGGCTCTTCTCAATAGTTGCCTCCCCTCAAGAGGATGACATGATATAAGACGTAGAAGGCAAAGAGGGAAGGGGGCTATTAGAAGTCTGGATCAAAGCAAGGAAGATAAAGATCGGGATTACCTTATCACAACATCAAAGAGGTGGAAAGATTCTCGAACAAGAAGCAGACAGAAAATATAACAGCAGATATATCCATATCAATCTGAGTACATACAGCGGTGATTAACGCAAGTGCATTATCAACAAAGGAGACAATGAACTAATACTACAGTCAACAAAGAGATCTTGCAGCTGTACAAACCCATACAGACCAGTCATAAATTCATTAATATCTTTATTGTGCTAACATTCTTACTATTAGCTAAACATTTATTGATGTTAAGTGTTTGAGTGCCTGAAACCCACCTTGCAAGGGAAAGGACCTGAGGTTTAAGACCAGGGTCAGGAGGGACTGGTGAGGAAGTCATCCTAGTAGGACCGTTGTGGCCTAGGACAAGAAGGCACTCACTAAGTCAAGTCACCCTTTACAGCCTCTGCCTAATTCTGCAAGGTGGCAACTCTTTTTAGGGAGACAAGATATGATTGGGGAAAAGTAGATACAAGCCGCCAAGCAAGAGGGTTGTGGTATGCATCCCTCTTAGGCCTCATTTAGAAATGGCTTCGAGCGGACCCATCATATCTCTATCCCAATATGTTTATAATATAGTTTGACTTAATGATTAGATATATGGATATACATGTATTACATATTATTTTCATCATGTTGTTTTGCAAGACCCGAATCTAGGATCACATTATTGAGAAAAGATTTATTTGGTAAGATGTAACCCTAACCCTAATTTGTTGCAATTGTGACTTTAGGGAAATTCTAGGACAAATTAGGAAGGGGACATCACAAATGGTATCACAGCATAGTCTTGCCATCCTACATGACAAACCTACCTTAATCACCATCTAATTAGGGTTAACTATTCAAGCATTTTCTTAAATAGGTTAAGAATATAATCGAGTAGGCCAACATTGTGTTTCTATATGTAATATAAACATGCTTAATCTAAGTCTATTTTATATGCATACCTTGTGTTGCTTCATGCATGTTTACTCCATGAGAACGTTGCCAATGCATGCTTTGTGTATTGCTTCATGCCTTACATGGCTGACATGTATTTACATATTGCTTCATGCCTTACATCTCTAACGTCTATTTGTTTCTTGCTTCATGCCTTACACGTCTCACATGTATTTATTGCTTGCTTCAATCCTTACACGTCTCACATGTATTCATGCCTTACATGTTTGGCATGTATTTAAGTGTATTGCTTCATGCTTTACGTGTTTGATGTTATTTATTGCTTTATGCCTAACATGTATACTTCATGTCTTGCATGCTGTTATGTGTGTTCATGCATATGTATGATTCATGCCTTACATGTATTCATGTGTATTCATGTATTCTTGCATATGATTCATGCTTGTTGTGTATTCATATGTATGACTCATGCCCTTACATGTATTTTTTAAGTAGTTTAGTTGAATGAGAGGAATTGTGGATGCTTACTTGCTTGACTCAAACAAATCCAAGTCACTAGCCTCTTACTGATTGTGAATGTGCCTTGTGTGGTTAACTGATGATTGAAAGCAATTAACTTCAATTGGTATTGAATCTCTAGTTTGCATCCATCTAATGGGATTGAAGAAGAAATATTGATTTGAAAAATCATTTGAGTCTACTATAGAAGCTTGCACTAGGTGGGTGGAGTCACTGATAAAGTTGCACCTTGTAGAGTCCAAGTCCATCCATACTTCCTTGCATTCATAGGTAGAAATAGAAGTAGTAGTAGGAGTCAGAAGTTTAAGCTGGAGTTCAAAAGTTGGAAAACCAAACATATTTTCATTGCACATTGTGAAGCTAGATCTTTAGAAGTGCAAGCAATTGATGAATCTTGAATGAACTAGCGTAAGTCCCCCTAAGTGATTAGCAGAAAATCACATTATTTTGCTAAGTGAGTGTACACAATTGAAAAAACCCTTAAAGTCATCTCATGATCTTACTTTGCAAGCTTAAAATAAGAAATGAACTTATTCAAAAGGGGATTGAGTATCTTGTTTCACTTTGAAGCATTGGGTGTTTGATTCTACATGTTAGTGGAATAAAACTCACATCAACACTTAGAAGGGAAGGGCGTTCCAAACACCCTATTGTAGTCTCCTAAAACCCTTACCATGTTTGACCATTAAGTTAGGGAACTCTAATCATAAGGAGGATAAGGGTGAGAATGGAAGAGGGGAAAAGCTATGAGATTTGCTATTGGGCCTACGGTAGAGGATCGTTTAATGCACCCTCATAAGCCCCTTGATTTAGCTCTCCTATGGTTGAGCTCCATCAATATATTAAATTTATCTTTATGATTAAATTAATGTTCCTAACCCTAATAGGAGAGATCTATGCCTCTAATGTCTCTAGTAAGGAACATGGGTTACATTTCAATGATTTCCTAACATGTTGCAGAATCTCAACCAAGTACATGATGTTACTAATTCTATTCTACTTGGAATTTGTGATTCAGGGAAAATACTAGGGCATTTACAAAAGGGGACATTAAAAATAGTATCAAAGGATTGATCTTGCCAGCCTACAAGGAAAATGATAACCTTAGTTTAAAAACTAAGTTGTAGGTTTCAGCCCCTAGTGCCCCCAGTAGTGGTCTAGTTCGAACCCTGTGCCAAGCTTGGTCTAGTACACCTATAGGTACAGTCAAAGTGTGCACCAAGGCACACCAATTCATATAGGGAAAACTCGAGTGAACCCAACCTAACCAAGGACTATCTCAAGCAAACCCAAACACCTTGGTTCCGTTTTTTTATTTCTTTGCAAAATTTAAATTTTTTTTGAAGTCCATGACTTCTAAAATGAGAAATGAAACCCTTCAAGTGAGTTTTAAAACACTTAGGGAGGTTATTTTTTCTCATTTCTTTTGCAAGAAGTTGTTTTTCTCTTATAGATTAAGCAAAAGTTTGGCTTCTAGCATTAAATAGAGGGAGTTGAAAACTGATTTTTTAAGCTTGATCAAGTGTTGCAACTTCATTCCTACTCATTTGCAAGATTTCATTGGCTGAAAGAGGTAACTTTTTTCTCATTTTTTCCATCTATTTCTTTTCACAAACATAAATCATTATTTGTTTACTTCAACCTATTTTATTCCATTCTTTTGTTTGTGTTTTGAATGTGTTTATAAATTTCTTGCCATAGGAACTAGAATGGCATCTACCTCTTCCTCCATAGGCACACATAGACAACAAAATACAAAGGGGAGTCGAAAACATGGGATATAACGCCAAAGAATACGGACTTGGATGGTTCCACTTCTCAACATGTTGCATTTGAGGAATTGGAATGTGAGAACACTATTAGTGCAAGTGGCATGGCATTGGCATTGGCATTGGAATTGCTTGTGATTCATCTAATGCCAATGATTATGATGATGATGTTGATGATTTAGAGAATCTATTTGATGATTAAAACTTAAAACTAAGTTCCAATTGTTGAAACAATGATACTTGAACTCAACATTATTATTTTAATATTTTGATACTGAACTTGAAGTATATGATGCTATGATTACTAGTTTATAGTGTTTAAGTTGTTTATTTGACACTAAGTGACATTCTAATCTTAAGCCATGCTTCTAGGTTGCATAAATATATATAATTTTTACATTGTTCTCGTACTAACAAACCCAAAACCCCATTTCAAAATTTTTCCATACTGTCGAACCAGGTTCCCGAACCCAAACTAGCAACTTAGTTTAAAAATAATAGTTCAAACTTCAAACCCTATAATGATCATATCCAATGTTAGTGTTATATGTTTTTAAAATGAAAGTCACAACACATTTATGACAGCTACTGACATACTTTCTAAGAATTTATTATATTTGGTCTCTTATATTGCAGAGTGACAAGGCAGAGAGCCAAATGATTCATGACATGGCAGTATTGTTCCCAATTGAAGAGGACAGTGATCTCTAGGTCAAATAGGAAGGTTATGAAGTAATGAAAAGAGAGTTAAGTGTTGTTTACAAATATGTTGAGACAGTGACAATGGGTGTGCAGAGGAGTATAGGAAGTATTCTCTTATGAATATCCATGATAACTATGAGACATGAATACACATCTCAGGCCCTATACATATCAAGGAATGGTGGGTAGTATCAAAATGTAGAAACAACCATATGAAGTTACTTTTGAATAACATATAATAACCCTGAGATTCACCGTAAATGGCACTGGCAAGACACTAGTAAATCAATATAGGAGGTTGTTGAACATATCAATATTGTGTTTCATGGCATTAAAACAAGGGTAGCTTGACATACATATCTACATCCCAAGAAATGTTAAATACTACAGGCTTGTGAAAAGTTCATTCACAAGGTTTTTCCATTCCTCAGAATTATGTCCAACACAATACCACCTATCATTAGGATACCAATCCATCTTTGGGCTTCAGTTATTTTGATTTAAACTAGTGAAACACGAGGATGCGTCACCCCCCCTAAACCCTAGAGTTTCCGGTATGGGGACATCCCGAGGACAGAGGGACAGACACTTAGCGTCCCCCCATCGCCGCTCAACCTCCATTGGAACGCAAGGACAGCCAGGAGTCCCCTGAGTGTCTCGGGGATGCCCAAGGCTCCCCTAAGCATCTCGGGGACATTTGGAAGTCTCTTGTACCAAGACATTAAAAAGTGTATTCTTTTAAATTATTTTTTTTATATTTGCATGCAAATCAAATATATACAAATATTTTTGGCTGATTGAAGGACATTTTCAAATCATTTGCATACATAATATGGGCAGATTATGAGGGTTTGTAGCTGCTATTGCATACATTATTGCTAGTTATCTTGGCTACCCTAAATAAAAAACAGAACTGGGGTTTCTATGTTGGTGTTTCTGTGTTTGCAATTCATGTGGTGCTATTGTCATATTTTTTATATAATATAAATCATCCATTTGCCGATTTGACAATTTTATTTAGTATTCTAATTTCTAATAGTAATTAGTAATTCAATATTCAATGTATAAAACTTCAATAGTCAAGTATACTGTAGTTTGTTTTCCATTTGCCGATTTGACAATTTTATTTAGTATTCTAATTTCTAATAGTAATTAGTAATTCAATATTCAATGTATAAAACTTCAATAGTCAAGTATACTATAGTTTGTTTTTACTATTTGGCATTTGCAATTTTGCTATTTTACTTATACTGTTATACATCTTTTCATAACTAGCATTTCAAATACTATATGTATAGTATACAATATATACAACACCACCCCTGGCTGTCCCACCTCCCCCCTTCCCCATCCCTCTAGCGTCCCCAAATTCAAGTCATCTTTTCCCCCGTCCCAGAAACTCATCTCGTAGTCCCCTCATCCCCCAGTCCACCAAGACCTATGTTACACTGATTTAAACAAATTGACATCAATTTTAAACTATCTGTAATTAAGAATATAGTATCAAAATCGGTGGTTATTATTCTATAATCCTTCTAGACATGGTGAAGCCAAACTATTAGGCGAAACTCCAGATGAGTTAATAAGGAGCTTGGGTGTTGAGGAGCACAATAGAAGTTGCAGCATCATTACTTCCTCAAGATCTGGAAACAATTTATCCAATCAATAAGAAATGGATCTCAGCAGTAAAACTCGAAATGTCAACTTAAAATCTCTCCATAGAACATTACATGGATGTTTGTCATGCTTCTAATCCTCATTTTAATATGTGGAAGACTCCTGTTCAATTTCAAACCTTGCCAGTTCCCAAATTGGTTACAAGTCACATTCAAATTAAAACTAAAAAACATTTGTCTTACTTCAAATCTGAAACTTGTGATAATATTAGAGTGGTGCAGCCAAAGGAGGATTGCAAAAAGGTTAGAAGTTGCATACAGCAAAGCCTTTTTTTATGTAAGTCATCTTGTACACTCTCTCCACAGTCATTCCTCTATTGTGTTGGTTCCCAAAACCACAGATTGCTTAGACCCTAAAGAACTGCCAATTCTTATGACAAGGTCAAGCAAGGGCTCTAGCCAACGAACAAGAATGATCAATGTGATCAAATTCCTCTGCACTTCTGGCTCTGCCACACCACGGCGGGTGCACCTCTTCTTCTAACTCCCTTTTTCAAATAGCTAATTCAATATCCTTGGGCAGATTTAATGATCAAAATTGAAAGATATTCCCAACTTGGCATATAAATTGGAAATGATCAAACTACTACTCTTCTTTCTATCTCCTATTCAAAATTTCAAGTCCTACTTGCTTGAAAATATAAAACAAACTTTAAATAAATGTACAAAATTTTCCTGTTTAATCAAATAATACAAGACCAGTCCCTTATCCAAATTGGGCTACAGAATCTCCTTTCACCAAACCTTCACGTGCAACCTTGTGAGACAGTTTGTATCTTTTTCCGAACAAACAATCAATTGTTTAATCCTATCAATGTGAATCTCTCAAGTACACCACATAAAAACCAGTTTAATTGAATTTAATTCCTTGCAGGGAAACCAATTAAACAAAAAGAAATAACACAACTACTTTGTTATAACTTTCTAATGATCGAGTGCATATGCAGGACAAATAACAATTCCACACAAGTCTTGAAATCAGCAATTGAATTCATAAATTCAATAACCACAGAGGACTCAATTTGGTAAAAGATAGCACATATAACACCATTTTAAGGAAAAGGGTCTGCTCATTTGTATTAATTTCAAAAAATAGTACAATTGATTTTTTTTGTTTCAGTTGTGCCTTATCTAACCCCCCTTTATCTTACAGTCTTGGTTTCCCCTTTATATAAAATTGGGGAAGCAACAAGCTTCAGACCGTTCAGATTCATGCCTCTTCATATCCAAAACTAACCTAACAATTGAAACAGAACAAAAAGATTAGAATGAGAATTATTTAAATTCAAAGCCCTAATAAAATGATTAATCATTTTATTTTACAAACTATAGTCTCAGCCTTCAAATATTTTTCCATATTGAACATCCGCAAAATAATTCTCCAATAATAATGTTTTCACCACAGAGCATTATTTCCAAATTATTCACCTCTTTGAGTAAAAAATACTCCCTGTGAAAGAATTCTTTTCCAAGTAGAAATTTATTCTTTAATATTCCTACTCATCATTGGATCCCATCAATTTATTTTCCCTTGATAAAAATAACCTCTCTACACCCTTGGAACATTTTTCCCATTTTCTCATTATTCTCATATCCCTTTTATCTTATTTCATTGTCTTCTCCAATGTTCCCTCATTTCTTTTGAAAAAATCCTTACATCCATAAATAGATAAAAATCTCCAATCCTTCAATTATATACCAATTTCTATGTTGGCACGGGAAGAAGTTTTAATTTTTTATACTTATTGCTCCCACGATCATCCAAAAATATTTTTGAGGATCTCATTATTTTTCGTATTTTGCTTCCATATCTTGCACACGTTCCTGTCAAGAATTTATTAGGAGGCTATAAAAACTTGGATTTTGTGCACACCCCTAAGCCATCGCCATTTCGCAACTAACAAAAATTTAGGTCAATGAAACAGCAATGACTATCGCCATTTTGCAGCCCTCATTTTTTATTAGCGAAATAGCGATGATTGTAACTTCCTTATGTCACATGGATGCTTTAATTCGATGCCATACTTCCCATTTTCGAAAAATACATATCTATGCATATTGTGTACCACTGCATTCCATGAGATTACATTTTGATGTTGGCAACCTGCTCATGTATTGATTTTACTTCAACTGTGTAAAACAGCAATAATTGATATACATCTTCTTTTATTATGTTATGATGGATGGAAACAATCTATTTTGAAGTTGCAATCTACCGTAGGTTGGCAGAATGCTGCCCAGGTTGTGGAATTTATATAATGTCAGCACTTCCAAAGAGTTTTAAAAGTATTCTCAACAAATTCATTTATGCATATCCAGCATTTTCAGTTTGTTTCCAAATGAAACCTTTATTTTGAAGGTAAAAAATAATCCCTCAATGCTGCCCTAACTTTAAATATTGGGAAACATTTATAGTATTTAAAATATATCTGCACAAATTATAGAGTAATTCAAAATTCTATTTTCTCTTGCAGCCATTTTGGAGTAATTCACTGCGAACTAATCTGGCATCATGGGTGTTTACCCTCATGGGGTAACAGACAGTAATTGCATACAGACAACTAAGTACTCAGCATAGAATATAAAAGAGCATTGTATTCATGTATTCACAAGAGTTTCCAGTACATAATCATCGTGTCTCTATCAAAGGAACAAGTACATATATATAACATCCAAAGGGGTGCGAAGCGAACCGTCGCACCCGTGTAACTCCTCTGGACGGACCAACTATCTAACTACCTAGATTACCCGACAACATCATCCCCCCCAAAAGAAAGTCATCTCCGGACGACCACCACAAAACAGGAAGGACAACAATAGATAATAATATCAAAACTAAAAGCTCGGAGAGGGCTGAGAATGCGTCCTTGAAGAAGCTGACCCCATCAACCGTGCTAGCTGCCCACGAAGGACATCCACCTGTTCCGTCCTGGCCTTCAAGTGGCTTTGAAGTCGCAACTCATTTTCCAAGGATGACCTCACCATGATGGCTGCTCGCTGGATCTCCCGTTGTGTGGCCTCAGTCGAAGCCCGGGCCAGATCCCTTTCCTGAATAAGGGCAGCCCGCTTTGTCGCAACCTGTGCCTCCCGATCTGCCTTTTCCTTTCGCTGAGTCTCGACATACTCATCCATGGCAGCTCGCTCCCTATCCCAAGCAGACATCTGAGTGACCCAGTCCTTACGTTGCTTCTCCAACGACTGCTCCAAACTGACAAGGCGAGTGTTCAACACCCGCTGAGCTTCAGACACCACCCGATGCTCTTCCTCGTAAGAGTGCTCCATCCAGCGGAAGGCATAGTACTACTGGCGGAAGGCTCTCTCCAATTCAGTCACCAAGGCTTCCACCCTACTGACTACCACAGGTTTTGTCACCTGCCAAGCCTCCAACATAGCCGGTCTCGTCACTAGGCCAATCCCCACGAAAACATGAAGCCAACTAGACAGGACACTCCGTCCTTACAAAAGTGAGAAAGCGTTGCAAATCGGTGGCCACATCCTCTAGTGCCTATCCCTGCACGCTCTCTACCATCTCCCGTCCTCAGGTCACTACTTCTATCCAGAAAGTCTCCATGTCATCTCTCTGTCGTAGCTGACTAACCGCTGCCTCGAGCCTACCCACGCTATCTCCAATCTCCTCGTCCTCCTGTATCTCGGAAGACAATATGATGGGTGCCTTCCTTCCTACTGCGTCTTCTGCCAAGACCTCCTCTGCTGGTGGAGGGAACAACCTCTCAGGTTCCTCTGCCTCTGCCAATGGTATCTCAACCCTGGTAAGCCACTCCTTCATTGAAGCCAACCTGGTGACTACATCATCAGTCTCTGGAAACTCGTTGTCCATACCCTGCTCCATTGGCTGGTGCTCAGGTAACTGCCTGGGCAGAGGCACAACTGGACTAAACACCACCGATGCCCTTGGTTGCCCGAACACTAGAAGAGAAACCGCATCAGGCAAGGCATTGGCTGGGGCAAACTGAATATCCCCAAGCTGTGGTGGAGTGAACAACACCGGTGCCGACTCCACTGCCAACTCCATACGGCCGCTAATCTGGGATGAACTGCTGTCACCAGATGATATGGGCTCCTAGCCACTATCGACCTCTTCCGACTCCTCGGGCTGGCGTTTTCTCTTTGATGCTGACATGACCTCTCCAATATCCAAGTAGCGCCAAAGGAAAATCATTGCTTCATCGGGAGCTATGACACTCCTTGGTTTCAGTACCAATTTCTCCTCTGGGATCTGCAACCGTGTAGCCTCCAAAAATAAACCAATGGCATAGTGAGGCATATAGAAGGTACGGTGCTGCAGGGTCATGAAATCATACATCTGGTGTGCAAGCAATCGTACAGTGTACCATTCAAGATACCACACATCAATGGGATCTGGGTGATGGTGATGTCTGAAGCTCGACTGCCACCCGTGAGCCGGCTTTTGATGACGTCCATGATACACCGCCAATGCCCTTCGGCAATGTCAGCTCTCTTCAGTCCCTTTCCTGCTTTTGTCCTTGCCAATGCAGTTACGCGCTCAGCCATGATATTTCTTGAAACCCTTCGTATCCACATTTCCTTAGCCTCTTGTGTCAACTTCCTGGGCTTAGTGTCAATCTTCTGCCCTTTCTTCCCTGGGATGCCAAAAACTTTGGTGAAATCCCCTGCATGAAACGACACTGTAACTTGGTATCCCAAGTACCAAACTGTGCTAGTACGAGAAAATGTGTCAAAGTTCTCTATCATTTGGCGCAGTTGGGGCTCAAAATCTTTGATGCAAAATAGAGGCATCTAGATGGCCCAACGGACCCCTATGTGTCTCAGACTATCCTTCACCACTTCATCCTCCGGTGTCTCATGCCACCATTTTCTGCATTCCACCCCATTCAACCCTTCAAATGTGATATTTTGCGCAGTCACCGCCTCCTTTGAATCTGTTGCCTTCTTTTTAGAACTTCCAGCATCCATGGTTCTCTGGTCTACGTGCTACAATTGTTTCCGCCAACTCTTTCCAGCCAAATTCATAATAGTTTTTTTGAATCCCTCTTTTGTAAACCAAAATATTTAAATATTACCCTGCTGGCTGCCATATGATGCTTGGGTTTGGAAACCCTTAACTGAAAATAACTTCCTCTCACCGTAGGTAATCGTACGGTGGTTGTTCTTTCTCCTTGTTGCTACAGCTGGAAACTATTCTCGTGCCCTTTACTTTTCCTTCATCCTATGGTGGCTTTATGTTTGGTGAAACTATTCTCTTCCGTGCTGGCTGTGGTTCTTTTCTTCTCCTCCTCTCCATGCCGATCGTTGCCCCTTCCGCGTGAGTGATTCGGTGGGCTCGAGTGGGGCTTGATATTACTTTGTGTTGGCTTTATTTCCTTCCGCGTTGGCTTTATTTCCTTCCGCATTGGCTTTATTTCCGTCCGCGTTGGCTTTTGTGCAGTGACTTTATGGCAACGTTCGGTGACATGTTCCACCATTCGGTGGGCATGTCACCGTTCAGTGGGGTCCACCACCTTTCGGTGCTTTTTTTGTTTTAATTTAATTTTATTTTATTTTATTTTTAATATTAAGTGCGCAGTTCCCGCCAACTTGGGCTCTCTGGACTTTGGTGGTAAATTTTCAGCTTGGAGCCATTGACAGCATCGGGGATTTCCCATCCATCGAGGTACCACAACTTGACCGACCCGTTTGCTGCAACCTCCTAAATCTTGTAGGGGCCTAGCCACTTAACCTTGAATTTTTCAGGCTTAATCTCATTTTGTCCATTTCACGACGTCAATTGCCCATTGTGCCATCATCCTCCTTTCATCCAGTTTGTTTAGAGCGTACAAATGTTCTCGAAGACTCCATATCGCCAAGTTTGTTGTCAATAGCTATTCGGAGACTTGGCACCATAAATTCCATTGGAACTACAGCTTCCTGGCCGTAAATCAGCTAAAAGGGTGTTTGGCCTGTGGTCACCTTGTAGGTGGTGCGGTATGCCCATAAGACCGAGGGTAACTTCTCCTCCCAGTGTTCCTTCTCCACACCACACGACTTGTAGATTACAAAGACCAAAATCTTTTTTGTCGCCTCCACCTGACCATTTGCTCTCTGGTAGTAGGGACTAGATAGAGAATGAAAAATCTTAAATTCCGTCGTGAGGAGCTTTACCACGTGATTCACGAAGTGACCTCCCCTGTCACTTGTTAACAGAATTGGGATGTCGTACCGAGTGATGATTTGTTCATAAAAGAACCTTGATGTGCTCACAGTCGTGTTATCAGGTAAGGCGCGTGCTTCTACCCATTTCGTTAGGTACTCCGTAGCCACCACTATGTACGTGCATCACCGTGGTCTACTCGTTTTCAAAGGTCCCACAAAATCAAGTCCCCATCTCTCGAATAATTCTTGAGCAGTCAAGGGATTTAAGGGCATGAAATCCCTCTTAAGTGGTTTTCCCGCCCGCTGACATGTATCACAGCTAATGACCCACTCCTTGGCGTCGTTGTGCAGCGTCGGCCACCACAATCCCGCTAGTAGTACCTTCCTGGCTGTTGTATCAAGCCCCATATGTACTCCTATCGGGCCTTCGTGTGCTTCCCTTAGAATACCGGGAACTTCTTCCTCCATCACGCATCGTCGGAGGACTTGGTCTGGCCCCATCTTGTAGAGAAGCCCATTGATGAGTTGGAATGTTTGACTTCTGAGGACCAATTTGTGTCGTTCCCCTGGTGACATTTCTCGGGGGAACTACGACGTGGAGAGGTACTCACCAATGCTAGTGTACCATGTTGGTAAAACCGCAAATCGGAATAGGTGCGCGTCTAGAAAATCATCATTCACCCTGTCGGCTCACTCTCCCGATTTGATTCTCGACAGTTGATCTACAATCACATGGCTTTTGCCCGGCCGTACTATAATGGTGAATGTGAATTCTTGCAGCAACAGCAACCATCGGCTCACCCGTATTTGGATTATTGGTTTATTCACCAAGTACATTAAGGCTTGGTGGTCTACATAAAATGTGAAGGGTGTCACCAACAGGTAGTGTCTAAATTTTTGTATGGCATAGACCATGCCAAGGGCCACTCTTTCCGTCGTACTATAGTTCTTTTTTGCCTTCGAGAGTAGTCTACTGGCGAAGTAGACCGGGTGATCCAACCCATGGTTACCAACTTGAGCCAATGTTGCACCTATGGCATAATTGAAGCATCCACGTGCACGTGGAATTCTTTGTCCCAGTTCAGATACGCCAAAATGGGTGCCTCCAACAATCGAGATTTTAATTCTTCGAAGGCTTCCTTCTGAGCCGTCCCCCATACATAGGGTTCTCCCTTTCTGGTGAGGTTATCGAGGGGGTAAGATATCTGGGAAAATTTTTTAATAAACCTCCGATAGTAGCCAATATGTCCCAGGAAGGATTTGACCCCTGTGACTTCTTGTGGAGATTCCACATCCACAATCACTCAAACTTTATCAGGGTCAGTTTTGAGTCTGGCCTTGCACACGATATGCCCCAACAATCTACCCTGAGGTACCATGAATCGACATTTCTTGGGGTTGAGTGCAAGCCGTGCCCTTCAACACCTGTCCATGCACTCACCAAGGGCCTTTAGATGTGTCTCCTCCCCGTTGTAGATGGACCAGTCATCCAGAAATCCATGAAGTTACCCACAAACATCTTATCAAAGACATGGAGGATTATTCTCTGGAATGTTGCTGGTGCGTTGCAAAGACCAAATGGCATCTAGTTGTAGGCATATACTTCGTCTTCCACCACGAAGGTTGTTTTCAATTTATCCTCTTTGGCTATTGATATCTGATTGTAGCCCGAGAATCCATCCATGAACAAATAGATTTCGTGGCCAGCCACCTCCTCGAGGATAGAGTCTGTAAACAGGATGGGAAATGGGTCCTTGATAGCTGCATCCAAGCGTCGAAAGTCGACACAAATCCAGATTTGGTTTCCATCCTTCTTGAGGGAAATCACAATGGGGGATACCCATTCACTAGTTTGGACCTTGAAGATAATCTCGGCCTTGAGCATCCATTCGATTTCCTCCTTTACTTTCACGGCGTAATTTTTGTTAATTCGGTATGGCCGTTGTCGTACTGGTACTGTGCCTGGTACCAACGGAATACGGTGGATGCATAGTTCGGATGGGACCCCCTTCAAGTCCTTGTACGTCTACGCGAACACATTTTTGTATCCGGTGAAAATTTTGAATGCGCAGCTTTCAGGACTGGATTCCAGTCATCCCCTACAAGGATGACTTTTGCTTCTGCCTCCGTGCCGAGATTTAGAGGTTTCACAGATGGTTCCTTGTACCTCATGGCATTCTGGTCCCTAAACTGGTGTACTGGCGCGGTATCAATTGCAGCCTCACCTTCCTTATATTCCTTGTACTCTAGGGGAAATTTGTCTGATTCTTCCTCGATGCTTAATACATTGCATGAGGGTGAGAACATCTCGTAGTCCTCCATTTGCCAATGGAACAATCTATTGAGTGAATCGGTATCATCTTCTGAGCATCCTCCCAATTTTAGTACACCTTGCTTGTTGGGTTCCATTCCGTGCCTTCCTTCGTCCCATGGGTCATTTTCTCCTTCAAATTCTAACCCTAAGGAAGAGGTGAGTTCCTCACTCACCAAATGGGTCCGGAGATCAATGGTAAATTTCCTACCTCCACTCTCCATTGACAGTGCATTCCGTTTCCAGTTATGGTTTGCTTTTGCTGCCACTAGCCACCCTCTTCCCAAGATGGCGTCGTAACCCTTCTGTTTAAGTGGGATGACCACGAAGTCAAGTACAAATGGTTGTGCACCCACCGTAACTGGTTGTGCCATCAGTGTCCCGAGGGGCTTGATCCCATGCTGATCGACACCTAGAAAATTAAATGTTGGTGGCCACAAGGTAGGCTTCCCCAAATTTTTCCACGTGTCCTCTGGAAGGACATTCATTCTGGATCCGCCATCGATTATGGTGTCTGTTAGGATAGTGTCGAGAATGCCCATCTCCACCACAACTGGGTGTCTTCCATTATTGACGGCCAACAACATTGGATCCGTCGCGAATCCTCCGGGGATGCAGGTGTCCTTGTGCATGGTGTTGGTTTGGTCAGCCTGTGTACCCAGTAGGGTTGTCCCCAAATGTGGCATGGTGTGTAGGAGGTCCTGGAGTTTCACCGATACCTCCAGTTGAAGCATCTGTCGTATAATGTTTCGTTCAGCGTCCTGTCTACTATAGGGTCCTGCTGGTTCTTGTGTCCCGCGTTGGGCCTTCATGGCTTTTTCTAGTTCTTCCCGTGCTTTCAGCATCCTCTTTTTTTCTGTACGAGGATGGGGATACTTGGCTTCCTTAGCTTGCCCTCGGGTAAGAGCCAATATAGCTTTTTTTGCCTTCGCATTTCCTTCGATATCCAGTAAGTTAGTCCCCACACCAGACTTAGGGCAATTGGCATCTTCGTGGTCACCAGGGCCAAACCACTCACACAGCTTCTGGGGGGCTTCATTATTATTGCACTCTCGCAAATGACCCCATTGGCTGCATGCTCTACATTGGATCATCGGGCGTCCTTTTGCATTGTACTGAATTCTAGTATGAATGGAATTGTTATTGTTCCCTCGTCCACCTCGTCGGTTGCCTCGATAGCCCCCTGAAGATGCGTTATTGTTCAGTTCCGTGGCTCTTGATGTGGGCGGCTGCTCTTGTGTAAAGAACACTTGCTGATTTCATGCCTTCAGATTATATGGGCATTCCTTTGTGGAATGTCCCATAATTTGACAGATGTCACAAAATGCCTTTTTGGGATAGGCACCCTTCATGTGGCCACTCTCTTTACACTCCGTACACCAGAGTTCGTCATCTTTACTTGTATTCCCCTTCATTGACTTAAATTCTTTCAGCATTATCTCCATGTTTTTTTGGAGTGTCGTGACTTTCTTTTTTGGCTGGTCGTCACTGCTGCTTTCTTCTTCAGAAGTGTCATCGTCCGACGACGAAGATTTACTTTTCTTCTTTTTTGATGTTTTGTACTCACTTTGTAGGTCCATGGCCCAATTATATGCATTGTCATAGGATGTTGGAGGTACTATTTTCATCCTCGGCTGTAACTTAGAGTTCAAACCCTCAACAAACCATCTCTTTTTTAAGTCATCTAGTGGTTGGCTGTCCATTTTCCCTACTAGCTCCTTTAGCCAACGGCTATAGGCTCGTACGATTTCCTTCTTGCCTTGTTTCATGCCATAGATTTCCAAGACTATCTCGTTGTCATCCCTGAGGAGCCGAAACTCCTTCTCGAATTCCTTCTTCAATTGGTCCCACATGGTTATCTACGTTTTATCCAAGTCGGAGTACCAATCAATGGCAACTCCTCTCAATGTGGCAGGAAATTGCTTCATCCACTCATCCTGGTCATTGACCCCATTGGCTGACCAGATAGTTTCGCAGGTATGGCAATGCCGTATTGGATCGTCCTCGTCGTCGTCATGAAATTTGGGCAATTTCTCTTTAAGTGTCGCCATGGGTGGTCTGGCTGGTTGTGCTTGTTGTGTCTGCGGTGGATTCTGTGCTCCAGCACCGCCTATGCCAACACTCGTACCCACACTTACTTGGTTGATGCGTGTAGTATTAACTGATGGCACTTGTCCTTGTGCCTACGTAACTGGTGGTACCGTACTATGTGGAGTCGTTGGCTCCAACGAAGGGTTCGCCTGTGCGTCACTAGCACCTTCGGCCGTACCGTCCCCTCGGGTTTAGTTCTCCACACCTGGTGTGCGGGTCAGACCCTCCTCGAACCGATCTCTCTTCCTGAAGGAAGACCTTTCTCAAACGTGTTTCCTCAAGTAGTTCCTCCCTACTCCACACTCTCCGATGCTCCGGCGAAGTGAACTGTTCCTCCTCAGCCTGTGCACCTTCCGTACCACTTCCGAGGTCCCCTTTGAGCAACCCTCCGACAAGCTGGTCCTGGGCAAGTTGCCTCAGCCTATATCGGCGTTCACGTTGCTGTGCGGAAATCAAAGCCTTCTATGCGGCCTCACCATCATCTCGTGCTTTCTTATTTCTATCTTTGTTTAAAAGAATGGGCATCAAAACTGAACACAAAACATTGCTTTTCAAACAAAAAGAACACTTCTTTTATTTATTCATGTCGGTTTACAACATTGTCAATTGCATTACAATTGTTTTTGTGTTCCTTTCTCCCTTCCATCCGACTTCATATTTCAAAGTCCCCTACGGTTGCCATCGCCTTCTTCCTGACGGCGACGGAGGTGTTCTCGAGCGTGGTATGCGCGGAGGATTTCCTAACGGTGTTCCTCTCGGGCAATCTACTACTAACGAGCGCGTTGTGTGAGCGATGCCTGTGCTAGCAAACGAGGGAGGTGGTTTAGCAGTCGGTTGGCTGCAAGGTTAGCCTCGATCACGGCCCACACGACACTGGCTGGAACTTCTTCGCCGGTGGCTTCTCGACAAACGTAGGTTTCTATCGCCACTTGAAACAGGATTCTGAATTCCCTCGTCTAGTTATCTTCTCCTTCGTACAGTTTTGTACGTGTGTCGTCTGCTTCCAGATTCATTTCCCCAAGCGGTAAGCCCATTGTGTCTGCACGCCATCCGAGTGCGTCTAGGCAACGGCACCAAATGTTTACCCTCGTGGGGTAACAGATAGTAAATGCATACAGACAACTAAGTACTCAGCATAGAATATAAAAGAGCATTGTATTCATGTATTCACAAGAGTTTCCAGTACATAATCATCATGTCTCTATCAAAGGAACAAGTACATGTATATAATGTCCGAAGGGGTGTGAGGCGAACCATCGCACCCGTGTAACTCCTCCAGACGGACCAACCATCTAACTACCCAGATTACCCGACAACAATGGGCATATGAAATTTGGTGAAAATTTATGATAATTAAGATAAAACATGGGTTTTATCTTAGATCATGGAAAGCTCACCAAACTGGAGTACTTCCTTTCTAAACTGACCTGCCTGAGCCAGCAGCAAGAAAATGTCAACTTTAAAATAACATACCAAATGTGCTCCGGAGTTGACGAAATCAGAGTTGGAAACTCCTATGACCATCTCAAGACTCGTGAAATCCTCTAATTTAAAAATTTTGCCCATTTTGGAAACCCCAAATTTAGCTCGGGAGCCTTCAGGAAACAATCAAAAAGCCTGTCAAAACATCTCCAGTCTTTATGAAATCGCACAAGAACATAGTTTCATATACCAAGAAACTTCCCATCAAATGGTTTTGCAAGATCATTTATGAGCACCACGATTTTAATCGTCAAAATGAACAACTTTTTACTTCTGAATGCTTCACTGACAAAACATCAAAAACTGTTTTTTCTTACCCTTTCAAAATCATATCAAGTGAATTGATGAATGTCTGCAATCTAAAACATAAGTTCATTTCCATACAAAGAATTGCAATAACAAATTCATCTGATGAGATATATGTTCAGCCAAAAGATATTAAATTTGAAAAAGGGCTCCTGACTGATGTTGTTTACCCTGCACATGACAAATCTGCATAAACTCTATTCAGTACTAGCCGAGGAAAAATATCAAATGAACTCCTGGGGCCTTGAAATTGTACGTAGTACCACATTATAACATGGACAATTGTAGGGAATCATCAAATTGGCGAGGAGAAGAGGAATTAAGATATTCAGTCTCCAAAATAGCTACTTGCAAGGAACTGTAATATGCAAGCTGCATTAGGAATTTGCATATTTGACAAAGGCATCAGATTTAATTTTGGGAGGCAGGAAATGGATGAACACACTTGTTTATAGATGAAAAATATGATCTCAAGGGCAATTCATATGTTGAGAATGGAAATCAAGAGGCCATTTTAGGGTTTTTATATTGAATGGGGCTTTAAATTTTGCCAGATTTTGCAGTCCCAACATATTGTTTGAGGACAATCAAACTTGGTTAAGGTGGACTGTCATGCCCCAGGTGGAGATTGTGGCTATAATAAAGGATATCTCTCATTTACAGATAACTGACCCACGTGATTGAATAAATATTAGAGATCCGAACCAAAATAAATTCAAATTTGGACATGATTGTCTGAAAAGAGCTGACCAAGGGACATACATAGCCAATAGCTGACCAAGGACTGAAATAAAACTGGGCCGACTAGATTAATTGAATTAAAATAGCAGTGGTTATGTTGAGGGCCGACTGAGATTATCTAGGGCGGCACTCAGCCAAGAATAGGTGTAACCCTTGCAGAAGGGGGTGTTGTTGACGGGGTTTGACTTTCTCCAAAGAGAAGATATAAACAAAAGGTTAAATCAATTCGAATATGGCAGAATAACAGAAGAATAAAATAAAAGATTGGATCTAAATGATCTGAACGGGATAAGGACAAATGTACAAATAAATACCATATACACATACAGATGTATGGAGCAGAAATAGAGATATATCAATAAAGAAAATAAAATAGGGCAATCATTTAGTCGGATCTCAGGTAGCAAGGCAATACAGGGCAGATTCTAAAGTTATATATACAGCCTAAAATTAGTATGTATATGTGTGGAGACTGAACAGGATCAGATCTGATTTAAGGCAATCATACTCAGGATTACAGAAACTGGATATTATAATTGTAATTTGGTATTAGTATTAATTCTTATGATAGACAGCTCAGTGGATCCTACTTATAATTACTTGCTAGTGAATAATGCATATGAATTCTAAGAATAGGGTATTATTATGTGATCTTTTATATGTGGAATATAGGCAATAATGTGTAATTCTTTATATCTTTTCTGTAATCAATCATGGTAGGGATAATAGAGGAATACAAGGAGGAGAAACAATTATGAGGTCCTCTTCTCAGCATGCCACCTCATGGGGGTGACAAATAGTTCCACAAGGCCAAGGGGGTGCGCAAGGAGTGCCCCGGTCTTGAGCTTACAAGGGAAGGACATTCCGGACACCCTATTGTAGTCCCCCAAAACCCTTACAATGATTGACCATTAAGTTAAGGAACTCCAATCATAAGGAGGATAAGGGTGACAAAGGAAGAGGGAAACAACTATGGGATTCCTCACTAGGTACACCCCCTTATATGAATGGCAAAGGGCCACATGACAGCTAAGAGGGATGATATTTGCTCTTGGGCCTAGGGTAGAGTATCGTTTAAAGCACCCAAGGATGCCCCTTATCCTAGCTTTGAGATGGTTCAACTCCATCGATAAATTAAATTTATCTTATGATTAAATTAATGTTCCTAACCCTAGTAAGAAAGATCTATGCTTTTAACATCTCTAATAAGAAAGACCTATTTTGTGGGTTATGTTTCAATGATTTCCTAATATGTTCTATTCTACTCCTTGTTCTACTTGGAATTGGTGATTTAGGGCAAAAACTAGGGCATTTACAAAAGGGGACATTACGGGTTACTTGTTGTGGGGAGTGTCAAATTTTCGCCCCTACTTTGTGTTTCAATATCTGTTTAGGGTTTATGTGTGAAACCCTTGCCTATGAGTCTAAAACCCTAAACCCTATGGCTTTTGTTCTAATCAATCTGAGCTTTGCGTTCAAATTTTGTGTTGATCATTTGTGGCAAGTTCCCGATTGCCTAATTTATAACTTAAGCCTATTTAGTCATTCAAGCAATCAGCCCCTTGTGTTAACCTTCGCGGTCTTCCTAGTTGCACTTGGTGCACTCCATGCCTAAGAACACTGACCCTAGTGCACTCCAAGAATATAACTTAAATTACCTATTGAAGCCTTTTAAGTCATTTATTTTGTCGCCCATGTGGTCACTCACTGATTCTCCCAATTAGGGTATACCAATTGCTTCTTGTGTTAGAACCTATGCATCATTCGACATGTCGGCGCTCAAGATTGTTGTGCCATTGTGCTATTAACTCCATTGCATAAGTTGCACAAGTTGCACAACCTCGCTCACCTTTTTTACTAACATATCTATCTTGTAGGTTCAAAGAAATCAATGTCCTAGATTATTGCATAGTTGCGCAATTATCCTGAAGGTGCTCAAAAGCTTAACGGAGAAGTAGTGCCGGTTGAAAAAGTCAAGGTCGATAACTCCCAATCCATCATACCAAGATCAATGACCAGGACTGTTGCATAGTTGCGCAACTATATGAACATGCTTGATCAAACTAAGGCCACAACTCCGCAAGGCCCAAGATGATGTGTGTGTACAATCTAGATTTAGTCCTACATATTAAGGCTTAAAAGGTGATGGGCCCACTCCTTTTACTGTCGTCACTCTCTAGCAAGTCAACTTGACAAAAAACCAGCCAATGAGATATTGCCACATGACATGATGGACCAAAAATTTGATGACAAGGATTGGCGTGGACATTATTCAAGATCTTGTTCATGCCTTGTCATCCAAACATTTGTAGTGCCTGATGTGGCCCAATTAATGATGGTCATGTGTCTACCATGTATGCATAGTCAACAACCTTGTAAGACAATGAGCCATTAGACCCCCCACTTTGCTTGGCGGTGTGAACATTATAAAGTTCAAGCCTCTAAGGCAAGATCAACTATTGGGATCCCTGCATTGTTTCTTGACTAGCAGAATCCAGAGAGTTGCTCAATCTTCACAGCTACGTAGGTCAAATAGTCAAGCCCGCTTATAAATCAAGGGCATTTAATGCATGATTGATGGTCATGATTGATGCATGATTGCATTCTTACTTAAAGATGCACAATCAGTTTAACTTTGTAGCTGCGTAAGACAGTCCCCCAGCCGTCAAATTTGGCAGCTATCCAAACTTGATCAGCGTGTCCAATTCTTATTAGTTGCTGATATTAACAACTTAATAGCTATCCAGACTTGATCAGCGTGTCCATTCTTGCTTACCTAATTGCGCAAGTATTCTTTGTGCCTCTGTGCATGCAAAGCTTACCGTCTATGCTTTGAATTGTTGAAGTTAGGGTTTTTCTCATGAGATTAGGGTTTCTTCTACAAGTGATGTAATAATGATTTCTGGTTCCCAATCTGCATTTTGTTTGATTTAATTTTATGTTTTGAGACTTGAATTGCTACAATTAGATTGATATAAGTGCATATAGGACAATTTCTTAAAATTTTCCACAAAGTCATCAAACTTGAGTCCAATACCTTGTTATTTTGCAAATCCCTACTCCCATATTTATACAATGGTTGAGTCCTCTTCTTCTCAATCCAAGAGGAAGTTCCATGAAGAAATAACTGCACAACTCCCAAGGTCAATTGATTCATAGAAGAGATCCAAGGCAGGTAGTGATTCTATGGGCTTCTTCCAAGACATTTGTGCTAGTTGCAGGGATCCTTTCATTCCAGTATAAGGCTTTTCATTGTGAAGAAGAGTGTATAATAAGGCAAAGAAGAACATTCCAATTAGGAACATCTAGGATCTGAATTTGGCTAGACTAGTGGTGCCTAATGTATTTGTCAATGTGGACCTAATTAAGGCAATTGGTAGAAGATATAATCTTGATACTAGGGAGATCCTAGACAAGGATGGAAATAGATTGGCCATCATTACCAAAGATACAATCAAATACAGTTTTCGAATTGAGGACAAACACCAATTGGGACTTGGGTGAGAATGAGTTGGCCAGAGAATTTACCAACTACAGTGGTCCATACAAAGGCAAGCTTCCTACTTTTAGGCCTCTTCACTTGAAGAGAGATGAGAGAGCTCTTTCTCCTACAGACCAACCTCCATATAGCCTTGTCTTGTTTGCAAGTTATTTTAAGGACACATACTATGCCTCTTTGTAAGTTTTTGGTTTTGATTACCATACATCCATTCCAAATTGGATGTTTGTTTTGTGTGTGGATGTTCAAAGTAGAGATCAAAATAGACTATTTGATTATGCATCAATACTTGCAAAGAAGTTGCACTTGGCGTTGAAGAAAGGAGAGATGTATCTTGTTTATTTCAGATCTTGTTCCATCCTAATGCATATACTATTGTATAATGGTCTCAAAATCTAGGATGAAGCCTTTAGAATTACACCTATGGCTGGAGAGGATGTTCTTCCTATTCAAGAGTGGACTTACATCTAGGGCATGCATTGTCCTAAATCAAATTATGTATTTTTTGAGAATTGTTTTGTTAAAAAGCTTTTGTCTTTACTTGGATGGCCTTTATATTGGGGATTGTCAGATAAGGTGAAGATGTCTTTGAGGCCAAAAGATCTTGCTCCAAAATTGAAGATTGACCATAATTAAGGGTCATGGTTATACTACAAGGACCATATTATTATTAGGGCCTTTGGTTCTCCTGTTAGACGCCGAATCTTGCCTACCACTGTCTCAAAAAGAATTACATTTTTGGAAATCCTATATTAGTTGTGGGAATCAAAGAAGACTCATATTGGAGAAGCCCACAAGAGGGGATCATTTATGCCTTCCCAAATCAATGTAGCAGATATCCACATCCTCAACAGAAAGGCCCTTGACCTCCTAGATGGAAAATTGAGTAAGTTGAATTCAACCTTTGCTATATACAGATAGTATGAGCGAGAGTGGTTTATTTACAGCATAACCAAGAGCAAGGCCCCTATTCATCAAGGTCTTGAAGAGGATGTTGTTAGGAATTCTTCAAATTATGATCATGTCCTTTCAATATTATGAGAACAAGAAGAGAAGGGAGGACAAAGCATATGTGCCATATTGAGAATCAAGAAAGATACTAGAGCAAAGATTGAGGTCCATGTGGAATGCTTCTATTATGTGGATGAGATACCATTGCCCCCAACTAGGATGGTCCCAAGTCATCTTCAATTCCCACAACAACCCTAGGCACCTCAATCCCCCACCTCAAATGCGACCACCTTCTCCTCCAAATGTTCCAGTTCATCCTCCACCATCTGATCCCTTACCACCCCCTACCCCTTTATCAAGTCCTGCATTATCTGCTGCTCCTATCCGTCCTGCAGTACCACAACATCCACCAATGGTTATTGTTAGCCATAGTTTAGTCCTTATAATAATACTTTATGTTTTGGGTCGTTATGGCAATGTAATTACAAATGGGTTCTCAGACACATATAGGAAGCTGTAGGAACTAACGGTCGGTGTGCTCAACCAACTGTCGGGCGCTTTATATATGAAAGACTAGCACCGAGAACAAGTTACCTTTTGTAGAGATATTACATGGAATGAAAGATAGATTCTTCTGCCAATATTATGTGCAATGTGTTAATGCTGAATTATTGTTTATTCATGTTCTGTTTGAATCTTTGTTTACTCAGTGCATAAACTAGATACCCTGTAGGGAGTAAACAGTAACCCTCCCACCAGCTTTGTCATTTATTGCATCATCTTCCAAGAAGCCTCTGACTTCTCTCCCATCATCTGGCTCCCAGCCATTGACAGTGCCAGAAAGCCCTAGGGTTGTTACACCACTGCAAATTCTTTCCCTTGGCCAAGAGATACCGTATGATCCATACTTAGGGTTTGAAGCTAAAGTTGAGCCACCTTTGCAACCCCATCAATTTGATACTCCAATAAGTGTGCATGTGGAGGAACCCCCACCTGATTGAGCCCTGGTTTCATTTGAATTAGGAGGCAACACAATGGATGATATAAGGGAGGTTTCTTGTGAGCAGTTTATGAGAGATCAGAATTTATTTAATCAAGAGAAATTTGGGAATTCATGTATAGAGATACTGCTGATGAGATAGAAAGAGAAATGGGATTGTTGAATCTCACTCCCAAACAAGTAAAGCAGTTGAAGGGGGAACTCAAAGAAAGAATCAATAAGAAATTGAAGTAGATGACCCCTGAAATGGGAAGAGAAATAATAAAAAACAATGGCATATTATTGCTACATGGATGGGATATCTCTTCTGCTATAGCCTTTGACAATTTCACAGAATAAGGCATAGAATTTAATGATGATCCTGAGCAAGCAAAGGATCTATACTTTGGATCAGCTTTTGGTGACAAGTATGACATGCTTGTCATTTGGTCACTCTACCGTGCAACACAGAAGTTGGCCCTGATTGGAGAGCAGAATGAACTGTATGGTCAGTCACTTTTGAAGAGGTCATCTGATACTACAGTGGTTCAAGCAATTTGACACTCAATGCTGCCAAGTTTACAAAGAAATTGGCCATAAAGCAGGAGTCAGAGATTAAGATCTTACCTGAAATAGTTAAGAAACTAGAAGAAACTGGATTTTCAGAGCATACTCCCATGCTTCCAGCTTCTGGCGGTCAGTTCACTGAGGATACCTTTAAGCTAAGGAATGACCTAGCAAAGGCAAGAGTCAAAAACATTAAGTTGAATAAGGAGATTAACAATTTGCACAAGAATCTCAGAGCAGCAAAGAATAAAGTTCTTTAAGAATTAATAGACACCTTATTAGGGTCTAGATTTGAATCTATTTTGAGTCATGCAGGTGCAACATGGGAAGAACATAAAGAAATGCCCCCGGTTGCATATCAATCTCATCTTGCTTAGCAGAGATTTCTAGCATGTTCTGTGTCCTTTCTGCAGAGAGAAATGGTTTGAAATTATTTTTCAAAGACTAGTAGGATGAAGATAAACAGAAAATGATAGATGACGTGTAAAAAATTAAAGCTTTTGATTCACTTGTTTAATGCACATAGGGTGTATACAAAAATGATCAGGTCTAAGCTCACAAGTTTTCAAGGAAACACAAGTTACCATATGCCCTCATTGTTTGATGCCAAAAAGAATCTGAGGTTAAAATCTGAATGGAGAGGTGAAATAAAGACAATATTTGAGCCAATTCTAGGGGATATCCATTCAGAGGAAAAAAAGAATGATAGAGAAGTTGGATTCATACTTAGATGCTTTGTCTAGGTTTGAAGCAGGATTGACAAGGATGGAGATGGCCAAGCATGCAATCTTTGATCAAGATTATCAGAAGCACCTCCAAGCTATTCAAAGATTCAAGAGGGGGGGTGATAATACCCTTTGATCCATGGATTTTCAATTTTGGTTGCTCCCGGGCTCTTTGACCCAGTTTTCAAATTTCGGTCCAGAACTAGCTGTTGTCTTCCCGCCTATTTTTGAATTTTTGTAATTTTTTCTCTTTTGGATTGATAGATATTAAAAGGCAATTTCATCTCATTTCTAAGATCATTTCCTACCATGTCAAAGATTTCTCAAAACCAACCTCAGAGATATGAGAAGTTAAGATGTTTTGGAAGGATGCAACAAGCAACTCAACATGTCAGAATGATTAATATGTTTGCAGCTATTAAATCTTTTTTCAACTTGATACACAAACTTATGCAGACGAGGCTTCTCCAGGATTATCAACACCATCTACCACCTGCAGATATCAAAAGAATGTTTTGTCTTTTGCTAGCTTCTCTACAAAAAGTTGTTGTGTCTTCTAGTGAGTCAGGCGGTTACCTACTGCCATTATCAATTGTAAACGGCCAAAGCTTGTTTCTCCCTTGGCTTATAAAAGGGAATGAAAGGCCAATTTAGAGGTTCCTATAAGTTCCCAAGAGTTCATAGATAGATCTTATATGTTCCAAGTCTGTCTGTAAAAAACAGTTTGTAAGGTCTCTGATTATACTAGAATGTTTATGCAATCAGAGTCTCGGTCAATACAGCGAATGTTGATTGTGATATCAGAGCAATTTGTAATCAATACATTTGATTTTCAATTTATCTCCAACATTTGTACATGAGAATTTTATGAATCAATAATCAAGAATCCATTGGTTTTCTCTCTGCAATTTTATGCTTAGGTGCGTTTGGATTTCTGATTCCTTTAAAGTAAAGGATTAAATACTTAAATCTGAATGCAAAAGTTCTTGTGATACAAATTGGATGTTTAAGTAGAACTTGTAGATCAATTTTAGAAGCTAATTGATGCAAGGCATTAATTTGTTAATAGCCATTGCTTTTGGGACAATATTGCAATCTCTTCCTTGTTTTCACTTAGGTTTTGACCATAAACCCTAGGAATAGGCACCAGCCATACTGTCTTGTTTTACAACTTCAGCAAAACTCATTATATCAGAAGAAGAGTTCCTTTTCATGTATTTGAAGTTTTGTGTTTTAGTTTTAGGTTATAAACTCCTGTTCTCATGTTGTTAATGTCTAAAAAATCAAGGGATAAAGCAAAATCTCACTTGTAATCAGACATTCAATTGATTTATGTATGTTGAGAGCTTATCTGTTAACAATATCCATTTGAAAAGGAATTAGGATTATAAGGGATACCCACCTAGGTTTAACAGAGCCTAAAGTAGAGAAGATTTTGATCAAATCATATGAGTTGGTCACTGACCCAACGGCTTATAGATTGAAATTGGCTAATTCATAGAGCTTGCTTGGATGATCAGTTGAAACAACGAACACCTGTATCAAACCATGCCCTTTTTACCAGATCACAAAATTTATTCCATGATTCTACCATACTTTTTTTCCTTCACAGATTGAATCATTGTGCAGGTTACAGCCATGGAATATATTTATTAACAGCTACACTTAAATTACAAACTGAAAAAAAATGCATAATAAGTTCTGAGTTTTTTCCTGTGACAGCTGTGCATTGATGGCTGGCCATCCCTGGACAGCTGAGTGTCAGTTTTGGTATGCTTTCAAACATACAAAGGATTTGGGAAAAAGCCATTGACGTTTCCAATGCATCCCCACATCCCCAAAATATGATGGGTACCAGGACACCCAGAAAACCCCAGGATGCATCCTCCTATATCTCTGACATTAAGCTGCAGTTGGTTTTGGCCTCAAATAGCATTTCATCTAACAATGTTAGATTAAATTATTTATGTATGATCAGTATCACAATTTCATTTTTACAGTCACCAATTAAAACTCATACAACTAAGTTATCAAGCCAGCAAGCACAGAGGGTAATCTAGATTCTAGTCAATTCCATTGTTAATGTGATCAAAAGACCTAGCAAACATTGTTATATACCCATAATCATCGATTACTGAGATTGAAATAGACCATTAAAAAATCTTAATAGATTAAACAAAGATTAAACAACTGAAATCAGACAATGACATGGCCAAAAACTAACTTCATCAATCAATGGCCATGTTCAGGCTATGCCATGAAAAAGCTAATTCATAGAAGAGTCTTACAGTTTTCAAGAGCAGACCATGCAACAGCAGCTACACTCTTTTCTGCTTGTTTCTTAGTGTTAGCATGTTTTCCTTCAAATGTCATCCCATCAAACTTCAGAGTGCATGTGAAAATAGGCATATGTGATGGACCAGATTTAGTTGTGTTGTACACTGGTAAAGGTTTCCCTTCTTTCTGTGCTTTTTCTTGCAACAAATTCTTGTACATAGATAACTCATCCTGTTCATTGAAAGCCACTATCAGATTCAATATTCATTATATGCCCAAGTTCAAGAAAGAGGGATGATAGCTAGCAAAATAAGTATCTGTCATTTTTCATAAACCCATAAAAGTTGACCCATGAAAAAAGCCACAAAACAAGAGTTTGAGTAAGCATTTTACCAAAGAAGAACCTTTCTCTGACAATGCTTTGAGGGCTACAGTTGCTGCTGCATGTTCAGCTTGACGCAATGTATTGAAAAATCCTGGACCTTCATATGTTTCACCATTAAATTTAACTGTTGCTTTGAAACGCAGTGCATGAGGAGGACCTTCTCGGATTGAGGAGTAACATGGTAAATCAAAACCACCCTTTATGGCAAATTCTTGCAGCTGAGTTTTATGCATATCTGCATGCCCAGACAAGACAGACAGACTTTTCAGCAAAGAACTACAATAATCAAATTCTCGCAAATATGATTGATGATAGCCCAAAGAAATTTATTAGACCCACCAACTTGATACAGACAGTAGCCTAACAAGAGAGTTTCTGATTATCTATTATACGATAACATTGTTGGAATGTTTAAGGAAAAAATGCAAATGACTGTGTACCCCTTGCATCGTTTATGTTCTAATAAAACCCAATTTTACATTTTATATCAGTAAAGATCCCTCAAATTCTTTGTTTGTAGTTCTTATAGTTGTAAAATAAATAATCTAAGTTTATTACATAACTCTCCTATATTTTTCATTCCAGACTAAATACTATATATGACCATAAATCAATATTCAATTTCCAATGTCCAGGAAATGTCATGAAGTGGAGATTCTTTCAGAAACACATAAAAGGGTATAAGAGGCATTACCACTCTCATTTATGTGCCATCTTCTTGACGTTCCAAAGTTTCCATACTCTTTTTTTTTCTGTTAGTGAAACTTAATATTTACTCTAGAAGATTATAGCCAATTTCTATATGTTTCTTATTAATTTTAGTCTTTAGATAGTTTCTGCTTGTCATGTGGACAATTGGAATATGGAAGTATAAGCTGACTCCTCATCAAGGAATTCAGAGTAAAGAATATTGTTCAAGAATAAGAAGAATAAGATTTAGGAAAATGAAGCTGCTTAGTTTGCAAATATAATATGACATACGACTAAAAAGAACATAACAGATCTATATAACTACCATATGATTGCTCTCAAATCAAAGGAAAATGGTGAGTTTGCATCCTATTAGAAATAGAAACATCAGAGTAACACTAGACAAAATTTTGAACAGATTAGAAAATAGATACATATGCAATTGCAGTGCAAATGGTTTTCAAATTTCTTTACATTAATACTTCTCATTCAAAAGTGATTATAGAACAAATTTATTATTCTTTGCGATAAATGTGTGAATCTTCAATTATGATGCATTTGTAGTGTCTTGCATACTTTTGGTTGCTCATATTATATTTTTATTTAAAAGATGTTGATGTATAGCAGCAGTCAAAGTGTTATCGGGGCTCTTGATTATAGATATATTTACCATGTCCATATATATTAAGAGCATTTGATATTTGTATATGTTACAATATAGTTAATATTACCAATCAGTCATGAAGGATCATGACCCTACGTAGCATAAGCCACGTATGGTCATGGCTCTTCACTTGACATGACTATTCAAAGGATATAAATGCATATTGATGGCTGGTGAAAAGATCAATCACAACGGTAATCTATTTCAGTACAGCACTCATATATATTCTCTATAGGATGATCTGATTTTTCAACATGGTATCAGAGCCTAACCTATATGAGAATAAAATATATCTATTCATGGAGTACAGACGAGACGGATGCGGAATGAAGGATTGTCAATATATATTTCTATGGGAGGGTTTATAAACCTTCGTTGGAATCTTATAATATGCGTCTCATGGTTTGGCTGGGCAATGGCTAAACGGAAGTGATATTAATCGTGTCTGCAAACGGAAATTACAAGAAAGTTGACTATACACAGGATGGGAACATCAGATAGAAAGGAGGAGCCTAGTAAGAGAGTTGGAGAGGGGATAGTCAACAACACAATCTCCCGACGGACATAGGCATCTCTAGACTTCTTGATTGGTCATTTTCTATTCTGTGTGATCATCCATATTGTGAAGACAAGTATGTTTCAGCAAAAATGTTCTTGAGCATAAATGGGGATACTACAAGCGAACTATGTTGCAAGACTTAACATCCGATCTCGAAGATTTCCTATCAGAAATTGTCAAGCATGGCAATAAAACTCCACACATCGAATACCAAATATAATCAATGGTCAAGGCTCATAGTTTGGTAATAAAACAACCATAAGCATAGAGGAGTTGAGTCAATAACAAATTGAGTGAATATAAGGAAATTCTAATCATAACGTGTTAATCATCAAATAGATCACGATGATAATGCTAAAGAGACAAGGGTTTAGGATTGATATAGTAAGCAATCAATGCGGACGTCGAAAGATAAGACATTTCCAGCATATGAATAGGCTGGATCAATAGTGGAGCATTTGTACGTCCATAAGAGTGACCCATGATGTTGCGAGTTGACTAGACTAATCAGCGACTAGTAACCACACAAGATAATCTATATTAGAAAATAACAATTAGTAAAGGCTAATCATTAGACATAAACTTAATCAATCATACATGAAAGGAGGCAATTGGTATGAAGGATCAGGAATGCAGCGATTAGTAATGGAGTGGTGGGCACCAAGAACAAGAGAGATGTCTTTTGTATCGTGTCTTATCATTCCAATCACAAAGTATATAAAGATATTTCCCCGTCATTGGAACAGGACCATCGGAAAGAATATTGGAAACTTATCTCTTCAATTATCCCTGTGTGGATCTATTTAAGGGAACCTTCATCTCTTAAAATAGTCCGATCAGCATAAGAATCACTCTCGTTATATCTCCAGACCGATTTTTGTTGACAGTATATACTTGCATATTAATATCCCACCCTCCTATATTCACAAATTATATTATCTCATGTGAAGCATTTTCAGATAAATATATATAGTTCTGACTAAAGAGAAGCTCTATTTAAAACATTTATACTACCTCAACTGAGTTGTGGAAGATAGATCACAGGATCATATCAGGAAAAATGTTTAGTCATATCATAATTGCAGAATAACTATTGTCGTATTATTTTATGAGACTATTGCTGAAGCCCTAAAGTATATTTGGTGGAAGCTTATTGCTATTGCAAATATAAAACGCGAAGAGGAGTATTAAGGCGAGCTTGCCATGAATGGAAAATATTGTTGTGGGCCAAGAAATTCAGTGCGTAGCTATCATTCTTCCGGGGATAATCAATACTAGTGTTTGCAGATTATTTCCAGCATGGGCTTCGACATCAGAGGTTTAATTATCCTTGGCAAACATTACAATGTCAACTCTACAAAGTCAACGAATAAACTGAACAATAGTTTGCCTGAGAAAGTTATCCACAGACGACTCCAAAGAAGGACGACCTCCATATTTTTGTCGTGTCATTTTTTTTCAAAACACCAAATGCAATTGTACCTGTGTCAGAATATTCATTGATGTTGTCACCAGAGAGTTCTGTTGGTCATGAGCTCTATGCAGTTAATAACATATTGGGCTTTATTTGACGGGCATTGTCTATAAATAGACAGAATTTACACATGGTTCACATCTATCATTTGTCTTTGTGGGAATCCTGCAATCACATCCCAACATACAACTGTATTAAGCCATATCCACATTATGGTGGACTCAAAGCCGAGTAATGTGATCACCTGCTAGTTTCATTCCATACATGAAAGAGAAATTGGATACCATCTGCATTTCAATATTGGACTCAACATCAGGTATTTGTATTGACATTGTTTCCAATAAGATGAACATGTTAGCGATGACGAGGACAATCAAGGATGTTGATGTACAAATAAGTATTACATTTATCTACTCATTGTAGTCTCTCTCTTATTTTTATTTCTATATGTACTATAAGAGCTATTTGTCTTGATCTTTTTCGGGGATACTCCTGTAGGAAAAAGAAGATTGATATCAGATTCAGAGGGAGTCTGACATCTTCAGAAAGGTCAAGAAGTTGGTAAAATTTAGCTTCTAAGGAAATAGATGATTCAGTCAACTTGTGACAAACTCGATCATATTTATTGAGTGAGAGTTCACTATTGAAGGTAAAACAATTCTAAGATTATAGTAGTGGGAACTCGTGGATAAAATCGCCTATGAGATGCACGTGGATAGAATTTCTAATTAAGGCATTCGGTACATCATGATAAACATCATACTAGAGATCTTTATTATTTTCCCTCAAGTCCAAGAGGGAGTGTTAATGTTGTGGCCTTGGAAAAGATTATGCTAGCTGATCTGTAACCTTGTGACTATTCAGATTATTCATATTGGTTCTCTCAGGAAGGAAGGTATGAAGTGGCATCTTTCAGTGACACTTAGTTGAGTATATAAACAAGGTATGCCTTCGTGACAGAGGGAGAAGTTAAAGGATCTGCATCAGTAGACATCCGAGGATCTTGATTCGGAGGGAGTAGACCACGTTTTGTTGGTTCTCTAGTAATCAAGAAATTTTAGCAGAGAATTATGATTATTACCATGTGAGAAGGCTATATGTCAAAGGGAGAAGCTAGAAGATCAAATTAAGTTGGCACCCCATGATCTTGGTCACACAAATTCAAAGGGAGTGTACCATGTCAAGATGGTGTATACTTTGTAAGCTCAAAATTCACCAAGACTATGGTGTATACTTTGTAAGCTCAGAATTCAGTGAAGAACAAACGACTAATATTCTCACCAAACCCCTTGCTAGAAAGGAGATTGTGTACTTTCAGATAACCTTGATATGTTGAGGGGTAAAGCCTTAGCTGAAAACAAGGTTTTAGCTTTCTATGATCCATCATTTTGTATATTAAATGATTCTTATCTTTGATAGACAAGTCTAAGGTGGAAGTCTTGGTTTCCACTCTCTGGGATGAGCCATGGTTGATCCACCCTTTGAGAAGAGTCAAGGTGGATGTCATATGTGTGACTTTATGGACCCATTCTTTTTGTGTTTATGCTTCTATGGTTGTTTAGTTGCATCAGATATGTAATGAAAGGTGACGATCTTTCATGGACATATATTCAGAAGGTAATCTTTGTAAGGTGACGATCTTGCAAATGATAGGCCTGTTATTATGATAGTTTTGTTCCGAATACGCCGGAAGTCATTGATAACGAATGCATTATGATTACTCTAGATATTGTTTTGGACAATTAGAGATCATAATATATGTTATGATAGTGTTCATAACATGGTGATTGTAGTTATTTGACAAGTCACTATTTCTGAGTGTTAAAGTCAGATAATGTGTTGTGTGTAGATATCCTTAATACTGATATCTCATAAAGTTTTGTAACTTCTCCCTTGCTAAGAGGGAGTGTTGATGTATAGCAGCAATCAAAGTGTTATCGGGGCTCTTGATTATAGATATATTTACCATGTCCATATATATTAAGAGCATTTGATATTTGTATATGTTACAATATAGTTAATATTACCAATCGGTCATGAAGGGTCATGACCCTACGGAGCATAAGCCACGTATGGTCATGGCTCTTCACTTGACATGACTATTCAAAGGATATAAATGCATATTGATGGCTGGTGAAAAGATCAATCACAACGGTAATCTATTTCAGTACAGCACTCATATATATTCTCTATAGGACGATCTGATTTTTCAACAAAAGAAACCCATTCTTTTTCAATTTGTTCAAGAAACAACTATTTTCCAATAAGAGATTGTTGATAGTGGCATCAAGGCCACTAAGAACAATGCAAGGGTTGGTAAGGCAAATTGGATGTTTGATGAGCAAGGCTTTTGAGTACCTAGTGCGGAAATAAAAAATGTGAATCTAATTCTACATTACATTTTTATTCATATTTTTGTTTTATTTGCTTATGTTTGTTTATACTTAAGTTAATTTTCACAATAATTGCAATTCAGAGAGCCCTTGGTAGATCTCCTACAAGTTGTTGATGGGGAGAAGACTACAATGAGCCACATATATGAGGGCATGGATAAGGCCAAGATGGCCATCAAATCGATTTATGCGAGAGTTGAGGATAAGTATCACCCCATTTGGGAGATTATTGATAGGCAATAGCACCTCCAGCTTCACAAACCCCTACACACATCTATTTATTTCCTCAATTCGGCATTCCAATTTTGACTTGATTTCAAGGCAGATGAGGAGATCCTAAGTGAGCTCTACATAGTCATAGAGGGGATGACGCCTGATTAAGTGTTAGAGCAAAAATATTTGACAAGATTGAGATATTTAGACTTGCACAAGATCTCTTTTCATGTGATATATGCGAGGCAACTCGGTCGTCATTGAAGCCTGAAAAAATCTATAAGGGCATAATTCAAGTTTGAAAATAAAAATTCTTCTTTTTATATTATTGTTAGATTTTGAAACTTAAAGTTGGATAATGAGATTTCTTTTTCTAAATCTCAATTCAAATGCATGGTGGGAAAGATTTCATGCTAAGGTACCAAATCTTCATTGGATTGCAGTGCTTCAAGTTCTTAGCCGAGTTGGAGTATGTTTGAGTACATACACTCCAAGAAGCACAAAAGACAACCTTTGTCTTATTCTAATGTAAATTGCACCCCTGTGCAATTCCATGTCACATGGCGACTTAACTTTAGCTGAATCAAAATCTCCACCTAACCCTCCACTTTGTCTCGCTTGCCTAGTCACTGCTTTTTGTCCAAATTCCTGACCAAGTGGATTGTTTTGATTCAAGACACATGTGCACCACGAAGATGTCCATGCAGTGTGCACCTATCACGCAAATATGTAAACTAAAGGTTGTCACTAAAGCGGTACACCTACTATCCCTAGCAATATAACGCTTCCTTTGGCACACCAGTGACGTCAAGAATCTTCCAAGTTGTTTAAACACTTCCTCTTGCCTTAATTTTTGGTCTTCTTGGCTACTTTCATCATTTGCTTGACACTTCTTGCTGATTTTTACAAACTTCTTGATCATTCACATCTCTTTGGTCATCTCATATTGCTTCTCTACCATCTCCATTGCATACAAGTTTATTTTCACCTTCATTGCAACGAGCTTCGGCTTCTTGGCTTTGAAGAGGAGTTACCTCTCATCTTGCACTCGCTCAGTTCTCATTTTAAATAATCATATCAATAGTATCTTGATCTTTATCTTGAATACTGTTGTGAGGTTTTCACACCATTGCCCCAAAGAATTTGGGGACCCCCCAATTTTTGAGCGGGCCTTGGCAATTTTCCTAGATCTGGGTATTCGGATGCCTTAGCGAGTTTTGGAGTAACCCTGAGGTTTTGAGACAATAAATTTGCAATATTTTTTAGAATTGGATGAATTTTGTAAAATTGATATAATTGCATAACTTGAACATTTTCCAAAATTTAATTGTGAATTTGGATATTTTTGGGGAAACCTTGTAAATTTTTGGGTGGTGAAAATGGAGATTAAATGAAAAAATTAAATGGCCAAATTTGAAATTAATTGTAAATGATTTTAAATTGCCAAATGGAAATTAAATTGCAAAAATGATTTTTTGGGTTGCAAAATAATAAAAATTAATTTTGGTTGTCATGATTAAATGCATTAAAATCATATTTTTGGGCTGAGTGTTTGTAATTTTAGAAATTTAATTTGGACCTCTTTGTGTGTTAAATTCAATGTATTTTAAGGCCTAAGAGTTGTGAAATTCAAGGCAAGTTATTGGGTCCACAATGGGGAAGGTTTAAAGCTATATTGGAGGCCTAAATGACCTTTTTTCAAAATTTCAATTTTAGGGCCTATGATAATTTCGGATTTGGCTAATTTAAACCCATTATTTTGCACTAGGCTGGCCCAATTTTAAATTAAAATTAAATCCCCTAGGGCTGTGCATTTTATTTCATTTAATTCATGTTTAATTTGACAATTTTAATTTATTTTTTTCTCTCCTCCTACAAAGTTGGCCCTGATTTTTTGAGGCAAAAAATTGGTATATAATGAAGGTTCTCCCCTCCTCATTTCACTCGTCATTTCTCATTTCTCTTGGCAGCAAATTTGAGGAGCAGCGAGACCGAAATTGTTCAAGGAGGCAGCGAATTTGCTAAAGGAAGAGCTGCAAAATCTGGAAGGAAGGCAGCGAATTTATTAAGGAGGGTGCTGCGAATTAGAGAGGGCCAGACCTGTGATTTTTTTTTAAGGAGGCTGCATGTTAGGCACTTGCGAAAATTCTAGGCAGGCTACTATTTGTTAGAGGAAGGCTGCAATTTTGTGCCCTAGTTGCTATCTTGGAGCTGTTTTGTTTTTTTAGAGAGAACTGTTGTTGGAAGGACAAACTTGCAAAAATCATTGGTAGGGGCTTCAAATCTGATCTTGTCAGCAAAATTTGAAGTATTTCTTTTCTTCTTTGGATAAAGTTTGTTGGTTGTAAAGGAAGATTTTTCGATTTTGAGTAACAGATGGTTGATAAAGCAGATTTCTTTCCTACTCTTGCTTGGTTCTTCCCTCCATTTTCTTGCATCCATCCATCTATCCATCACCTCATCATCTCATCTAGGGCTTGAAGTTGGGAGATATAAGTGTAGTTTTCGTTTAGGATCTGGAGAAAGGAGATATAAGTGGTAGTCCCACCCCTAAGAACGAAATTGGGAGATATAAGTGTAGTCCATCTCATAAGTTTTCGAAGAGGCAGAAATAAGTGGTAGTCCCATCCATAGGCGGAGAGGCAGAGATAAGTGTAGTGTGATAGAAATTGGTGAGGCAGAAATATGCTAGTCCATCCCTAGGATTGGAGAGGCAGAGATAAGTGTAGTCCCACCTCACTGTAGAAAGAAGGGGCAGAAATAAGGGCTAGGATGGCGGATGCTAGTGCAAGCAAGAACCCAAAGGGAATGAATACCAAGGAAGACAGAGAAGACATGATGCCCAAGACCACCTTCTTCTCAAAATTGAAGCGAGTCGGTGACACCAACATCGGTACAGTGGACATGATACAGTTGAAAGATAAGTTGAAAGTGGGCCAGTCCTCTATGGCAAAGAAGATCTGCAAGTGTGGAATTGTGCAAGCTGCCGCCTTCCCTCCTACCTTGCCTTGTCCAGAGTTGGTGATGGAGTGTGCATCTCGGCTAGATATTGTGATCAAGTCCATCATCTTTGATGAAGAAGAGAGGGTGTTGGCTAACATCAGCAGGCAGGTAGTAGAAGAAGTGTTCAATATACCTCAGCAGAAGGGCATGATAGTAATGTTGATGGATCAAGCGGCCAAGTTCTTTCAAGACAGTCAAGATGCCTACCTCGCTCTACTAAAGCTGAATTGGTTGCACAAAGGCAAGAAGGGAGTCACCAAGTCATCAAGGCTCACTAGGTCAAATTTCAAATCAAAGTATGGCGACCTTATTGTGCTTCTCAACCAAGTCATCGGGTCCGCTCAAGCTATGCAGTTTGAAACTTGGATGTGCTATTTTATTGAAGGAATTGAAAATGGAAAAAGAAAGTTTGATTGGGCTAGAATTATAAGTGAAAATTTAGAGTTGCAACTTAGGACAGTACAAAATCAAAAACAATTCTACATGGGGTCCTACTTTTTCTATTTAATTGCAAGACTGTATGAACATCTGGACTTAAGGCTAGAGGGGTGATTGGCAATGGGCCTGGACAATGCTTGGTGCATGAGTGCTATCCACAACTTCATTTGCACAACACCAAGGACAACAAGATATTTTATGACGCCTTTGCCATGAGGACAGTAAGGGTATTGCAAGGGATACCTGCTAGGAGGCTCTCATCGGAAGCAGAGACAAGTCAAGAAGTTTGGGAGTTGGTTCATCCAATTTCTGCAATTCACTTATATCAGAGTGGTTGGATGCACGGCTTGTCCCAAGAGGCTTCCAAGGTACCCACCCGATAGGATAGTTTTAATGGAGTTGGCTAGGCAACTTGAGCAATATGACAAAATGATGAAGCTCAAGGGTGAGACAGGGGTTACCTTCTCACTCATGATAGGCAATGATAGTTATCCCAATCCTCTCGCCTTTGCAGCTGCGGAGAAAGAGTTAGAACAATATCATCTAGGATGGTATAGGGCAAGGCAAGGATTTGATCCTAATGGTCTAATCAAGGCATCTCATGGGGATCCATTCAAGCATATTCCTACTTTGGAGGATTTTTGGGCCAATGCACAGGATGACTTTCATGTGAGGAAGTTGGCTTTCTCAAGATTATCAGTGGGCATGATGAGGGCCATTAGATGGAGAAATCTTGATATTCTGGATCAACTGGAATAGGATGAAGATGTGCTAAGGGAAGATTACAATACAGTAGAGGGAACGAAGTTGGATCCAGTGGATTGGGATGATCATCAGGATCTTTCCTTAGATGCAGTAACAAGAACAGTTGAGCTACACACTGAGTGGTGGTACAATAGGAAGTTTAGGCAATTACAAAGTCGGAGGGTACACCTTACCTATGAGAAGATGAAGCCAAAAGAGGAGATTCCAGCGGAGTCAGTTGGACAGCAAGGTGGGGGTAGTTGCCAGCAACAAGCAGTTAAGAGCAAGAAAAGGAGTTTGGAGGTTGAGAAAGATAAAGAACATCACGAGCCTCCAGCAAAGAAACAGAGCAAGGCTCTCAAATTGCAAGAAGGTTCACATCCAGGCAAGCCACCGAGGCCAAGGCAAGATTACCCCAAGTGCATAGAGACCTCACCCTTTCAAGGTCAGGACATCAGGTACAAGCAAGTTCAAGTGGTGATGAGAAAGTTTCTATGGACGAGCTCAAGCATCCAAGGCTTCACCTCATCTCAAGGATTAAATAAATTTATAAGATAAGGTTGATGAGGTGGCAATTTCATGTGCATGCAATCAAATCATGCCAAGTGTCCTATGTTCTCATTGGTTGACAAATTATTGTAATATTCTCATTGGCCCACAAAGTTGGTGCCCTCATGTAATTGGTTGAAAGATGGTAACCCTAATTAGGGTTTGTAAGGTTTAATCTTGGCCCTTGATTTTGCCCCTTAATCTTGACCACTCGTTGTAATTTTGAGCCTCTATATAAGGCCATTTGTTCTCATTTGTAAAGGAGTTATGTTGGAGAATTGTTGCCAAAATACTATCAAAATTGTTCTCTATTCATTGTTGTGGTTTGCATGGTGGATATACATGATCATTTTGGTGTATTGCATGTTTCTTCTCATCTCTCAAAGTAAAGTAGGATTTCATTTCATGTTCTTAGAGTAGAAGTAGATGGCTAGTTGTATGGTGATATTGGTAAATGTTTGATAGGGATCTATATACTAGGCCACTAGCATCTTAGCGGCTTGTTAAGGAGCCTTGTGTGGTAATCGAGTCTCATTCCCCTTGAATCATTGCATCTATGGAGGTAGCGCCGCTGGCAAGCTTTCATTAGGTTGATCCCCGTCCATTTGCTAATCTTTCCATTCCATAGGAGTAGTAGTAAAGCAAGAAGTAGTTTAGTAGTTAGAGTTTTGAAGAGCAAAGTTGGAAGTGATATAAATTTGAGTATGCATTGCAAAGCTAAATCATATCATCATCATAACGAGAATTTGACATCCTTGAATGAACAACGTAAGCCCGCCTAAGTGATTAAGCAGCAAATCACATTAATATAACTGAGTTAGTATCCACAGGTGTAAGGAACCTTGGAGTTTATCTCATGTTCTTCATGAGTATTTACTTTTCAAGAGACGGTTGAGTGTTTGGTATTCTATATCAAGTGTTCAATTGCTATATGTTATGTAGTGGTACAAAACTGACATCAACAAATACATTATCATTTTATTGGATTATTGATTATCATATCTATCTTGGCTATCTATGGAGGTGGAAAAACCAAAATGGGTGTCTGACTTCAACAGACCTCTAAATCAAACAGCTACAACATTTTTCTTGTCATCACGTGTGCAAAATTGAAGAGATTGGAGTGGCATGCCAAGAGCCTTCATAGTTGGGAAGTTGTAAGATCTTTGTTTCTCTTGTTATTTTATCATCTTGTTTCTAGTCATTATATGCTTTTCTATTTATTGCTCTTAGTCTAGTTTATTTTCCATTGAGTAATCGCATTGCCTTGTACCTTTTTGGTACAACTTTCTACACCCTATCCATACAAGATGTAAGCATGCCGCGTTGCCATCCTATATCCACATTGTAGTCCTTAACTCACACAGGCATCCTAGATAGAGAGTTCACAGAGCCTATCAGTCAGTCTCGATGACCTACTCTTTTTGTTCTTGCAATCCAAATAGTTATATCATTTCGTATAGCTAAGTTATTGTATATTTCATTTTATGCATTTAGTTGTTTGATTTCTCTTTAGCTTAAATTGAGCTCCCTAGCTCACTAGAGTGCTAGTATAAGTGAGGTGGCATTAGACCATTCATCCCTTCGAATTTCATCAATCTCAAGGGTGGCAAATCCCCTTGTCCACATTTTGGTGAACCTAACACAAACTAAACAAACTTCATTTTTACATCATCTTCCCTTGCATCAAGTGATGGTCGATTTGTGAACATGGTCACTATTACTCTGATCTCACTTTCAAACTAGAGGACTAAAAATGTGGATTTAACATTCACACCTTTGAATACATCCTACTACAAAGAGCCTTCTCCTCTATTAATCCCTACAAAGATCAATGGAATTGCCCTCAGAGGCATTATGGTTGATCTTGCCTACAAAGTCAATGTCATCACGAAGGAGGTCCTCTTCGTGAATGGGCTATGTCGAACAAGGTACAATGAGTGCAAGGCTACCAATTGTATGCACAATGGACTATCTATTCCCCCTATGGGAGGGTCCTTGTGGGACCTAAGACAGTGTCAACAACATTGGTTGTCATCTCCGAGTTGGACCTCTTCCTTGTGAAGCTAGGCATCCCATGGCTACTCTCTATGGAGGTGGTCCCCTTGATAGTTCATAAATGTTTGGCGTTTTCCCATGAGGGTGTTGTGCATACAATCTAAGGACCTTGCTTCCCTAGGAGGATCTATTGTTTAAAGCATATAATAAGTATAAGACTGGGGAGCTATCTTCTAAATTTGTTCAAGTTGTCACACTTGTAGCCCCTCCCATTTTCATTCCTACATCTCATCACACCCTTGTTTTGCAATGTGCTTCCCTTTTTGTTCCCTCTTCGTCTAGGGCTAAGGGAAAGCAATTTCCTATGGGAAAACCTCCTCATCTACCAAGGACGACAGTCTCCAATGGTGCCTCTTGTTCCTATGACTATGCCTAATGCAGAAAAGAGAAAGGCACCTACGTTGCTAAAGTCTATGGCTCGCCCTCCTTTTGAGTTGTCCATCCTCACAGACACCTCTCAACCTGTTGTTTATGGCAAGAATAAGTGATCCCTGAATGCTCACTCATCTCCCTTGGAACCTACTTCTCAACCTCCAAGGGTACCCCTCATTCCTTCGACTATTCGTAGAGAAAAAATGAGAAAGGGCATATGTGACTAAGTCTAGAGCTATCGTTCAATAGCACATCCTACCTCATTGGTGGGGCCTTCCTCTTTGTCGGTCATGAAATCGACCGCCTCTCCCATGGAGAAGAATGTTATCGAGCCTTCTCGGGCTTCAATTCCTAGCCGACACCAATGTTGAAACCAACTTGCACAAGAACGTGAGTGTTGTCAATGGGCAAGGGCTTTGGAATGTGAAGCCGCTTTGAAGGCCGAGAGTGAGTCACTGGTCGCCATGTCCGTTTAGTACCTACTTCTGCTCCAACTCTTGTTGCATCCACATCTCAATCTGCTCAATCTTTTGTGTTGCTCCTTATCACTCCAAAGGCTATTGATGAGCCTTTCCCTAAACAAGTATAGGTCTTCATCTATGTGTCCTTGGAGCCACCCTTCATCACCTCACTTCTTGATATCCCAATGTTTTCTCAGCTTGTGAACATGCTGCATACACAAATTGTGTCCAATGCAGTCATGTCTTCTCGGCTTGTTCCATCTCTAGACCCTCATTGCAGCTTTCCTTGGGTCCTAAGGCCTACTACAATTGAAACAAAATCTTCCCCTTCATCATCCAAGCATAAGTTTGAGCAGGGCCCTATGCCTTGATTTGTCATTGAAAATCAATTCCTGCAACTTCTCTATCTGCATCAATGTTAGTAGTTAAGGAGGCGTGTATGTTTGACTCTCCTGGGAATATTCCAATGTTGTCAACTATCTTTCCAAGATCACTTATTCTAGCCTCGACAGAGTTCTTGGATGAAAATGTTGAGGCAACTTCATCCTAGTCTCTAACCACTAGCGAGGCATCTAGAGTTACTTTTGCGGTTGTCCCTTTTTAAGCTCGCCCTCTCTCCCCCTATGATCAAGATTGGAAGGAATATAATCTACTAGTGGAGGACCGCTAAGACAGTCCCTCTTCTTATCTATAGATTAGAGCGTGCCAGTTTGTGTCCCCTTGTGCTTGTCTTTTAATGTTGTGCTCTCCTGAAGGACCCAAGTTACTCCGTTGGTACTTGGAAATAGGGGGATTTATCTACCATACATTTCTTTTATTTGTTATCTATTTCTCCTATTTGTTGTATCTTGACTTTCAACATTCAAGGGCAAAGCAAAGCATTAGAATCATTTAAACCTTCCTACATGCTAACCCAATTTTTTTTATCTTTTCTTCATGTGCTCATCTTCAAATCTGAAAACTTCAGTACCATGATGAGTAGCTCATATGCAAATATACATTAATAATTTTTCATTGTTATGGATTCAAAATTATTGGATCCACCTATTTCTCTGTATGTTTTGTTGTTGTTGTTGTGGGTATCATGTGCCATTTATTGTAGGGTGGCATTCCATGAAAACATCTCATTATGTTGACATGCCACAACATCTCTTTTCTCCTTAGAATGAATCATGTTCTCCTTTGTACAACACATTCCATTTTAACGGGGACCTATCATATCTGCACCATTTGCATTTCTAAAATTTAAACTTATTTAATCTATTGCCTTTGTGGGGGCCAATCCACTATCTTATTTTAATTTGTTGCCTTTGTGGGGACCAATCCACTATCTTATATTAATCTATTGCCTTTTTTAGGGCCAATCCACTATCTTATTTAATCTACCTTTGTGTGGGACAAACCACTATACAAATCTTTTGCCCTATCATATGGCTATCTAGCATAACACAACTTGCTACCCATACCAGTGTAATCTTAGGGATCACTATCTCATGATCTGTATCTGATTGCCATCATTTTAATCTTTTTATCAAATTTTAAATTTTTCATCTAACATGTTATGATCTAGCTTAGCACTGTCTCATGAAGGCTCAGGTATTTTCCCTAGGGGCAACTTAGCATAGATAGAAGATTCTACTTTCCCTTTGTATCTTGGTATAATTTATCTAACTCTTTTCTCTCTACTTAGCTTAAATCTCACCAATGATATGCTCGCTAAAGTGGGGGCGAAATTTAACATCATAAATTGCACCCTGTGCAATTCCACGTCACATAGCACCTTCACTTTAGCCAAATCAAAATCCCCACTTAAGCTTCCACTTCATCCCGCTTGCCTGGTCACCACTTTTGTCCAAATTCCTGACCATTTTTTATTCAAGACATGAGTGTCACGGTGATATTTGTGTGACGCACACTTATCCCATGAATCTATAGACTGGAGGTGATTGTTGGAGTGTTACACCTACTATCTCTAGTAGTGTAAAGCCTCCTTTGGCAAGCCATCAACATCAGCAATCCTCCAAGTTGTTAATAACCTTTATTTTGCCTCCATTTTTCTTCTTGGCTACTTTATCAACTTCTTGACACTTCTTGGTTTTTAAAAACTTCTTGGTCATTCACAGCTCTTTGGTCATCTCACGTTGTCTCTCTACCATCTCCATTGCATACCAGCGAGCTCTGGCTCTTTGGCTTCAAAGGGGAGTTATCTTTCCTCTTGCACTCACTCATTTTTCATTTTGAAAAGCATACCAACAATATCT
Source organism: Chamaecyparis obtusa (assembly GCA_027943335.1). Lineage (NCBI taxonomy): Eukaryota > Viridiplantae > Streptophyta > Pinopsida > Cupressales > Cupressaceae > Chamaecyparis > Chamaecyparis obtusa. The sequence goes on from BSBK01002782.1 coordinate 4,966,789, forward strand.
TGATGTTTATCTTGTATCCATTATCATTTTATTAGATTATCGATTATCATATCTATCTTAGCTATCCATGGAGGTAGAAACACCAAAATGGAGTTTGACTTCAGTAGGCCTCTAATCCAATAGCCACTACATTTTTCTTGTCATTGTGTGTGTAGGTTGGAAGAGCGAATTGGAGTGGCATATCAAGAGTCTTCATTGTTAAAAGTTTCTAAGATCTTCTTTCTTTCCCTTGTCATTTTATTATGTTGTTTCTAGTCACTTTGCGCTTTTCTATTTACTATTCTTGGTCTAGTTTATTTTTCGTTGAGTAGTCACATCACCTTGTACCTTTCCAGTATTGCTTTCTGCACCTTGTACCTTTCCAGTATTGCTTTCTGCACCTTGTCCCGACAAGACATACACGCATTGCATTGTCATCCTCTATCTGCATTGTAGTCCTTAACTAGGCGAGATAGAGAGGGTGAGGTAATAGCCATGGCAAACGAGGACAAAGTATGAGCAAATGCTTTGGATATTGGGGTGGGTGTCACTGTAATGTCCCATTGTTGAAGTAGGATTTAATAATAACCAATAATAATAAATTCAAAATATAAAAGAATAAAAATAAAATATAACATGATTAAAAATTAGTTAAGTTTAATGAATGGTCAAAATGCATGAAATGAAAGTCACGACTCCCTCAAACATGAGATATAAAAAGGAGAGGAGAACTTCATTTGAAATGGGGGTAAGAGAGGAAAGAAGAGAAAAGGGAAGGTATGAATCAAGAAATAATTAATGGAAAAGAAAATAAGGTAGAGACTCTTTCAAAGGCAAAAGTTATGAAGGGTTGTGACTCTACCAAAGAGTGACAATTATAAAAGGTTGTGACTCTTTCTAAGGGCAGAAATGATGAAGGTTTGTGACTCTTCTAAAGGGTGGTAATTGTGAATGATCATGACCATTGCAAAGGGAAGACATGATGAAAAAGTGTTACTCTCCCACACATTAGCAAAAATAAAGGGGAGGGTTTCATTTGAGGACACCCAAGGAAGATCAATTTGGGGAATGATATATTATTCTCAAAGGCAACAATGAAGTGGTGACTCAATTCTTATGAAAGGTGGTGACAAATTCAACAATAAGGTATAAAGGCGATTTCAAGGACTTATCAATCATTGTCCTTCATCCATCATCCCTCAAGAAATCAAGCAAACAATCATCAAATCCACATCATTCATCACTTCATCTTGGGATCAAGAAAACATACAATTCAGCAATCATGTAATGTCTCCAATTTTAACAAAGCGACTTAATTAAATCAATTATTTAGTGGTCCCAAAAATTAAATAATATTATAAAGGACTTCTTTAATTAATTTAGTTATAAAGGGGGGTCCAAATTATAATATAATAATAATAAAATAATAAAATAATGTTGGTCTACAACCTATTGTAACTTTCTAGATGCTTCTTGGAGGCCTTTATAAGATGGTTGGGCATTGTAAATCATCATGGATTGTATTTGAACTCTTCTTTGTATTCCCGGAAGCTAAAGGCTGAAGGTGGTCTGTATGCAGTTTTGGAGGTGGAAGATCCTCCCTCTTTTGTAATCGCAATTTCAGTGGTTAGCAGCCACCCTAGTCTGTCGTTAGAGATATCATTCTAATATTTCACATTGAGCCTCAAATCTGTAAAGTCTTCATTTGAAGACCAATTTGGTGTAATCTACGATATATATATATATATATATATATATATATATATATATATATATATATATATATATATATCATAAGTGGAAAACTCGGACTCGGCAAAAACTCGCCAAACCCTGAAAAAAAAAACTCAGGAAAAATTCAGCCAATTTTTGAAAAAACTTAGGAACTTAAAAAACAGCTTAAATTTAATTAGAAATGCATTATTTTTGCAAAATTCGATGAGAAGATGCATCCAATGAGTTAATTAATGAGAACACAAAAGAAACAAGCTAAGTTTAGATATATATGTAAAGTAATGATAAACTTCTTAAGATCTAAATAATTAATATTACTTGATGCGGTTTGCAGAACGTTTTATATTCCTGAGACACTTCGTATATTAATTAATTTCTATATCTTCGGTGTCTTCTGAATGATGTGCTCTGCATATGTATATGGGAGCGTAGAGAAGGAAGAGTCACGTCTATGGTAGACGTGACTCCTCAAGGAGTCACACCTACCATAGCCATGACTTCCCTTAATCCAAATGGTGAGACTTACGTAACACAGGTTTACCTTATATGATATGCACTAAGTTTAATATAACATCCCGATAATAATACGATAGCAGATTATAATACCGATCATTGTGTATAAGGCAGGAATAATAATATTGATCGTAAATATTAATATCACAGAGATAAAACATTTAAATAATAATATGTATGATATCTATTTAATATGTTGAACATAATATGTTCGATATTAAATATATATATATATATATATATTATATTTACCTTTTATTATAATAATGATGAGCATAATAATAGATATTATAAATATGAATATATATATATATATGTAATATGTGTTAGCAATTCAAGATTGTCATTAGCGTCCATCCACAAATGTTATGCACCGGTAAGGGGTCACCGGTCACTCACAACACTTGGAAGACACCGGTAGACAAGCAACATAACGTTTGCACCGGTCGATAATAATCACTGGTAAGGACACACACCGGTCTCAGTATACATAAGTTTAACCGGATATAAGGTCACACCGGTCTAAAGCAGACTAAAGATCTGCTCCGGGTTTAATGGATCAGTTTGAGTTAAAAGCAAGATTATACGGGACATCCTCCGCTTAGAAGTGGAGTTAGCTTTTTTAACAGGAGTTAGCTTTAATTCATGCGGATGTCTTGCAAGGTAAACTCCAGTTCAGTGCGCATAGCCTTTTTTGCCGATTGCATGATTTATTGCGGAGTTTGCAGCCTAGCGGTTCTATGAGTTAAGGGTTTCATTACTAACAATTGGTATCAGAGCCAAGTTCTCTCTGCTTTCAAGTCTAACAGCTGAAGAGAAAGATCATGGAGGTTTACCGGTATCAAAAGCAGCTTGAGGAAGCCAATGACCTCATAGCCTCTCTGAAGAACAGATTGAGGAGATCACTTGCGAAAAGAAAGGAGCTAGCACTACAACTGAATGAGAGCAATGAAACCATTGATGAGCTCTCTAGACAGGGTGGATCTGATGAAGCTGAGGGGCAGTATCTGAACTCATGGAAATGAATCAGATCTTGACCGATGAAATCTCTAATCTCAAAAGAGAACAAGAAGACAATGCCCTGAGGATGACTGAATTAATCGAGAAGAAGAGAAAAGCTGAAGATGAAAGAAATTCAGCAGTCAAGTCTCTGTCAGCCTCGGAGAAAGCAAGGGACCGGGCAGTAGAGGCTATAGGAGCAAACGAACTTATCATTCTACAACTTCAAGAAGACATGCAGAGTGTCACCCAAGAAAATGCCCACATGCAGAAAGGCTGGTATGATAGGAATGAAGCATGCAACAAACTGTCTCAAGAATTGTATCAACTAAGGGAGCAAATGAACGAACTTGAAGAGACAAATGAAATACTGAGAAGATACAACGAAAGTTTAACTAAGCTTGATGAACAACTCAAAGGTCAAAAAAGACACGAAGATCAGACCGGTCTTGGTTTCACCGATGAAAAGGCAAAAAGGAATGGTGAGCCCTCTAGGGAAAAAGCAATCAAGAAGGATAAGATGAAATCGCTGGTGCAAAAGAATAAGAATTTCCCTAACACATCTTGCAACCACTGTGGGAAATCAGGTCATAAGACCAATAACTGCAAGAATGCACCGGTAAAGACCAACAGTAGCTACTGCAAGAACTGCGGTAAAAAGGGCCACAAGACCAGTGAGTGCTAGTCCAGTCCCACATCTGTGTCCATCAGCAGCATGAGAAGCTTCAGAGGGTATTGCTATGCATGCAATAAATTTCGACACAAAGCACAAGAATGCAGATCCAAGACAATGGCACTCAGATCCCCAAAACCAATACTCACTAAAAGAAGCAAGGACCTGAGCATAGTGAACTGTGTGAATGGTGGATCACACAACTATAATGGATCTCTCAACAAGCCAACTGACACTAGAAGAATGAACTCATGGAAAGCAACTGGAGTGATCTGCTATCACTGCAACAAAGTGGGACACAAAGTCAAAGAATGCAAAAACTGATCATCCGGTAACAAGAAGGAACCGATTAAATTTGAAGAAAAGATCAACAAGGAAGAAAAGACTAAGAAAACGGTCAAACAAATTTGGTTCATAAAAGAATCAAAAATCTCCGCTGAAGAGAAGAAAGAGGAAAGATCACCATCTGCTGATGGCGATATTTCTTCAGCAAACTAAACCATGAAAGTTTAGAGGGAACCGGTAGATCCACTACCGTTCCCGGTATGACTGATGAGAGTCGGGCTCATTCGGTCTTCAAGATTAACCAGTAAGACAAGTTTACAATCAACCGGTTGGTAAAACGGAAAAAGGTAGGTAAAGCATTTATTACTATAGCCGTTTAACAAATAGTTACCGTTTGGTAATTACCGTTATAACCTGGCCCTAAAAAGGAAAGGGGAAATTACTCACAAGTTTTCACTTTGCTTACTTTGCGATTTAGGAATTCTTGTGCTAAGTATCATCTTTACGCTATGATCTCTGAGAAACCACTATCTGCAAAGTACCGATTAGGAAGAATGGCTTCATCTTCATCTATCGTGAAGTTGATCAAAGGAGATCTAGTGAACAAACCAGCATACAACATCTTGCCTATGCAGAATAGAGAAAACGACATGGCTGGTGCTCTCTCTTCCATACCAAAAGGAGTCCTCTTGACTGAGGATGTTACAGCGTTCATTCACGTCAAACAGGAAGAAATCGGAGAAACCTTCATTCAAGGAGAATATGTGTCACTATGTGAAGAAGGGAAAATGCTCGATAAATATGCCAATCTGGTATCTTCTAGTCTAATAAATGGTGTGTGCTACCCTGCAATCTTTCGGGAGGACCAAATTAGACTGGTACTGAGCCGTCTTCATAAACCAGGACTCTGGCTCAACCAAGGGGCATGTCACGAGATTACCAAAGAGGATCTCCACAGAGTGACCGGGTACAGCGACAAAGGGGAAGCGATAACCCTGCCCACCATCTCCAATTCTATTGTCAACGAGCTGACCAAGTTGAAGTTCCATGGTTGACTCACGACTATTAACGACATTGAAGATGAAGGAGTGTGTTTCACGTCCGCTGTTATCGGATATAAAGTCTGCCAGTCAAGAAATCTAAACAACGTACCAGGTGGAGCAATTCATGCTGCGCATCGCATTATGCACGAAAATGTCCAATACAACATTTGTACAATGCTTCGAAACCAAATCTTTGAAAATATGAAGAAGCTTGGAGTTGTGAAGAAGAAATCTATGAAGTATGGAACCCTTCTGGTGTGCCTACACTTCTTCTACTTAGATTTCTTCCTAGGATTCGGAAAAGTGAATTGGAGAACCGACAAACCGATCATGCATCAAATCACTAAAAATGGCAAATAGACAAGGAGACCAGCTAAGCAATGCCATGACCAAACATTTCGAAGCCTTTCAACTGGAGATGCACGAAAGGGAAAGAATTCCGTCAGCAATTGTCGAACATTACAAGGATGAGGTATGTTTTCTAGTCACCACCGACAACTGTATTATTCAAGCAGTTGAACCAAGAGATGCATATGCTCCTGAGCTGGGTTACGAGATCTCAGCCAAAGACGCTAAGGCATATGCTGAGGCACTAAATGATGCGAATTTGGATCTCAGTGCAAATCGGTTCGGTACGTACACAGAAATTCTTCAGAATCTGTCAAAAAGGACACCGATCAAAATTGTCTATAAAAGGACGCCTCCATCAAGAAAGAAATCGGCGACAGGACAGTCCAAAGGTCGAAGGAAGAAAGAAGAACCTATACCTAGCATCCAAGAGGAAGAACTAGAAGAAATAGACCCTGAAGTCACAGTTCCTCTGATTAGGAAAAAGCAGACTGAAAAAGTGTCAAAAGAGGATCCACCTAGACGAACCAAGCCCACAATAGATGAAATTGTGGAAGGACTGAAGAAGGCTGGAAACTTAGGCACTATAAGGAGAAGATATGACTTAAGCAGCGATGAAGACAAGGACAAACTTGAGGAAGCGGTAGCATTCTGCCTCCACAAATTTAATTATCATCCTGGTGGACTTCACACTACTCTACCGGAACAACTTTTACAGAATATTGAGGCCCGATGGAAAGCCGCAAAAGAAAAAGAAAAGGAAGAGAGGATACGAGCTCTTTTGGAGGTTCAGAATCACCTTACTCTGGACGAGGCAGCAAAACAGGCTGAACTACATCAGAAAACCTTTGCAACTATAAGAAGGATAGGCCTAGTGCTTATTGGAGAAATTGAAAAGGTGCACAATGAGGAAGTCACACTATGGACCAACCTTCTTCAGACTCATCGACAAGCAGAAGAAGAAGCAGCACAAAGAGCTACAGCTAAACCAGCACCTGACATCGGTAAAGGGAAGGGGATACTGGGGGAAGAAGCACCGGTACTAGTAAACTTAACCAAGAAACAAGCAACAAGTCCAACGGTTCTCATCTCACCAAACAAAGGTAACTATCAACCTATGCATGTTGATGACTTAATTACTGAAGTTATGGACTTTGGAAATGTAGACAATGCAGCTAAATGGTACAGTGTACTAAATGAAGAAGACAAACAAAAGCTGATTGTCAGAATTGTAGAAACCTTCATGGACTATCATAGGACTCCTAGGGACTACAGATCCAAGTTCCCACTGGAACTAAACAACAGGCTACAAGAAAAATGGAAGACCGGTCTAAGGATGAACACCAGAATCACCAAAGAAACACTACTCAAGATCCAACCAGGGTTTAGTGAAGAAAGAATAAAGCTTCTACTAGAAGAAGCATCCATGAACCTGAAAACACTTGATAGAGTTGTAGAGATATTGAATGGATATGAGAACAAAGTCTACAAAGACACTCTAGACTACTAGAATAGTTATGACTTCACAGCATTAGAAAGATATGGTCCTCAGGATCAGAACAGACCTGTGCAATCAGAGGAGCTCTTAACTAATGATCAACCAAATGTTGAACAAGAAACAGAAAGTGATATACCCATAGGGGAACTCCATATTGCTGAGATGCAATAGCAAAAAGAAGACCCACTGGGAGAACAACCACAAAATGTTGAAAGTAGTAAGCCACCGAAAGAAGAAGTTCAACCGGAAAGCAAAGCTCATCAAATAATGGAAGACAACAAGGGGCAAAAAGAAGAGACCTCTGTCCACACTGAGCAGCTAAGACCGGAGCAAGAGCAAGGTCAGCAAGAACACGGAGACATTCCTAGCTCATCTTAAAAAAGGAAACTAACATTTGCTAAGGAAAAAGAAGCAAAGAAAAGTAAAATCACCGAAACAGTAGTAGACATCAGCAAAATGTCAACAAGGCAGCTCAAGGAGTTGACCAAGAGGAAACAGGACATGGCCCTAACTACAGTAAAGAACATCTTGTGCAACTTTGTACCAGATGCAGACGTTGATGAAGATGAACCGGTCATCGATCAACTAGAGGTACTTACACAGGCAATCGGTGAGGATCTAACAGATCCAGAAACAATGGCCATTGACCACTATGAGAAGAAAAGAGTGGAAATTCTCCACAAACAGGTTGAAGAAATCAAGGTCAATGTGACGTCCAACTTAAAAGTGTTGCAGGAGCAACTCCCAGTGGCAAATAGTCTAATGACAAGAACATCCCATTTCGATACATTCTTGCAAGACCTGTCAAAAAAATCAGCAAAGGTCTCAAAAGAAATTAGAGTACTGTCCTCTCAGTTTGATATTAAGAACAAAACCGCAACTACTTACAGCAGAGAAATGACAAGTTTAACTCTAACACTGAGGAAAATTGTTGAAGAAGAGTATAAGAGAATCCAAGAAATAATTGGATTTCAGATGTTTCTAGCACCAAAATTTGACATCATGCAACAAACATCAACTTCTGTGGAGAATCTAATAAACAAACCAGACTATAAAACCGTGGAAGACATGGAGAACATAATTGTTTCTCTCAAAGCAGCCCAGAAAAATATGGAATATGTAATCAATCAATGGGCACCCTTTTTACAATCTATTAAGACTACCTACAAGGATATCTTCAACAAACTCCGAATGTAAATTCGTCAGAGCAGCTACACCCTTTGTCCTCTGGAGGCAAAAAGGGGAAGATAAATGAGAAAATTGAGAAGTAAACAGAAGCAGAATAGAGGAGAAGAACACTGGAGCATTTAGACAGGGGAAGTGTTCTACAAAACAGTACAGTGCAGATGCAGAAACGGGAACTGATACAGTAAGTGAGTGCACTATGTATAATTTTGCCACCAATGACAAAGGGGAAGATTGTTAGCAATTTAAGATTGTCATTAGTGTTCATCCACAAATGCTATGCAGCGGTAAGGAGTCACCGGTCACTCACAACACTTGGAAGACACCGGTAGACAAGCAACATAATGTTTGCACCGGTCGATAATACTCACCGGTAAGGACACACACCGGTCTCAGTATGCATAAGTTGAACCGGATATAAGGTCACACCAGTCTAAAGCAGACTAAAGATCCCCTCTGGGTTTAATGGATCAGTTTGAGTTAAAAGCAGGATTATACGGGACATCCACCGCTTAGAAGTGGAGTTAGCTTTTTTAACAGGAGTTCGCTTTAATTCATGCGGATGTCTTGCAAGGTAAACTCCAATTCAGTGCGCATAGCCTTTTTTGTCGATTGCATGATTTATTGCGGAGTTTGCAGCCTGGCGGTTCTATGAGTTAAGGGTTTCATTACGGAGAATCTCTTGTATAAATACAGGTCATAGGACGCAAGATGAGTTGTTGAAATTAGATGATTGCATAGAGCAGAGGAGAGATATCTTCTGAGAAACGCTGCACAAAAGTAGCAGAGTTCAACAGCCAAGCTAACAAGGAACAGAGTAACTGGTAAATTATTAACAATATGAATTTCACATATATAATTATCTGATCGATGCTATCAATATTTAACACTCCCTCTTAGCTAGGGAAGATAATTTTGACATATGCCACTTTAACTTGTAATACAAGAGTTTACATATTACCTTAGATTGTAATATGAAGAATCACCTCAGATAGTGATACCTAATTTTCATATCACCTTAGATCGTGATATGAGGAATCACCTCAGATCGTGATACCTAATTTTCATATCACCTCAGATCATGATATGAGGAATCACCTCAGATCGTGATACCTAATTTTCATATCACCTCAGATCGTGATATGAGGAACCACCTCAAATCGTGATACCTAGTTTTCATATCACCTCAGATCGTGATACCAAGATATGGTAATAAGGAACATTACATTCCCTTACATATAACCCTATTATGGTATGTGCACTGACATATCAAATGTCTACCATAACGAATCTCTATTACAAGATTATTACCTTGTAATATTAAATACAAGTGTTCATTTTCCAAGAAGTCGTCACCTTTTAGAAATGTACACAGGATGGATGAGCCCATAAACATCTTTATTATATTAATATAAATCAAAAATTACATTTCAATCATACCAAGATTTTTCTTGAAGTGATCAACTTTCACCTTGGGTAGTGCTTTGGTAAGAGCAAATTTCTTTAGACGTGGGGTATTTCCACCCCAACTTTGCCACCAAGCATCTACAAAATAAAATATTGATAAGTTAGAAAGCAAAGAGAAAAGCGAAAACATAATTTATCAAATGGCAAAATTGCAAATGTTTTACCTAGGGTTTGAGTGCCTCTTGCTCTCTTTGTCAACTCTGGAGAGAATAATTTACCCTTTGATTCCACATAGATTTGTTGTTTGGTCACGACAAGGTCTCTATTTGCAACATCGGGTATCATCCTCTAAATGCATATAGAGAGGCCCTCCATGACCTCTCCATTAGGATCTGAAAAGGAATCATCATATCTGAAACAAAAACAAAGTGAAATCAAGTCTTAGTAAAATATGAATAAGAATCATCGTACCTAAAACGAGGGCTAAGGAAGTACCCTGTTGCATGAATGGGTTGGTGGAGCTAATTGTTCCACCTCCTATAAACAATTACCCAAATGGGATCATATTTGAGTCTATCCCCCTTATAGTAATTTTTTATATACTCTTTGGCCCTATCCATGGCCTCATAAAGACACCCCATTGGGGTTTGATCCCCATCAACCAAGCGCAGAACTCTAACCAAGGGCTCAGACACCTACATTTGAAATTTGAAAAATAAAAATTAGTTTACAAAAGGATTAATTAATGAAGTTAGTACCAATAAGTTACAAATTAATAATGAGAGACTTGAATCAAGAATAATTAAAAATTAAAGTTTTGAAGTTACCTTCACAATCTCAGAAGCCTTGTCTATAAAATTTTGATCAAAGACTATTCACGTGATAACCTCACATTCAGGCTTCTTTGAATAAGCTAAGTCAAGCCATGGTTGACTCACAAACATTTGTTTCAAAAAAGTCAATATATCAATAATACTTAGCAACATCAAGCAAACCGTTGCAAACCTTGTGACAGTGGGTCTCACCAAATCTATCCCTTCACTGAATTGTCTCATCAAATTTAGAACCCAAGGGTGATTGTAGATATACTTTGTGACCCGCCTTGCATCTTCCACAATTGGAGTCACCCAATCAAGTTTTCCTATGTCCTCCAAAACAAGGTCAAGGACATGTGCTGTAGAAGGTGTCCAAAAAAGAGTGGGGTGCTTGTCTTGGAATATTCTACCTGGCATATTAGTAAAAATTCAATAATTAATTTTCATATTTTACCTAAAAACTAAATTAAATATCACTTATTAATATTTAATGATAATCATGTGCAACATAAAATAACTTGCTGCCACATATGTTGCCGCATTATCTATGATGATTTGCACCACATTCTCTTCTCCCACCTCCATGACAACATTCTCCAACATTAATGCCAATGTTTGTGCATTTTCCACATCGTCCTTGCAAGCAACCAAGAAATTAATAATGGTTCCGTTTTTTCCATCTGTCCACCCATCAAAAAGAATGGTGCAGTCATATTTACTCCACTCTTTTTTCTACTCCACCACTGCTCTTGCCCTATCAACTGCATTTACAAGCAACCTACAAAATCAAAGTGAAATCAAGTCTTAGTACATAAGTTTGATTTAATAAACAAGAAATAACAATTAAAATTTCAAAATGAAATCAAGTGGATTCCGATTATTTAGTAACCTCCCACTCAAATCCTTGTGAGAAGGGGCCTTGTACCCTTTTCCTGAAACTGTCATTGCGGTCACCAAATTTAGCCAATAGGGACTCTCAACCACATGCAATGGGAGATTGTTGAAATACCAAAAATCAGCACATGCAATATCAGTTTTCTCATGTGCCTCCTTGTTCCATCCAGTGGCCTCTAATGATAGTTGTGCTCCACGCGTGTTCCTGGGCACAAAATAACTGCCTATCCCTAATGTTGATGGTAGTGAAGAACTAGGCACTCTACTAGAGGAACAAGAAGTGGTAAAAGAGGAGGCACTCAGTTTGCGAATGCGCAAGCCACGAAGAGAGCCCACTATGCTCTCAAGTGTTGCTTCTTCTTGAATGTCAGTAGGAGCACCTTGAGTTTCAGCTATGGCTTCCCTCATAGCTAATCTTCCCCTCTCCCTTTGCGATTTTTTCTCTTCCCCAACTTCAAGTAGGGCATTAACAAATCTTTTATCTCTTCTGCATTTTTGTCACATGGATTTGTATCATGCTTGCTAATGCCTCCAAGGTGGTATTTGAGGCGGTTTATGCCTCCAGAAATTACTCTCACAGTTTATGCAAATCACCTTCCCCGGCTCATCCGATGCTTCATAGGCATACCTCCATAACTTATCTCTAGCATTTTTAGGTCGGGTGCCTATATATCCAGAAGGGCATGGTGTTAGTGGCCACACTTCCTCTGAATTTGCCATGTTGATTTAATGGTTAACCGTTAACTGCTTCCCTACACATAGAAATTAAAAACATAAAATAAATATTTTAGAAAAAGAATTAAACAAAGTTAAAAACTATCTAAATTAGTTTCAATATTTTTAGACATCATTCAAAGTTAGAAAAAAAACTAAACAAATTGCTAGGGTTTGATATTTTTTTTAAAACTAGATATTCTTCAAAAAAATAGTGATAGATTCAACAAAACTTGTCAAAAATAATGTTGAATCTTGTTCTAATGATTCAAAATCATTTCTAACTACTTAGAAATGAATTTGTATTCATTTAGATTCAACAAAAAAAGAATAGAATGTTTTTTAAAAATATAAAAAAAAATTAAGCAAACCTACCTAGGAATGTGTTTTTTCTTGGAAAACCCGTTGAAATCCGTCTTAAATCCACTCGAATCCGCCTCCAATAGCAAAGATATCACCTAACAAGGGCTTGGAAGCCCACTTTCCTCCGCCACTCTTCACTCAAGTCGCTGCAAACAAAAAATAGATCCAACTATGCCATTTTTTTCATTTTAACACTGGAACTCAGGAAGTCACGCACGAGTGAGTTTTTTTGGGAAAAACTCGCAAGCCATAAAAACTCCACAAGTAATCGCCATTCACATATATATATTCCGACATTCGCATATTTGGTTCATGTTTGTGTATTATATGTCACTGTGGTGTTCATATGTGTTATACTCTGGGCATGATAGTACTCACTGCATCAAGGCATCATAGGACATCGTCCCAACTACATACTTCATTGTCGAACCCATACATACCCTACAAACAAGGTTTTGTTCTCTGTTCAAAGTTGAAGCGTCAACCTACGGCTAAAGTCTCATTGACCGTACGGCTTAGTAGACACACATAGTACACTGTACGGCAATATTGGAGGCCAACCATCGTCCAAGGGTGTCGAGTGTCGGGTGGCAATGTTAGGTGTCGAGTGTCGATGGCGGTGCCAAGTGACAGTGCTGGGTGACAATGTCGTGTGGCGGTGTCGGGTGGCAGTGCCGAACGGTATGACAATATTGGAGGCAAACCATCGTCAAAGGGTGTCGAGTGTCGGGTGGCAGTGTTGGGTGCCAATGCTAGGTGGTAGTGCTGGGTGGTGCCGAGTGGCAGTGTTGGACTGTACAACAATGTTGAAGGCCAAGCATTGTCGAAGGGTGTAAGTGTTTGGTGGCAGTGCCAAGTGGCAATGCCAAGAGGAGGTGCTTGGTGGCGATGTCGGGTAGCGGTGTCAAGTGGCAATGTGCCTACTGGTATAATGGCAATGTCGACTGGTGGGTGGTAGTGCTAATTGGTACGGTAGTAGTGCTGACTAGTAGGGTGGCACTGTGTCGTCGAGTACGATGGAAGTGTCCATACTGTTGAGGTGTACCATTTGGGACATTACAATGATATCAAAGCTAGTGAACTTGTCAGTCTGTTGGGAGAAACATGGCACCAAGTGGTGGATTGGAATATGCATTGAGGGAGCTAAGAAGTCAAGAGAAGCTCCACTAGACCCTCACAAGAAGGTACCAGCGGATGGAGGAGACACTTAACTACTTGATAGAAGCAAAGACGAAAGGAGATTCGGAGTGCTTCAACACAAGGCTGACGATGCCGACCTTCCTTCCCAGGATTGAGCAAGTAGAAACGCATTCGCTCACTTTGGCCGAGTCACTAAAGCAAATCAAGCAAGATTGGGTTGAGGGTGGATGGCAAAGGGACATATCTCCCAAGGACTACATAGACCTTCGAATGAAATATCCATCCAAAGGTAATATGTTCGACAACAATAATCTGAAACGAGAGATTGACAATTGGCTACACGACACCTTAAATCCTAAAGAAGAAGAGCTCATGCCTACACTGCAGCCACTAGAAGATTTGGACAAGAAAGAGTCAGTGAGTGTCCCTTCAAATGTAATACATCCAAATTTTCAAGACAACCAGAAAGGTGAAGAAGATGCTTGCACAAATTTCGTTGAACTAGCATCCAACGATCAACTTGATGGAAATGTGGTCTCTATCAGTGATCCTTCGAATGAGAAGGCTCTACTAGTGGTTGATCAGCTTCATGGAAATGCTACCGATGATCTCTTGCAAGAGCAACTACAGTTGGTTGGTTATGGAGTTTATCCTTCGATTGTGCATGAGGCATGCATGATTACAATCTCTCCATGTGAGGGGCTTCCTCATGGAAACAAGATCTACCCAAGCTACGAGATTCCAGAAGAGATTAATAGTATGAAGGCTTTGGATCTGAGCATCGATGTGTTTTATGATTGGCGTCCATGGGATCCTGGTGACTCTAGGCATGGCAACATTTATAATAGAGTAGCGCAGTGGAATCTTGTTGGCAAGTTACTCGTCTCGCCTACATCCAAGTGTGTGCATGTGATCATGATGCAGCATGGAGATTTCAACAGATACGACTACCAATGTCTATGCTTGGTATGGGATCCCGGAGCTTCGCAATGGGCAAACGGTTTGATGGCGGATTGCTTGAGCGCAAGCAATCTTAGGGTGGCGAGGATTTGTAACATCCCCAATTTTAATAAAGCGGCTTAATTAAATTAATTAATTAAGTGGTCCAAAAAATTAAATAATATTATAAAGGACTTCTTTAATTAATTAATTTAGTTATAAAGGAGGGCCCAAATTCTAATATAATAATAAAAAATGTCGGCCTACAACCTATTGTAACTTTCTAGACGCTTCTAGGAGGCCTTTATAAGGAGATGGCTAGGCATTATAAATCATCATGGATTGTATCTGAACTCTTCTTTGTATTTCTAGAAGCTAAAGGCTCAAAGTGGGTTTGTATCCAATTTCAGAGGTGAAAGATCCTCCCTATTCTGTAATTGCAGTTTCAGTGGTTAGCAGCCACCCTAGCCTACCATTGGAGATATCATTTCGAAATTTCTTATTAAGCCTCAAATCTATAAAGTCTTCATTTGAAGACCAATTTGGTGTAATCTGCGATATCATTTCGAAATTTCTTATTAAGCCTCAAATCTATAAAGTCTTCATTTGAAGACCAATTTGGTGTAATCTGCGATATATATATATATATATATATATATTCCGACGTTCGCATATTTAGTTCATGTTCGTGTATTATGTGTCATTGTGGTGTTCATTTGTGTTATACTCTGGGCATAATAATACTCACCGCATCAACGCGTCATAGGGCATCGTCCCGACTACATACTTTGTCGTCGAACCCATACATACCCTACAAAAGGTTTTGTTCTCTGTTTGAAGATGAAGCATCAACGTGCAGATGAGGCCTCGTTGACCGTATGACCTTGTAGACACACCGTGCACAGTACGGCAATAATGGAGGCCAACCATCGTCGAAGGCTGTCAAGTGATGGGTGGCAGTGTCAGGCGTCAAGTCTTAGCGGCAATGTTGGGTGGCAGTGCCAGCTGGTGTTGTCGAGTGGCAGTGTTGAACCGTACAACAATATTGGAGGCCAACCATCGTCAAAGAGTGTTGAGTGTCGGGTGGCAGTGTCGGGTGGTGGTACTAGGTGGCAGTGCTGGGTGGTAGTGTCAGACCGTACGACAATATTGGAAGCCAAACATTGTCAAAGGGTGTCGAGTGTCGGGTGGCAATGTAGGGTGGTGGTGTTGGGTGGTGGTATCGAGTGGCAGTGTGCCTACTGGTACAATGGCAGTGCCAACTGATGGATGGTAGTGCCAACTAGTACAGTAGCAGTGCTGACTAGTAGGGTGGCAGTGTGTCATCGAGTACGGTGGAAGTGTCTGTACAATTGAGGTGTACCATTTGGGACATTACAAATCAAGCATCACTCTATCAAATCAACATTCATTATTTCGTCACTTTTCAATCATCTAATCAACAATTACTTAATCATAACTCACCAAAACCTTGAATCATCGAACCAATTAGATGAACCACCAAACCAATTAGATGAATCACCGAACCAATCAAATGAATCATCGAACCAATCAGATGAATCACTGAACCAATCAGATCTAACTTATAGAAATCTTACTCAGGCATCTACAATCTGAATATTATATGTATAAATTGGTATGAAGTACAAGTTCTCATAATAGGCAGCATAGTGGATCCTATTTATAATTTCTTGCTTATGAAATGTATATGAATATGGTATTATTATGTGATCTTTTATTTGAAGAATACATGCAGTAATGTGTAACTCTTTATATGTTTGTTGTAACCAATCATGGTCAGGATAATAGTGGAATACAAAGAGGGAGAAATTGTCATGAGGTCCTCTTCTAAGAATGCCACCTCATGGTGGTGACAAGTTATCCCATGAGGTAAACATGGTGCAAGGAGTGCCCTGGCCTTGGTCTTAGAAGGGAAGGACACTCCGGACCAAAGAAACAAGAATCGGAATCGGATCAGAATCGGCCACGAATCAGCAAATTTAAAAAACCCTTGAAATTTAGAGATTTTAACAATTTAAAACTTATTTCATGCACCCTTTATTGAATATAACTTAAACACACTATAACATCATCAAATAGAAGCTAATATACATAAACAAGAAACATAAATGATAAATCCATCAAATACGTTACAGGTAAAATGTAAATTGTAGCTAAAGTAAATAGAAATCATAGGATCATAATGAGTCAAATCATAGAATGTATGTAAGATGAAGATCCATAAGACATCAAATCATAAATGTATGTAAGATGAAGATCCATGAAACATATGTCTATCAGTATCTATAAGATCCATAAAACTAAATCGTTTCATAGTATGAATCTGCAATGCTTGATCACTGATCAATGCCAAATATCAAAGTCTTCATAACTAGATCTTAGGTAGTCTTTGTTGGTGGCTGTTTTCAAGTCCCTAGGTCCGGCAAATGAGGTTTGAATGATTTTGGCCCGTTGGGAAGTCATGTTTGTCTAGGATTTGGGTGAGAGCTAAGCTAAGTTTGTAATAGAGATGGGGTCGAAACCAAGTGATTTGTGATAAAACAAGTTAAAACCCTTTGAGAATCCTTTTGCCAGCTTCAGTTTGACCTTAGAAAGCCATGATGGATTGTGGGAGGTAACCCTGCTAAAGGCTTGTTGAGTCCTAAAATTTGGTTGAGTCTGGAATTTTTCGAAAACCCCCAAAATCTAGAATCTGCATCTCAACTCCTATGAAGCTGGAACCTATCTCAAACATCCTGGACTGTATTTATACAAATATAACTTAAAGTATAAGAAATTAAATAAATCAAACTTATACTTAAATGTTATATTTGTATAAACTTACAACAAATAGGAAAGGCAAATAAAAACATTGAAAATATTTGTGTTTTTTTTTTAAATTTGACTTGAATTTTTAGCAATCCGCCGATTCACGTCCAATATTTTGGGGCGATTCATGCGATTTTTGGTATGAATCGCCAATTTAGGCGATTCATGCCGAAAAATCGGCTGAGCCGATTCACGATTCAAAAAAAATCGTTTGCCTTGAATCGACTCACGGAACTGGCGATTCAAGAGCGATTCTCATTTCTTTGCTCCAGACACCCTCTTTTAGTTTTCTCAAACCCATACATTGGTTGACCATTATGCTAAGGAACTCTAATCATAAGGAGGATAAGAGTGTCAATGGAAGAAGGGAACGGCTATGGTATTCCTCACTAGGTACACCCCTTATATGGATGGAAAAGGGCCACATGATGGCAAAGAGGAATGCCATCCACTCTTGGGCCTAGGTTAGAGGATTTCTTAAGGCGCCCTAATATGCCCCTTATCCTAGCCCTTGTATGATTGGAATCCATCAATCAATATATGTCTATAATTAAATTAATGTTCCCAACCCTAGTATGAATGATCTATGATTTTGATGTCTCTAATAAGTAAGATCTATAGTGGATTATGTTTCAATGATTTCCTAACATGTTGCAGGATCTCAACTAGGTACGTGGATGTTACTAATTCCATTATATTTCTTGTTCTATTTGTAATTTGTGATTTAGGGCAAAAAATAGGGCATTTACAAAAGGAACATTACAAGTGGTATCAGAGCATTGATCCTGCTAGCTTGCAGGGAAAAAATGATAAACTCTTAGTATCGTAGAACTTTGCATGTAGGTGTGACATGCTTCTAATCCTCATCTTAATATAAACTCTTGTTTTCATTGTTGAGAATTATTGGGACACCGCACCAGGGAGTGAAGACAAAAGCAATCTTGGCTTAAATTTGCAAGTTGAGTTAATATCAGAGTTGTGCAGCAAAAGCTTTATCCCATGAAGGATCTAAGGATGACAAATCTCCAAGAGTTTGTTTAGTGACGATGATCTTAGGAGGACTAAGTATGATGATTGATATATACAGATGTACCCAATACATACCCAACCCTTCCCAAGTAAATGGCATACCTGCATATTGTACCCATGTACCCATACCTGTGCCCAATTCAGCAACTTAAATTTTAAACAAAAGTTAAATTCTAAGGTTCACTTAATGTTATGCCATCAGCTTTATTTCGAATTTCAACGCCCAAGGAGTATGTACATTAAAACATATTTTGCTGGCAAATTTCAGCAAACATTTCTATTCTCTGTAATTTTTGTCCCCCGTGCCAGGTAACTATGGTGGAAATGCCAAGTAGCAAACAGTTCAGGCTTCCATAGTCCACAATAATTGAAATTAGGAGGTTTGATAAAATATAAATAAATTGAGAACGTCATGTCAAGTTTGCAGCACCATCAGGATGATGAATCTATAACTGTAGTACCCAATTGATGACGTAGACATTTCCTTCGTTGGATAGAGATATTGTGTATTCAGATACCTCACAACCCCCCATTGAATGCAATGGTATATATTTGGTGAATACTTCTCATTAGCCATGGAAAATGATATGGAAGAGTAATAACCCAAATACTTGAGCTCCTTAGGTGAATCATCTAATCCACAGCCAAGCCCAGAGCAGAAACAACAGCTCATGGAATTAGAGAAGAGGAATACAATGATATGGGAGTAACAGATTGAAAGAAGAGGAATACAATGATATGGGAGTCACAGAATGTGAAGTATTTAAATAACAGATGTAGCTCCAAATTTTGTAAGTAGGGTACATGGAAATGCCTGAACTGACCCTAGAAACGTTTCTCAAAAATAAGTGCCAATACACAATAAAATCAAGAGTGGGAAACATAAAGTGACCCTGATCACTTCTCAATCAGGAAAAATGCCCCATTTTATGGATTTTAATTTCATCTCTTAATGAGGAAAAATGCCTGATTTTATGGCTTTTTGTTCAAAAAGATAATCATACTAAAAAATTTAAAAGAATGGTATATGAATGGTAGAAACAAAAAAAGAAAGTTCAAAAAAACACACTTTCCATTCATAGTCAGTTGTTTGCCTATGTTGCATGGGTACTCGTACCAATACCCTTGGGACACGTACCCAAGTACTGGGTACTCAGTGGGTACTCAATGGAGAGCATCATAGCTAAGGACCTTGATTAAGATTTCTTATTTTTGTTTCAGTTTTTGTTGCTGTTTATCAAACTTAATTCAATATGTAATCAATTTGAAACTTTGATACAATACTGATTAACAGTAGACTTTATCACTGTTCAAATCAGAAATTTATCATTTGCAATATATCATTGTTATATGATTTATGGTCTTCTTGTGCATGTCTAAAGTTTGCCTTCTCCGTTATGCATCTAAACATTTGGCATATATTATTATTACAAACATATTGTGAATTTGAAACTGAAAACAATACATTACATCTGCAAACTTCATCACTTTTCTTGTCTTGAAAACTCATTGTCATGACTCATATTTTCAGATTTTCTATAAAATATTAAGATATATTAAAAAAAAAAGTTGACGTACCCAAGTACCCCCGTCCCCTATTTTGAAAAATAGCTGCACCCGTACCCATACCTGTACCCGAAGTACCCAAGTAACCCCGTCCCTGTG
Organism: Chamaecyparis obtusa; assembly: GCA_027943335.1. Classification (NCBI taxonomy): domain Eukaryota; kingdom Viridiplantae; phylum Streptophyta; class Pinopsida; order Cupressales; family Cupressaceae; genus Chamaecyparis; species Chamaecyparis obtusa. The sequence goes on from BSBK01002782.1 coordinate 4,986,841, forward strand.
CAACCTTGTTGTTTGCTAATTTGCTTCAAATTATATAGTTATTGTGAATTATTGAAAAAAAATCATTTGGCAGGTGAATCAAAATTCAGAAAGAAAATGCAGGATGTAGTCAATGTACCAGAAATAAACCAAGGAGCTGACATTATCCCTTTTGACTGTTGGTTAATCTCCTTATTCCACTGCCTGTCTTCTATCGTACCCACAGCCATTTTGTGTGCTTGTTCTCTGTGTGTCTCATTACAAGAAATTTCAGGGGTTAAACTGATGTTGCATGTACTTTGCTTATCTATCACTTTTCCTGAATTTTCAAACATTGTGTATCCTTGAGCTTTCAGCTCACTCTTTTTCGGCACATTTTCTATTCCAAACACAGAAATACCAGACGCATCCTCTGCTTCTTGTAATGTTTCCTCTTCCCTATCACCTTTCTGCTCTTTCTTGGATTCTTTTTGCAAATTTGATGGTGTTTCAACAGAATTCATTTGTACTGCAAGTGAATATACACTTCCATTCAAACTTAACAATACAATGTACAAATTGAAAAAAAATAACCAAAAATTCTAATCAGTGAATCACAATTAAGAGGCAATATGCCTAGAAAGAAAGTGATGATCTGATCAATATACCTGAAAGAAACTCAGAAGTTGATATCATCCCTTTTGATTGTTGGATGACCTCCTCAGCCTGCCGCTTCTCTTGCATTGCACCCACAGCCATTCTATGAGCTTGTTCTTTGTTTGTCTCATTACATGGAAATTCAGGGATTAAACTGTTTTTGAGTATATTTTGTTTGTCTGTTGCTTTTCCTGAATTTTCAAATTTGGATAATTCTCTAACTTTCACAACCTGAATCCTTGAGCTGGGAAATGGCACATGAGGAAATTGTGTCAGTTGTGATGACTCAGCTTTCAGTTCACTGTTTCCCTGAACATTTGCATTTCCACCCTTGGAAATACATACCACATTCTCGGCTTGTTGTAATGTTTCCTCTTCTCTTTCACTCTTCTGCTCTTTCTTTGATTCTCTCTGCAAATTTGATGGCACTTCAGAAGGCCCCATTTGTACTGCAAGTGAGTATACACTGTCATTTAAACTTAACAAATGCCAAGTGTAAATAGAAAACAAACAATTACCAAATTCTAAATGGGATTTTGGTTTAGGAGGCTACTCACACATTACCTGACAGAAAAAATTAACCACCAAATGCATTAAAGATAAATCTGATTTACATAACAAAATTATTGAGTATCAACTTAATTGAAACCTGCAACATGATTTAAAAGACCCTGTTTGTTGACCAGGTCCCTGTATTCACCAACACTGCCATTATCCAATTAGTGGCCAATGTGAACCAATTCAAAATGAGAACTACTAGAGCAAACCCAACCATTCAGACAGGAGGATATTATAATGGAATGAAATTCTCAAGAAGTACACCACTTTGATAAGAAAGTGCTTGTAGTTTTAGGGCAATTTTTTGGGGAAATGGTGGCAATCATTACACACAAAAATCTGGTATCAACTGCAAATCTGAAATTGAGTTTGCTTAATTTTTTAAAAACCATAAAAGATTCAACTTCTTTATGATGCTAAATTCAGCTGCTTTTAGCATGCTCAAACAACCACCTTATGTGAACATAAAAACAACAATATAATCATTTTATCATAATTATAAGAGTGCAGCAACAAGGCACAAATCAGCAACCATAAGAAACCACGGAATAGAAGAATAAACACATAACACAATGTTTACCTGGAGAACCCCTTTCAGAAAAAAAACTTCAAGAAGAGAGGTTTAAGCTTGTATTATCTTCATGAAAATACCACTATAAAACATTACAATGGGTCAAAACAAGGTTCCAAAATACCATTGTAAAAATCCATACGACCCACCATTGTGATTCTCACTTACAAGTTCAAAAATAGCACCATTGTTGCATTTACAGCTTTACAACAACTATCATAAAATTCTCTTACATGATGCCATAAACAATCATAACATGCACCATCTAATAATAGCATATTCTCTTACAACTGTAAGACAAATACAGGCAATCAATGTAGGTTAATGTTAATCATTTTCAACATATGATGCACCCTTTCTAGCATCAGAAGGAAGGAACCTTTGTGGTGTCCACTATCAGCCTGCCAAAGAAGAAATTTCATGGAACAATACTTCCACTTCAGGATTTGATTTCGAAACAGGCCAAAAATAGAGTAGAAGTTGCTTGATTTCAATGAAGTTGCCCAGCAGTCCAAAGGTTTTGCATATGAAGATACGTGTGAAATATCTCCACATCATCGCTTTCTTGCATATCCCACCAATGTAATGGACAAGGGCTTTTTCACTTTGTGTTACTGTAATAACCACCCTTGATTTTTTTAGGCTTATATAAAACAATATAGAAACCAACCTAGAATGACTGCTGATTGTTAGCTTCAGGTGCACACAAATATTAAACTAACAATACAACGCTCTTAACAGTGGGGGTTGGAACTATCACCACTCAGTTAGTACTATAACAAGAAATAATAAGAGCAACTAGATAAGTGGGGGTCCAAAGCCATCACCACTAAATCAGTACATACGCTTAGGAAATTAAAGAGCTGATTGCAGATTGCAAAATGAAGAGGGGGCGGGGCCTTCACCTCTTAATTAGTACATGAGCATAGGAGAAACATCAAAGCATTGTGAGGTAATGTCCTTTCAATTCAAGAAGCATATGTTAGCTCAAGATTAATTACCAAGTATATGATAGCAAACTGAAAATCAGACTTTCTGATATGAAATCAAACCTGCAAAGAGCTTCAAAGAAAAATGTAATGCTCAGGAAATTTACCCACATTCAGTCTTTCAAAACCAAAAACTTCACCAGCAGTCACTAATATCTGAAAATGATGATTGGGGGCCTCTAAGACACAGATTTCAGGTGTTCCGCTGCAGATTTTAACCTCCACCAAATTTCATGTACTAGCAAAATGGTTGTCCTAGGCAAGGGGGCAATTTGGCTCTAAAAAATTAGATCATCTTCAAAACTTGCAAACAGTAGCTCAAAAGATAGCACCCAGCCAAGAGGAATCCGAAACAATCAGACCCAGAATGATAGTTTTCAGCTTTTGAAAGGAACAAGTGAAACTTCGATTCCAGCCATCAGAAAACGCACTTTCTAGAAATTTTGAAAAATCAGACACTCAGAAAGAGGCATCAAACTCCTTAAAAACCACACCACACACTAAATACTAGAAACCCACATCAGAAAACTAAAAAGAACTTCAACACTCCAAACCCAAAATCTTCCTAAAAGCTTCAAGAACATTGAAATAAACCTGCAACTATGAAGAACAACCAGCTAGGGTGGGTCTTTCACCACCAAAACTAGTACTCCGAATGAGGGATTTCGTCCTCAACCAATCCAAGATGAATCTCCAGATCCTATCCGGCAGCATAACAATATATGTAAACTTCAGTATCCCAAATAAGAGCTCAACATAAGTATAAATAAGAGGACAAAGAGAAGTTAGGGCAACCAACTTCTAGTTTGAATTCATTTCCCTCTTTTCCAAATTCAAATGAAATGTAGTTTAGCCACAAGAGGGTCGACTCCTTTTGAAATCTTTATGAGAAACATTTTAATGTAAATTATCTCCTTACAACCCCTAGAGGTCCCCTTGAGCAAATAGTATAAGCTATTAAAATTTAAACACATTTCCTTCACTCAGTCATCTCTTTAAGATAACAAGATGGCCCTCTCTTAAAACAACATTGTGATACTAGGACAAGGGGGGATATTTTAAAAAGCACTTTATAAGACTTAGTGAATGAATGAAATACAACTCTTCTGAAAACAATAACAGCTCACCAAGTTTAACTGAAACCCACTGCACTGAACTGAGGAAGAAATTGAGACCACGGCCAAGTGCTAAAAATAGCAGCATGCCAAAAATAGTAAACATGCTATAAACACTGAAAATCACTAAAAGAGTTCATCTCAAGATAATGAGTCCCCTAACCAAATCTACTTAGCCTATGGGAACCCAAGAATAGGCTAATGGAAAACTTGAACTGGGCTAGGTGCAAAAAGTGGACATTACAATTAAGGATTTGAATGCTAGATCTCCCCTCGAACCTTTTGTAGCATTTAGGAATCGAGTGAACATGATACCTTGTTAATGGAAGAATTTTTGGATAGTGCATATCTAACTATTAGAGGCATGTGGAGAGCAAAGATCATTGTACATTCTGCAAGCCAATCTCCAACTGGGCTTTGATGTATGAACTGCTTAGCTTGGCGTCCATTTTATTCCTTTTTTGGGGTGAACACTCGTAACATTGGTGGTGGAAGGAATTTACAGTCTACAATTCAACTCAAATTTCTTCAATTTAGTGTGATTTTTACTTTCCTTGAGTGGGAAAAATGAGCAGCTGAAAATTCTGAGTAGGGTTTCTTTAACTAGCTTCATCTTTGGCATGGAAATCTACACATGAAGGTTAAATGACCATCAAATTTGATCACAGCATAGCCAGTACCTTTCACATAAACTCCATCTCAATTTTGCCTCAAATATTTGCACCTACAATTCATTCAATTGTACTTTTTTCAAAGGCACATTAATTTTCTGGCAATGCAACATTTTAGGCATATTGGCAAACAATTGTAACTAGCAAACTTTTTCTCAATACCTCAAAATTAAGTGTCATTTTTTGCGAAAGTGCATTTTCTATTCCCAATCCAATAGAGTCAATTTCGCACTATGTTTATAAAGTGTCATTTTTCATTCCACTTGGACTTGTCTGTGCATTGCACTCATAAAGTGTCACTTGTAAGAGGGGGTGTCTAAAACTTAATCAAGGGGGGTCTCTTGGTGTTTTTTTCTTTTTTTGTCAATTCTCGTAATATCTCAAGTCCATGGAAAATGAAATGTCCCCTTTTTGAAATAGAATTTAACAATAAACAATAATAATAGATTTAAAATATAAAATAAAAATATAATTTAACTTAAAAATATAAAAGAATAAAATTAAAACAGAATTAAAATTTAGGTTTGATGAATGGTCAGAAGGCATGAAATGAAAAGTTGTGACTCCCTCAACCATGAGATATAAAAGAGAAGAGAGAACTTCATTTGAAGGGGCGGGAGAGGAAGGAAGAGAAAAGGGAAAGTGTGAATCAAGAAAGAATTAATGGAAGAGAAAAAAATGGATGAGAAGAAAATAAGGAACTGACTCCTTCAAAAGGCAAAAGTTATGAAGGGTTGTGAATCTTTCAAAGGGCAGAAACAATTAAGGGTTGTGACTCTTCCAAAGGTAGTAATTATGAAAGGTTATGACCCTTTTAAAGGGTAAGAATGATGAAGGGTTGTGACTCTTCCAAAGGGTGGTAATTGTGAAAGTTTGTGACCATTGCAAAGGGCAGACTTGATGAAGAGGTGTGACTCTCCCCCACATTGGAAGATATAAAGGGGAGAAGAATTCATATGAGGACATTCAAGGGAGAGCGAGTGGGGAATAATGTATTATTCTCAAAGGCAACAACGAAAAATGGTGACTCAATTCTTATGAAAGGCAGTGACCCTTTCACCAATAAAGCACAAAGGCAATTTCATTCCAATCATTGAAGGAGGATTTATCAATCATCATCCTTCTTCCATCAATCACTAATCCCTCAAGAAATCAAGCAAGCAATCAATCAGCAAGATCAAGCAAACAATCATCAAATCCACATCAATCATCACTTCATCTTGGGATCAAGAAAACATACAATTCAGCAATTAAGCATCACTCTATAAAATCAACATTCATTCAATCATCATGATTCACCAATATATACTAGCATTCATTATGTTAATGTTTTAAGGTAGCTACAAGAGAGCTCCTTCTTAATTGTGTTGGTTTCGTGAGCAAACCTTTGTTCGGGCGTGTGCATCATGCATATGTGTCTTCATGATGGTGACGGTTTCCTTATGTCTTCGTCATTACATATATCTTTGTCTTCTCTTGTATGACTCAGCTGCTTCCTTAGCACCGTGCAATCACTATGCTTTGCTGGATTATTTTTGGTATCATGCGTATGATTTATAAAGTCAACGGTTTCTTCTCATACACGTCGATTCATATATCACCGTCTTCTATTCTCTATGCGTGTGTTAGTTCATTTATTAAATATGTCGTGCATAAGGTTATGGATTTCTCTTTAAGTTCAGGAGGATGTGGCACCGCCGAAAAATCCCTATTGTATTCTTTTTGTAACTACCGTCGTGTCTTTAATGCTAACAATGATGTCTCTTTAGCTACGGGCTCGTAATCTCTTTTTTGGGGCCAAGTCTTGTTCGAGAGATGACTTGGTATATATGGTGATTTGATTAGGAGATTCAACAACAACTTCTGCAAAGGAGACATCGTATTTTGTGACTGAAATATATATGATTTATCAGTTGAATAGAGTATTGATTTTAAATAGAGGATTGGGTATCGATCATATTTAGTATTGACAAAGACTTCAGCTTGTATGATGTTCTGATATTTCCGTATCTGAAGAACAAGGTTATCTTCTGTAATATGTGGAATATTTGCTACAGCATCATTCTATATATGGTTGATGAGCAATAGATTTGTGTGTATGAGCCACTCTCTTTGTTGGTTGTATCTGGGAGATACTTAGAGATCTATTATATTCTGCGTCTGCATAATTAAAGTGATTGAACCATGAAGAAGGCTTATTGATTGACTGTTGAGAGTTATCAATCATAAGCGTGAGAATATTGTAATTATGTTGAGCATGTAATAAAGGAACTATTTTTCGGGTGTGGCTGGGTTTTTCCCTCGAGGAGGGTTTTCCCAGGGTAAATAATAGTGTCATTTGTTCATATATTTTTCTGGTTGTTTGTTTATTGCATTTATATTATTCTAGTTCAAAATCATCAACACATTATATCATCACTCTTCAATCATCTAATCACAGTTACTTAATCATAACTCATCAATACCTTGAATCATCAAATCAAATGAATTCATTCAATCAATCAAGCAAGTGACAACAATCGTGTTGATGTGAGTTTTGTAACCACTCCAACATGCAAAATAAAATAATGTGTATCCTATCCTCTCTTGAACAAGGAAACTTCAAATGCTAAACAATGTAACAAATGTATGATCAAATGAAGCAACCCCAAGGTTTACAATGCATACAAGCAACTTTATGTAGGATACAACTCAGTTTTATATGATGTGATATGTTTGTTCTCACAAAGGGACTTACGCTATTCTTTCATTAACTTATCAACTTCCTTCAAATGGCAAATGATTTTGTCATATAACCTCTTCAACTAATCCTAACAAAGGTTTTGAAATAAAATGCAAAAAGAGATTGAGTTTAAAGATCTAATCTACTTCTCCAATGTTAGCAAATTTAAGTTGTCATTAGTGAAGTTAGATGCAAACACCATTCCCACCGGTATAGGTACACCGGAAGATCACTCCCAAAAGATCACTCATATTACTTTATATGCACCGGTAGACTAAAACAAAGTATTTGCACCAGTAGACTAAACAGAGGAGATGCACCAGTAGACCGAACAGAGTACATAGTACCGGTCTTATATTGCATACAGGGATGGATCGAGTATAAGATTGATACCGGTCGACTGCATATAAATCCGCACTGGATTATGCAGAACTGTCTGATTTAAAACCGGATTATACAGAGTATCCATCATCTAGAACTGGAGTTAGCTTTTTAACCGGAGTTAGTTTTATTTCTATGCAGATGTTTCAAGGTAAACTCAAGATCATTTTGCAAAGCTTTTTGCTACATGATTTATGGATGAGTTTACATCTTGGAGGTTCTATGAGTTAGGTTTTAATAAGATTAATTTATTATTTATACAGGTCATAGGACACAAAAGAGTTGTTGATTATACAGAGTAGGACATAGATTTCTTTTGAAAAGAGCTACGGTCATAGAGGTGAAAGGCAGAAAGGATCAACAGCCAGGTAGAATCATAAGGTCAACAGGTATGATCTAATCAGACAAAGAGTGTCAATTAAGATCATTGCTTTTATTCTGTGAAAGCATATTCAAATCCCTCTATTAGGGTGAACCCTAATAGGTTCTTTGTATAAATCCTTTAAACGGGTAGCATCTTAGTTGATGTTGAAAGTCCTTTGACAAGGCGGCTCCTAACAGAGTTAAGATCTTAACCGATCTTCTACCAAATCCCTTTACCGGGTAGCACTCTTGCAAGTGCTTTGTAAGCTCCTAACAGGGCGTCTTTATTATTGCAATAGTGAAGTTGTGAGCTTTGTCTCACCGTGGTTTTTTTCCTTCTAACAGAGGGTTTCCACGTACATGTTATGTGTTGATCTGAGTATTTCTATTTCTGTTTGTGAATGATTATTTACATTTTATTTATCTTGCAAGAATCTTTATACAAGTTTTAAATTGCAATAGAAATAGTATTTACTGATTCACCCCCCCCCCCCCTCTCAATAACCAATTAGAAATAACAATTGGTATCAGAGCACAGTTCTCTTAGATATTAAGCTTAACCGCTTGAGAAAAAGATCATGGAGGGTTACAGGTATCAAAAACAGCTTGAGGAAGCAAATGACATCATTGCCGCTCTAGAGAATAGGTTGAAAAGATCCCTTGCGAAAAGAATGGAGCTAGCTCTGCAATTGAGTGAGAGCAATGAAATTATTGATGAACTCTCTGGGCAGAGTGGATCAGATGAAGCTGAGCAGGCACTCTCTGAGCTCATGGAGAGGAACCAGATCCTAACCGATCAAATCTCCAACCTAAAGAGGGAGCAGGAAGATAATGCCCTAAGGATGACTGAACTGATTGAGAAAAAGAAGAAAGCTGAAGATGAAAGAAACACTGCAGTTAAGTCATTAATAGCCTCTGAAAGAGCAAGGAATCTGGCAGAGGAAGCTGTAAGGGAAAGTGATCTTGTCGTTTTGCAACTTCAAGAAGACATGCAAATAGTCACTCAAGAAAACGCCAACATGCAAAAGAGTTGGCATGATAGGGATGATACATGTAAGAAGCTGGCCAATGAGCTGTATCAATTGAAAGAACAGAAGAAAGAACTCGAAGAAAGGAATGAAACCCTAAGAAGATACAACGAAAGCTTGGTCAAGCTTGATGAGCAACTCAAAGCTTAAAGAAAGCACAAAGATCCCACCGGACTTGAGTTGACCGGTCAAGACACCAAGGAAATTGGTGAGTCATCAGGAGCCAACAAAAGCAAAAGGGAAAAGAAGAAATTGGGAGAACAAAAAGGTAAAAAGACCTTCAACACTTTTTGCAATCACTGTGGGAAACCGCACCATAAAACAAGTAACTGCAGAAATGCACCGGTAAATCCAACTAACAGTTACTGCAAAAACTGTTGCAAGCATGGCCACAAGACCAATGAATGTTGGTCTCGCCCCACAAGTGTGTCTAGTGGAAGCAGGGGAAGCTTCAAGGGCTATTGCTACGCATGCAACAAGTTTGGACACAAAGCTGATGAATGCAGATCCAAAACAATGGCATTCAAATCCCCACCGAGATCGGTATTCCCAAAAGAAACAAGAACCGGAGCACAACCAACTATGCTAATTGTGGCATGCATAGTCATAATGACTCCTGGTGTAAATCACCTAACAAGAGAAGGGTAAATCCATGGAAGGCAACCAAGATAGTCTATTACACCTGCAACAAAGTTGGACACTTAGAAAAAGACTGCAGGAACCAGTCAATGAACAAAAGGAAAAGATCGGTCAAACCAGTGGAGAAGACCTCGTCTTTCAATGAGAAGAACAACAGAGGAAAAGAGATCGAGAAAGAAATCAAGAAGATTTGGTTCAAGAAGGAATCAAAGAGCTCCGTTGAGGAGAAGACAGAGGGAAGATCACCATTTGCTAATTGTGATATCTCTTCAGCAAACTTAGCCTAAAATGGCTTAGAGGGAACCGGTAGCTTGTCTACTGTTCCTGGTAAGTCTGGTGAGCAACAAACTCAATCAGTCAAGAAGTATAACCGGACAAGTGTTGATCAACTAGGGTTTGTTCAAAAAGGAAAAAGCCTAAAAATCAGTTGACGAAAAAGGAAAGAAAGGTTAGGTAAGGCAATTAATGTTGTAACCGTTAACGAATAGTTACCGTTTGGTAATTACCGTTATGCCCTAACTCTATATAAAGAAAGGAGAGTTACTTATTTACTTTTACTTTGCGATTTTGTGATTAACAATTTCTTATGCTTGAGTAATATTCTCATGCTTTGATCATTGTAAGATATTGTCTATGATGCCGATCAAGCGACTTTCTATGTAAACCGTTTGTTAAGAAATGGCATCATCATCCTTCGCTGTCAAGCTAATCAAAGGGAGCCAAATCGACCAACCTGGCTACGATATTATGGCGGTTCAAAACAAGGAAAACGACATGGCTGGTGCGCTATCTTTTGTGCCAAATGGAGTCCTCATGACTGAAGATGTCACGGCCTTCATTCACGCCAAGCAAGAAGAACTAGGTGAGACCTTCATCCAAAGCAAGTACCTCTTGCTATGCGCAGACAGAAAGCTTTCAAACAAATACGTGAAGTTGGTGTCGTCTGGGCTAATCAACGGAGTTTGTTACCCAACCATCTCCCAACCTGACTGGATTCGACTGGTTCTCAATCGTCTTCATGGACCGGGATTCTGGCTCACAAAAGGAGCATGCAATCAAATCACGAAGGAAGACCTGCATAGAGTGACTAGGTATAGTGACAAAGGGGAAGCACTCACTCTGAGAACCATCTCCAATGCCATAGTCACCAAATTGACCAAGTCAAAATCTGATAGTCGGTTAATGACTGTCAATGACATCGAAGACGAAGGAGTTCGGTTCGCATCCTCTATGATAGGTTACAAAATCTATCAATCCAGCAACCTAAATAGCATACCGGGAGGACCCATTCATGTCACTCACCGGATAATGCATGACAATGCTCAGTACGATATTTGCTCAATGCTTCGAGGACAGATATTTGAGAATATGAAGAAGCTAGGTATCGTCAAGAAGAAATCCCTAAAGTATGGGACCCTACTAGTATGTCTTTACTTTTACTATTCTAATTTCTTCCCGATATAGGAAAGGTAACTTGGGGAACCGACCGGCCAATTATGATCCAGATAAGTGATATGGCCAACCAACTGGGAAACCAGTTCGATAAAGTCATCACCAAATACTTTGAGGCATTCCAGCTAAGAATGCACGCAAGGGAGAGGGTGTCATCAACTATTGTTGACCTCCCAGGAAGTCCCGGTGCTTCACCTCTGTGAGCATCACCTAGATCCAATGAGTGCTAAGTGTTCCATTTCATTATCATGAGAGATGGGTTTGGTGAACCACTACTCATGAATCATGGGTCAATGAGTTTGACTCAAAAAAACTACATAGTTAAATCCTGATAGCAATATCACAATTTGACTTGCTGTGGAAAATATCTCCTACTTATCAACTATTGTTGACCTGAACAAAGATGACGTGTGTTTTCTGGTGTCCACCGACCACTGCATCATTCAAGTTGTGGAATCGAGAACCAAGTATGCTCCTGAACTGGGTTACGAGATCTCCTCCAAGACAGCTAAGGCATATGCAGATGCCCTACAAGAAGCTGACCTAGATCTCTTTGCTTACCAGTTTGGTACCTGTGAAAAGATTCAGGAGAATCTAAAGAAAAGGGCACAATCAAGAATGTATATGTGAAGAGGACCCCTACACCAAAGAAGAAAGCGGTGACTGATCAACCCAAAGCTCAAAGGAAGAGAGCACAACCGGTACTCAGCACTCAAGGAGAAGAACAAGAGGAAATAGAAACTGAAGAAACAATTCCTCTAGTCAGAAAGAGGAAATTTGGTAAACCGGTGAAGGAGGATCCACTGAGAGGACGAAAACCCACAATGGATGAATTTGTGGTAGGGTTGAAAGAATCTGGTAGAATGAGCTCAGTCAGCAAAAGATATCAATTAGCAAATGAAGAAGATAGGAGAAAAATAGAGGAAGCAGTAGTTCACTGTATTCACAAGTTCAACCTCTCTCCCACAGAACTTCATAAGGTTGTTCCTAACAATCTCCAAGAAATTCTTGAAGCTAGATTGAAAGCTTCAATGGACAGAGAAAAGGAGCTAAGGATTCAAGCTTTGCTTGAGGTTCAGAACCATCTCACTCTGGACGAGGCCACTCACCAAGCCGAACTGCACAAGTAAAATTTCCTGATAAAGAGGAGGATTGGTCAAATGCTTATTGGTGAAGCTGAGAAGGTTCACAAGGAAGGTGTGGCAACATGGACAAAACTTCTTCAGACCCAAAAATAGGTAGAAGAAGCATGCCAAAAGACCACTGAGCCACCTGTCATTGACACCCGTAAAGGAAAAGGCGTACTAGGAGCAGAAGTACCGGCTAAAGAGAAGATTCCTACCAAACCGGTCATCGTCAACATCAGTAATGATAAAGGCAGTGATCCAGCTCGCCCAACCATTCTTGTCTCTCCAGAAAAAGGTAAGGCTCGCTCCATGACTGTTAATAATATAGTTCATGAAGTGATGGATTTTGGAGAAGTAGACAATGCGGCTAGATGGTATAGTGTGCTAGGGAAGGAAGATAAACAAGCAGTAATAGTGGCTCTGTTGAAAACCTTCTTGGATTACAACAAAACCCCAAGAGACTATAGGTCTAAGTTTCCCCCTAAACTCAATTCTAGGCTAATCACAAAATGGGTAACCGGTCTAAGCTCCAATACTAGAATCAATAAGGAGACATTGTCATGGGTCAGACCTGGTCTCAGTGAAGACAGAATTAAGCTTCTACTAGAGGAAGCATCAATGAATCTGGATACTAGAAATAGAGTTGCCAAGATAATAAATGGTTATGAAAATGAAGTCTACAAAGAGACACTAGATTTATGGCAACAATATGATTTCAGTGCTCTTGAGGGAACAGGTCCACAGGATCAAACTAAAACAGCACAAGAACCATTGGTTCAATTCACTGCTCGTGAAGAACCAACAACTGGTGAGGAGGATATTCACTAAGAATGGTTCACATCTGGTGAACAGGTGAATTTGGGGGAGTCATCAGTCAAGATGACTACTGACAACACTACAGATGGAGAAGAAGAAATTGTTGTGGGTGATCTACATACAGCTGAAGAGGAGCACAAGGAAGAAGTCCCACCAGAAGAGCAATTGGAACAAGAAGAGGATGCTCAACCAGAAGTAGAAGTGCAATAGGAAGGGGAAGTACAGACAGAAGAAGAAAGGCCAAAAACAAAAGTCCTACCAAAAGAAGTGGCATAACCGGAAAAGATGGTCCAACTAGAAAATGAAGAGGAACATGAGTTACCTAAACAAGAACAACCAGTATAGGAGCCAAGACAAAAGGAACTGGTAGATGTTCCAAGCTCGTCCTCATCAAAGAGGAAACTAACCTTTGCAGTAGACACAAAAGCAAAGAAGAGCAAGGTTAGTGAGATCGTAGTTAACATAAGCAAAATGTCAACTAGGCAATTAAAGGCACTAACAAAGAGGAAATAGGACATGGTCCTAACAAATGTCAAGAACATCCTGAGCAATTTTGTACCGGATGCTGACATTGATGAAGATGAACCAGTAATTGATCAATTGGAGATTTTGGCACAAGCGATCAGAGAAGATCTCACTGATCCAGAGACAGTAGCAATTGATCACTATGAGAAGAAGAGAATAGAAATTCTTCACAAACAAGTTGAAGAGATCAAGGTGACTGTTTCAACCAATTTAAGGGTACTTCAACAACAAATTCAAGTTGCAGGAAGTCTGATGACCAAAACTTCTAATTTTGATACTTTTATGCAAGATCTCACAAAGAAGTCATCAAAGACCTCTAAAGACATAAGACTTATGTCTTCCCAATTTGATATAAAGAACAAGTCTGCAACAGATTTCAGCAGAGAAATTACAAGCCTAGCTCTCATACTGAGAAAGGCATCTGAAGAGAAGACCAAGAGAATCCAAGATATAATTGGATTTCAATTATTTCTGGCCCCCACATTTGATTTAATGCAACAGACTGCCACAAATGTTGAGAATCTAATCAATGAACCGGACTACAAGACTGTGGAGGACATGGAGAACTTTCTTGTCTCTCTAAAAACAACACAGAAAAACATTGAATATGTAACCGGTCAATGGAACCCTTTTCTTCATTCAGCGAAGAAAATGTACAAGGACATATTTACAAAGTTACAGATGTAAACCAATCAGTACCACATTACCCTTTGTCCTATGGAGGCAAAAAGGGGAAGAAGAAATGGGAAGAAGACATGGGAAGAAGACATCAGAAGAAGGGAAGAAGATTAGAAGGTAAGAAGCTCAAAAAAGATACAGAGTAGATTCAGCTACAAAGCAGAAGGCAGCAAACAAACAGGGGAAGTCTACAGGACAAGGTATTAATTATGATGAGTAAGTGAGTAATGGTTTCGCCACCAATGACAAAGGGGAAGATTGTTAGCAAATTTAAGTTGTCATTGGTGAAGTTAGATGCAAACACCATTCCCACCAGTATAGGTACACCAGAAGATCACTCCTAGAAGATCACTCATAGTACTTTATATGCACCGGTAGACTAAAACAGAGTATTTGCACTGGTAGACTAAACAAAGGAGATGCACCGGTAGAGCGAACAAAGTACATAGTAACGGTCTTATATTGCATACAAGGATTGACCGGGTATAAGATTGATAACGGTTGATTGCATATAAATCCACACCGGATTATACGGATCTGTCTAATTTCATTAGAAGAAGGGAAGAAGATCAGAAGGTAAGAAGCTCAGAAAAGATATAGAGTAGATTCAGCTACAGAGCAGAAGGCAGCAAACAAACAGGGGAAGTCTACAGGAAAGAGAAGTCTACAAGACAAGGTATTAATTATGATGAGTAAGTGAGTAATGGTTTTGCCACCAATGACAAAGGGGAAGATTGTTAGCAAATTTAAGTTGTCATTGGTGAAGTTAGATGCAAACACCATTCCCACCAGTATAGGTACACCAGAAGATCACTCCTAGAATATCACTCATATTACTTTATATGCACCGGTAGACTAAAACAAAGTATTTGCACTGGTAGACTAAACAAAGGAGATGCACTAGTAGACCGAACAAAGTACATAGTACCAGTCTTATATTGCATACAAGGATTGACCGAGTATAAGATTGATAACGGTTGACTGCATATAAATCCGCACCGGATTATACAAAACTGTCTGATTTAAAACCAGATTATACAGAGCATCCACCCTCTAGAACTAGAGTTAGCTTTTTAACCGGAGTTAGTTTTATTTCCAGGCAGATGTTTCAAGATGAACTCAAGATCATCTCGCAAAGCTTTTTGCTGCATGATTTATGCATGATTTTACAGCCTGGAGATTCTACTAGTTAGGTTTTAATAAGATTAATTTCTTATTTATACAGGTCATAGGACACAAAAGAGTTGTTGATTATATAGAGCAAGAGAGAGATTTCTTCTGAGAAGAGCTACTATCACAGAGGTGAAAGGCAGAAAGGATCAACAGCCAGGCAAAATAGTAAGGTCAACAAGTATGATCTAATCAGACAAAGAGTGTCAATTAAGATCATTGCTTTTATTTTGTGAAAGCATATTCAAATCCCTCTATCAGGGTGAACCCTAATAGGTTCTTTGTATAAATCCTTTAACCGGGTAGCATCTTAGTTGATAACAAAAGTCCTTTGACAAGGCGGCTCCTAACAGAGTCAAGATCTTAACCGATCTTCTACCAAATCCCTTTACCGGGTAGCACTCTTGCAAGTGTTTTGTAAGCTCCTAACAGGGCGTCTTTATTACTGCAGTAATGAAGTTGTGAGCTCTGTCTCACCATGATTTTTTTTTTCTTCTAACCGAGGGTTTCCACATATATATTATGTGTTGATCTGAGTATTTCTATTTCTGTTTGTGAATAATTATTTACATTCAGTTTATCTTGAAAGAATCTTTATACAAGATTTAAATTGCAACAGAAATAGTATTTACTGATTCACCCCCCCCCCCTCTCAATAACCGGTTAGGAATAACATCCAATGCAAGAGACTATTGCTGGTAGTGAACATAAAGAGCCTGCTTGGCTCTTTGCTGAAGAACTACTCTATACCAATTGACTTGCAAATTCTTGTTTGGTTTTGAATTAATTATTTATAAAATCAAATTGTTTCCAGCATAAGTAATAATTAAAATGTTTATTCAAACTTTAGAATCATTCAACCAATTACAAATTACCAACTGTTGTAAAGAAAGTAACAAATTCAAATGACAACAAATAGCACCTCAGCTTGCAATGAGATCCTCCACGCAAAAAAAAGAATTATCCAGCGATCAGGATAAATGTGTCGTGCTGGTGAAAGCTGGCCGAACTTCCAATAAATAACGTGAGTGTGCAAGGATGGATAGCGTGAGCTTTCCTTAGCAAAACGCAGCCTCTCTACATTCACGTGAGTCCCTCTTAACACAAAATGCAGACATCTTGCCAAACGCTGCGCTAATGATCAAACGCAGCCTCCCAGAAAATTCACACATTGCTACTAATAATCAAACGCAGCCTTTCAGAAATTACTACGTTGCACTGCTATCAATTACAATAGCCCAAGGAGTTAATCCAGCCTCCAAGAAATTTATTAATGAAGAATTTCGAATTCCAGACAATGATAAATCGCAGCCTAATGAATTTTCTTAAAACTTCTCACACTTGGTATACTTCAGCACCAACAATGATATCCACAGATTCAGAACGAAATTTCAGAGTTCAATTTGCAAAATTCATCACCAATCAGTGATGATTCAAATTGCCACAGAGAAGAATCAATCCTCAAACCCTAGCCATTTCTCACAGCCAAGAGACTTCATAAAAATTTTCATCAAAATGAATAAAGGATAAGTAAAGTGCTTTTTCGAATTGAATATATAAGCTTTTTGAACAAGCCTCAACTTTACTTTTTTCACTTAAGTGGCTTCTTCAACACATCATTTTATAACATTAAAATTATAAAGTCATAAAGTTATTAAATTAAAACAACTTAATTTAATAACGACAATTAAAATATGAAGCCACTGAATCTATCTGACTGAAACCAACTAACTTCTGACAACAGAGCCACGAGCTCAAACTGCCCTGCCAAAAATAGCCATCTGCCAAAAATAGACTTACTATAAATAGTAAGTCTCTCAAACTGGAGATCCCTGGTAAACGATCCTGAAACATCTGATTCTACTATGCAAGCGCCCTGCTATACCAAGCTATGCCCAAAATCACACTTACTAAAAATAGTAAGTCATCCAATCTGTCCCAAACGACGAGCAAACCTAACAACCAGAACCTCCAGAATGGAATCCAATCACCGACGCTGCCAATTGACCCCCTCTGATCACTTGATTAGCTTACGAGGATCACCAAACTAAGCTAATCACAAAAGGTTGGAAAAACGGGGACATTACAGTGAAACTAAACCAAGCTTTTCTTCCCCAACTGGAACAACTATGCAAAGATAATGCAATGAAAGAATAGAGTGATTGAATTTAAGCTTTACAATGAGTTTAGACTAACCATTCACTGCAGCTTGCCAACAACAAATTACAAATGATATGAACATAAGAGGTTTCACCATTAATTAACAACAATGTCTTCAATTCAACAAATCAACATAAACAAATTCCAACTAATTAAGAAGTAGGAAACCATGTTAATACCCAAAACAACACAAGTATTCACCAAGCTTCAATGAATTTGCAATTATTTTGGCAATGTTTCGGCAACAATTTCACAATAAGTTTCTCTTCTCTTTTCTAAATGAAATGAGCAAGCCTTTATATAGGGCTTCCAATTACAACCAAGAGCCAAGATCGATTCAATATAAATGAATGAGATAATTCAAAGTAACCCTAATTAAGGTTTGCTATAACTACCACCTACAAACATTAAATGCTTGCCAATGAAAAACAAAGTATCCTCTATGGGCAAATAGGAAAATTCCATGCCACATAGGATAATAACAAACTTTCTTCTAGAAGCATGTTTTCTTTATCCTTTTCTTTGATGGCAAATTTGATGCATCTAGGCATGGTGATGATATGGGATCATTTGATTGATTGAAAAGGGGTGGATGCTACATCATCTAGATTATCTTGAAATCTTTTCTCCTCATAACAAAGAAGTCCTTAGCATTTCGAACAATATCTCTTCATACTCAACATTTCCAATCTTGATTAAATCTTTTGAAACTATCTTACTTAGACTTCCTTGCTAACTTGATCTTCATGGTGGTTTCCTCCTTTGAATGATCATCTCCTTGACTTCCCTCAAACTTGAAATTGTCTTCTTCATGTTTCTTTATTTTGAATATCCTTATCTTTTATCTTCTTCATGTGGTTGTTGGTTCAAACCATTGTACTTGCATCTCTATTACCATTTTGTATTTCCACTCTTGATTTCAATCTTAATCTTCTTTTTCTTAATGAGCCGCTTGAAATTGCCCTTGTCTTGAAACTCCTTGTTGAGCCTTTCATGTTGATCTTGATGTTGCAATCATCTTCAAGTTGATTCTTGGATTTCCAAGGATCATGTAGCATCTTCCTCTTCTAAAGTGATCTTGTTCTTTGTCATCTTCATGACCTTGAAGTTCATTCCTCCTTCAAGCTTATCCTCTAGAACATATTGATATCTTCTTTGATATTTTGTATCTTCCTCAATCCATGTTGTCGCATCTTCCCCTATCTTCCATCATCATCTTGCATGTGCAACCTAAAAAAGAGAAAAAATACCTTAAATTATAACCTTTAACGAAACCCTGCATTAATGAAATGTGAAAATTCATGCTTAAGCAAAAGAAAATTCGACCTTTCAGTCCTGATATATTTTGGAGAATATTTTAAGTTATTTTCATGATGATCATTCTCCGAAAATTGTGAAACAAACCCAACCCTAAGCAATCAATTCCCTTAAATTTGTAAAATATCATCAAAATGCTACATAGGTGACTTGCAAAACAAAATCTGGAAATGTGTGATGTCGCCATCTCTAGAATAAAATTTAATAATAAATAATAAAAATAAACTATTAGATAAATAAATAATAATAAATATAATTTATTATTAGAATTAATTATATTATAAATATGGTATAATAATGAAAGATGTAGTTTATTAATATATTATGAATATAATAATATTATAATAATTATTATTATTATAATAATACCATAATTATAATTTATTATAAATATAATAATAAAATAAACATAATAATATTTTAAATACATTGGTCAATAATAAATAATAACATCTAACTATATATCAATATAATATATTAATAATATATTAAACATAATATGAAATTATAAATGGATGTAAATCAAATAGCGACTTAGCAAGAGTCGCAACCAAGAGATAGGTCAGGACTCATCCTGTTGTCCGTCGTATATATGGAAGACAACGAGTAAAGCAAAAGGGATATAGAGCCAGTCGATAATGCAAAAGATGGGAACACAGTCAACACATATAGGGCTCGTTTGTTTGCTGGAATTAGACTAGAATAGGGATTGTCAAATCCCGGAATTGACATTTTCGATGTTTGTGTTGAAAACATGAAACTGGAATAGGGATTTGTTAATTCCCATTTACCCCCAAAACCAACATTTGAATCTTCAATCTAAATGGGTGGAATTGGAAAATCAATTCCAGTTCCACTTAAATGGGAATTGGGGATAAAGCAAAATTTATAATATTTTGGAATCATTATGCAAACAACATTTTCCATCTTCTCATTATGAATTCCAGGTGAACCAAACAGTTTCAGCCATATTCCCAAAACCATTTTCTAGATTTAAAACTTCCAGAATTGTCAAATACTGGAATTTGAACCAAACGGACCTGTTGTGACCTAATCACAACACCGTTCATCAGATGGGACCCCTTTGCCTCTCTGCCAGCCTGGCTCCCTTATATTTTGCGCTCTCAATAGCTCTTGGTGATATTCAATTAAAGGTGATATTGAGCATGAATTAAGACTTAAAAAAAACAAAAGCCTTTCAAAACATTAACAATGGAGCACGAAACTAGGAGATACATCGGTACATGCCCGAGACCATTTGGGAATAGGTCCACTTTAACCAAAAATGAAATGAGAGGGGCATTTTTTCAAGCACCGAAAGGATCTTCTTTGGGAACGAAAGGACAATAAACGAAAGGGGGATTCCTCAGCGGGCACAATGCCAAAGTTCGAGAAGATGGAATTCACTAAGCTGAAGATCACATCTAGAGCAAAGCAATCAGCTTCCTGACCCATGTTGCACTCGAGAATCAAAGGCATAATACAAAAGGAACTTGTCCTATGAGCTCGCGATGGCTCCTAAACACATTATGCAGAAGCAAGTTTCCATTGTAATACTAAAAAAATCCCTAAATGTTCATCACGGTGAATAAATTTCATGACCTTGAATCGAAGGAGGAAGCCCGCCAATATGCCTCTCGCATGCTCTTGTTTCAATCCGAGCATGTAGAGGAACTAATTTAAGAAGCATTGACCAGAGAAGAATCTGTCGGGGGTGTAAAAGAAGCAGTCCCAAAATGTTTGCACTAGTCATGGAATGTGCGATGAAGGAAATAATCTGCAACCAAGCCAGAATCCTTCACCACACTAAAATCTCGCTCGGTAGTGAGAATAGACACAAAATGCATTGTCGTGGAATACCCGAACGATGAAAAATCTAGCGCCTACCCAAATTCGCACTCGAGCACAATCAGGAGCACAAGTCAACTCGGTCAAAGGAATGCTCCAAACTAAAAGTACGCAACTCCTTCAGAATCTCGCTCGCGTGTTTGCTTGGGCGTGTATCAAGGTTGGTCACGGAATGGGCAAGGAGGACGGAATCCTTCACCAAGGCAAAATCCCGCTCCAATCCTCTCGCAAGTGTAAAACTATGCCAATCACTTAATGTGCCAAGAGAAAAAAAAAATCCACATGCCTTCCCAAATCCCACCCAAGGTTATTCACGGGCGCACTCTCAAGAAAGTCACAGAATTGTTCTGAAGGACTAAAATCCGTAACTCCTCCAAATTGCGCTTCACCACATTCTAAGGTGGTTTAGGGAAATTTTCAAATAAAAGAATCCATTGTGAATTCCTAAATGCACTCCAACGCGAAGTGAGGACACTCCTCATAAGAAAATTCGGGAAAATTGTCAAAGTTAACAAAATCTGTCTCAAAATTTGAAAGAAAATTAAATATTAAAATTCAAAATTTAATATTTAAACGTTTGACTCAATCAAGTCAAAAATCGACAAATTTGACGAGCTGAAAACCAATTAAACTTTAAATCCTACGATTTGGAGCATGAGTTCAGTTTCAAAATTGAAATAATAAGCTTTTTGATTCTAAGTTTTAAATTTAAAATTGATTAAATATTATTTTTTATTAATATTTAATTAATTAATTTTCAAAAATTTAAAAAAAAAAGGGAAATAAAGCATGAATTAAATCGATTTGGATTTAAATAAAAATTTAATTAAATATTGATTTTCTATTAATATTTGATTAAAACACAAAAAAAAATTAAAAAATTGGAAAATCGAGAAATTGATAAAACTTCTTCTTGAAGACAAAGCACTCAAATTGGCAGGTTCTAAAAAGCAAGAAGAAAAACTCAAACAAGTGGCAAGGAATCTCTTCAAAATTGGAATCTTGGGAAGCAAGTAAAGCAGTTTCCTAAATTAGACTGCAGTCTTTAAAGGAGCTTTTCAGGTTTTGCAACTCTATAAGGGAAGGCCTCTCTTATTTCATTCACACAAATCGAGAAGAGCAAACTTGAGGTTATTCTTAAGAGGAGAGAGAAAATTGTTCTTTTTGAAAGACGTGAAGTTTCTTAGCAAAATGATTATTTCTTGGAGTGAAGAAATTTGTGAAATTTTGAGATTTTCTTCAGTAAGTCGATAAGAAGCATGAATTTCCATGAAGAGAGAAAATTCAATGTTGAGCAAGATGGAGAAATTCTAGCAAATTTTGAAATTTTGGGAAGAAATGCTTTTTTTTTTGCTTTTTTCATGCTCTTATTAGTTTATTTTTTGTTTTGCAGATGGCGGAGCCTAAAGGGACAAGCGTAAGCAGGAGGCAATTGATAAAGAATGAATAGAGAGAATTCTACCCAGAGTCCAAAATTATCTCGAAGTGGATGGAAGTGAAGGACACGAACCTCGGATGCCTCGATTTGAGCAAGTTCCAGAGGAGGATGTTTGGCTACAAGGATCGTCACCCAACACACTTGGTCGCCCGGATCGTGAACAATGGAATTGTAGTTGCAACTGAATTCTCTCCTGCCTTTCAGCATGCTGAGTTGATCGTGGAATGTGCAAAGCATTACCAATCCAGTGATAGAACGATTAAGGACTCGAATGGGAATATCATTGCAGATCTCTCCCCGCCAGCCATCACTGAAGCATTTGGGATCCCTTCATCTCGAAGGTTGGTCTCGAAGACAAAGGAGCAGGCACACTGAGTTTACACGGCTGGAGTTCAACATTGTGAGGAGATCATTAATAGATAAAAGATGAGGAACAAATCCCACTACTCCAAGTTGCCCAAGGAGCTTGTGTGGCTGGATTTCCACAGCGAATATAGTGATTTGATAATGATGCTCAATAGAATATTTGGCTTACCCCACTCCTACGTGCTTGAGACATGGATGTGGTACTTTGTTCAACAGGTAGTAGACGAGTTCAATCACATCGATTGGGCTTGGCTGAATAGTGACAATCTCGATAAGCAGCTGAGGAATTTAGAGCATACAAAGAAGTTCTTCATAAGTTCATACGTGATATATATGCTGGCACAAAACACGAGGTATGAAGGACTAAGGCACAAGGGAGTCCTTGAAAGTGGAAATTCACAGTTAAGGGTACACAACTATTATCCACAGCTGCATCTACAGGCCATAGATGATTACACTCGAGTTAATGATGCGTTTGCAATGCGCATCGTAAGGACCTTGCAGAAGGGATTGCATATGAGATTGTCTGCAATGAAGTTGGTGGAAGAATTTGGAGCATTGTTCATTCAATTTCCCACATTCTCATATATTGGACTACAAGGATTTTCTGAGCAATCGTACAAACTTTTGAGATACCCTACAGATAAAATGATTATGTTGGAAGTCACCAGACAGTTGACGACTTATGACAAAGTCCTGAAGAAGAAGAAGAAACTAGGACTAGAATTCCCACTTTCCATTAGAAGTGATGCAGTTGAAGTGTGCCCTTGTCTACTAGCAGCTGAGAGGTCATCTGATGAGTTGAACTTCTTTCGTCTACCACTCTATCCAGGACGGCCAGATTTCGATCCATACAATAAGATTAGAGTAGTGGCAAGGATGAGGCATCAACATAGAGCGCACCTTGAGGACTTCTGGACAAATGCGGTTGATGAGAATGAGATTAGGAAGAGGATGTGCTCCCGATTGCCATTGGACCTAATCAGGGCATGCAAGATTGTCCACGTTCCTGATCATATGGAAGAGGAACCAAATGTGCTCCAAAGAGGCTATAACCCAGATAAGGAAAGGGTCATTCATCCTTAAGATTGGTAGAGAAAGGAGATTGTGGATCTTGATGCATTGACAAAACCAATCGTGGACTTTACAAAGTGGTGGGTAGAACAACAGTTCGACAGGATTACTGTACCAAAAGAGGATTGGACATACAAGTTGTTAGGTCATCCACAACTGCGAAATGAGAGACCAAGTGCTCAGGATTAAATTGGGAAAAAATTGAAATCTAATTTTTCAAATTTTACTATGTTTTAGTAAATTGCATTTTTGAGGGTCTTCGGTGCATTTCTAGGCAAAAATGGTGCGCGGAAATGCCAACTGGAAGTTGTCATTTCCAAAATTTGACTCTAGCTCTTTTGAACACCTTTCCAACGCATCAAACGGTTCGCAAATTGGAGCTAGGACTAGAAAGTTATGCCTTCTCCAAGTAGACCTAATTTTTATATATAGTTTTTTGATAATTTTTGATAGTTTGAATAGTTTATTTGTAATAAATATTATGATGGCTCTTCATTTCATTTCCAAGGGATTTTGATGACCCTTGGGATCCATCAGACTTGTATAAACTCAAATATTCGAATAGAATGGATCAGTTTTTGGTTTGCAATCTGGTTCTCAATTTTCGTATTGAATTCTACAATACTGCAGGTATCACACTAGGTATTGTAATCTGGTTTCATAAATCAAATCAGTGGTATCAGAGCGGGAACACTCCTTTATGCCAATTTACACAAGGTCTTCCTACCAAAGATTAGGATTGGATACACAAGATTTGTCAAAATACCCACCTTTGAGACACACACAATCAAAGATGTCAAACAATGATGTTAAGAAGTTGGTCAAGGAAGCTTTAAATAAGCAACGAGAGGAGATGATGAGTCAATTTTCACGCCTCCTAAAGAATCAAAAACCCTCTGAATCAAAAACATCATTTCGTGGAAATACCCCTTTCAAAGTGCAGGTCAATTTCGACATCCCAAAT
Source organism: Chamaecyparis obtusa (assembly GCA_027943335.1). Classification (NCBI taxonomy): domain Eukaryota; kingdom Viridiplantae; phylum Streptophyta; class Pinopsida; order Cupressales; family Cupressaceae; genus Chamaecyparis; species Chamaecyparis obtusa. The sequence goes on from BSBK01002782.1 coordinate 5,011,428, forward strand.
TTTGAAGCAAAGGTCGATTCTGAAGCTGTTGATAACTGGTTATCAAAGTTGGATAGATACTTCTCTGTAAATAATTTCTCAGATGCAGAAAAGATAACATTTGCTCTCCTCAAAGCTGAAACCCATGTGAAATTAGCATGGGAAACCAAAGTCGCAAATAAAGAATGAGAATCATTTGCTGAAGATGGTTTTGAAATTTCTCTTGATAAGAAGCCCACATGGGGAGAATTTGTGGACTACATAAAAGAAGCTTACCTTCCAGAGTCTGTATATGAACAAAAATACATAGAGTGGCAGCTTCTTCGACAAAAGAGGGATCAGTCTGTTCAAGATTACACCAATACATTCCATTCACTTTCAGCAAAACTCGGTATTGAGGATTCAGAGAAGCATCGAATTTTGAAATATCGGAGTGGACTTCACAAGTATATTCAAACAGAGACGGAATTTTTGAATATTGAGACATTGGCAACTGCCTATAAATATGCTAAAAAAATTGAAGATAAATTCAAGTAGAAAGGAAAGAGGGACTACTTTGCAAACAACAAGCCAAGGGTTGAAGGTGGCAATAAATTTGTAGGAAAACAGGTGACCAAGGAACCTCATTCAAATTCATCCAAGAACACATGGTGGTCTACTAAAAAGACACAAACAAACACAGGCATGTGGTGTGAGATGCATAAGTCCCCAACCCATAACACAAAGGATTGTCGAAGTATTAAAAATTTGATGACAGAGATACGAGGAGAGGAAGCTGAACCTAAATTGTCACCAGTAAATAATTCTGAGAAAGAGGAGAATGATTCCATCATAGAAGCAAACCCATATGCCGTAGTTGGAAATGCTAAAGTATTGCCCCGTGAAGATGAAGAGAGACTTTTTCATTCACAGATGTGGGTTTATGGAAAGCCTCTGCATTTTATTGTTGACAGTGGGAGTCAAAAGAATTTGATCTCTAGGGAGATAGTCAAAAGATTAAATCTGAAAGTGACAAGACACCCACAACCATACTTTATGGGATGGATAAATGAGGGACAAGATATTCAAGTAAATCAACAGTGTCGTTTGCCATATTCAATCAAGTCTTTCAAGGATGAAGTGATATGTGATGTAGCACCATTGGATGTATGTGATGTCTTGTTGGGGCAGCCATACATGTATCAGAGGCATAGGGTGTATGAGTCCAGGCCACGTAGTGTTACAATCAAGCTTGGTGGGAAGAGGTATCGAATACCAGAGGTATGTCCAACACAAACTGCTTCTTTAATTAGTGCTAAACAATGTAAATGCTTGATTGCTCAAACTGGAGCTTTTGTTCTACTCATGATTCGCCCTGAACAAACAAAGTCAATTGTTCTTAATACACATGCTAAGGTAGCAGAAAATCAACAAAATCAGATGGATAAAATTTTGAAAGAATATCATAGTGTGTTTAAACCACCAATGGGAGTACCAACACACTGTCAAGTGAAGCACTCTATTGATTTAATCCCAGGCACACCGCTACCACATGAGCCAATATATAGGAGGTCAGTTTTGGAAAATGATGAGATTAAGAGACAAATTCAGGAGTTGATTCAGAAAGGACACATTCGTCCAAGTGCTTCACCTTGTGGAAGTCCAATTGTCCTTGCTAAAAAGAAAGATGGGGCATGGAGGCTTTGTATTGATTATAGAGCATTAAACAAAATCTCTGTTAAAAATAGATATCCAATCCCTCGAATTGATGATTTGCTGGACCAACTTAGGGGGGCTAATTTCTTTACAAAAATTGACTTGAAGTCTGGATACCACCAAGTACCAATTGATCCAGCAGATGTGTGGAAGACTGCATTTAAATCTAAGGAAGGTTTGTTTGAATGGTTGGTCATGCCTTTTGGCCTAACAAATGCCCCAGCCACATTTATGAGATTGATGAATGATGTGCTTAGACCATTCATTGATTCTTTTGTGGTTGTTTATTTGGATGACATACTCATCTTTAGCAGAACTTGGTCTAAGCATTTGCAGCATGTTGAACAAGTTCTTTCAACTCTGCAAAAACACAAACTTTATGCCAACATTGAGATGTGTTCTTTTGGTATGCAGAGTATTCAATACTTAGGGTATATCATTGATACTGAGGGTGTTCATGTTGATTCAGCAAAGATTCAAATAATCCGAGATTGGCCATCCCCTAAAAATTTCACAGAGCTTCGCAGCTTCTTGGGCTTAGCCAACTTCTATCGCAGATTTGTGTTTGGTTTCTCACACATATCATGGCCTCTTAATCAATCACTAAGGGGTGGAGCACAAGCAAAATTTCAGTGGACAGAGGCAAAGCAACAAGCAGTTGAGGAGTTAAAGAAAAGACTATGTTCAGCACCAGTATTGGTCCTTCCAGATCTACACCAAGCATTTGAGATAGAAACAAATGCATCCGATTATGCTCTTGGTGCGGTACTCATGCAACATGGGCATCCTGTTGCCTATCACAGTGAAACTTTTTCTGATACAATACATAGGTACCCCACCTATGATAAGGAGTTGTATGCCATTGTTCAGGCCTGCAAACAATGGAAACACTATATACTGGGAAAGGAAACTGTTATACATACACACCATAAACCACTTCAATTCTTACAAACACAAGGGAAGCTACAGAATGACAAACATCAACGGTGGTCAGCCTATCTACAACAATTTCACCTCAACATTCGTCATAAAAAAGGAAGCAGTAACAAGGTGGCAGATTGTTTGAGTAGGCCTCCAATTGCAGGTTTGACAATAGTGTTAGATTCATGTGGTCATCAATCATCAACTTGGGAACAACTATATGGTACTGACCCTGATTTTGCTAACATCTATGGTAATTTGGTAGAAGGGAAGTCTGTCCCTGATTTTCACTTGCAGGATGGGTTTCTTTGCCATAACGGTCACATACATGTACCCACCGAGGAACGGAAGAAAATGATATGGGAAGCTCACTACAGTCGTGTTGCAGGACATTTTGGTATTGTTAAGACTACTGCTATCCTTCAAAAGCATTTCTATTGGCCAAAAATGAAGCAAGATATCATTTCACATATACAAGCTTGTGCAGCCTGTGCAATTGCAAAGCCAGCAAACCGTAAGTTGGGTCTATACTTACCATTACCTATTCCTGATAAGCCATGGCAATCTGTTTCAATGGATTTTATGTCTGGACTTCCAACTACCAGGCGTGGGCATGATTGTGTATATGTTGTGGTAGATAGGTTTTCTGAAATGGCTATCATGGTGGCATGTAAAAAGATGATTTCTGCAGAAGATACCGCCAAGCTATTTTTTGAACATGTTTGGGTTCATTTTGGTTTGCCAAAAACCATTATTTCTGATAGGGATAGCAGGTTCATCAGCAAATTTTGGTATGCACTATGGGCTAAAATGGACACCAAGTTGACAAAGTCCACAACATTCCATCCCCAAACAGATGGGCAGACAGAAGTGGTGAATCGAATGATTATTCATATTTTACGGATGTATCATTCCAAACATCCTCGCACATGGGATGAAAGCTTACCCTATGTGCAACACAGCTACAACCGTGCACTCCATAGTACTACAGGGCACAGTCCATTTGAGGTTTCTCTTGGGTACCAACCATTGGCACCTATGGATGTAGCAATACCATCTCTACAATCTAATAGTCCATTGAATGGTGACAAGGAGGTAGATAAAGCAGAAAAATTCATTGATAACATTAGACACCTCCAACAGCAAGTTCTTGAGATCTTGGAGCAGAGTAATCAAAAGTATAAGGAAAGGCATGATAAACATAGAACTCCTCATAAGTTTCAGATTGGTGACAAGGTATGGTTACATCTTCAGAAAGAGCGCCTCCACGGACCAAATAGGAAGCTTTGTCCTCTTCGTTATGGTCCATATACTATTGTGAAACAAGTTGGTGAGAATGCTTTTGAACTTAATTTGCCATCATTTTTGGGACTGCATCCAGTTTTCAATGTAGAATTGTTGAGACCCTATTTTCCTCCTTTGTTGGATATTTCCCAAGCTACTGAATACATTCAAGCTGCAGAGTTAAATCCATCTACTACTGTTCCAGTCCAGTGTGACCATGTTACTGAAGTCATTTTAAAGACTTTGAGAAATCAAAACATTCCTCTGTATCGGGTGGTTCGACCTGGCCAGCATTCTCATCAAGGCAAGTGGTTTACTAAGGAACAAATTGAAGAACAATTTCCTCATATGTTGTAGCAGATTAGTGCAATGGGGCCCATTGCCTCTCAAGAGGGGAAGAATAATCAGGATTAAATTGGGAAAAAACTGAAATCTAATTTTTCAAATTTTACTATGTTTTAGTAAACTGCATTTTTGAGGGCCTTTAGTGCATTTCTGGGCAAAAATGGTGCGCAAAAATGCCAACTGGAAGTTGTCATTTCCAAAATTTGACTCTAGCTCTTTTGAACACCTTTCCAACACATCAAACGGTTCGCAAATCGGAGTTAGGACTAGAAAGTTATGCCTTCTCCAAGTAGACCTAATTTTTATATATAGTTTTTTGATAATTTTTGATAGTTTGAATAGTTTATTTGTAATAAATATTATGATGGCTCTTCATTTCATTTCCAAGGGATTTTGATGACCCTTGGGATCCATCAGACTTGTATAAACTCAAATATTCGAATAGAATGGATCAGTTTTTGGTTTGCAATCTGGTTCTCAATTTTCGTATTGAATTCTACAATACTGCAGGTATCACACCAGGTATTGTAATCTGGTTTCATAAATCAGATCACCAAGGCAGCCATCAAGGGGAAGGATAGAAGAAAGCGACTTCCAATCAAGAAGTGCAGAGCATAGGAAGGAGAAAGGTGTGGCTCAAGAAACGCATATGAAGAGGAAATTGAATCTTCATGTTGAAGAACCATAGCAGAAGAGATTTAAGGTCCGAGAATGCGCCATCTTCACCTAGCCGGACAACATAGATTAGAGTAGGGGCAGGGATGAGGCATCAACATAGAGCGCACCTTGAGGACTTCTGGGCAAATGTAGTTGATGAGAATGAGATTAGGAAGAGGATGTGCTCCTGATTGCCATTGGACCTAATCAGGGCATGCAAGATAGTCCACTTCCTGATCAGATGAAAGAGGATCCAAATGTGCTCTAGAGAGGCTATAACCCAGATAAGGAAAGGGTCATTCATCCTTACGACTGGCAGAGAAAGGAGATTGTGGATCTTGATGCACTGACAAAACCAGTCGTGGACTTCACAAAGTGGTGGGTAGAACGACAATTCGACAGGATGTCTGTACCAAAAGACGATTGGACATACAAGTTGTTAGGTCATCCACAACTCCAAGATGAGAGACCAAGGCAGCCATCAGAGGAAGGATAGAAGAAAGAGACTTCCCGTCAAGAAGTGCAGAGCACAAGAAGGAGAAAGGTGCGGCTCAAGAAACGCATACGAAGAGGAGATTGGATCTTCATGTTGAAGAACCACAGTAGAAGAGATTAAGGTCCGAGAATGCGCCATCTTGACCTAGCCAACTCCCAATGTGTAGGAAATAGGAGCATTCGTCAGGCATGAAGAAGAAGCAAGCGAAAGAATACGACAAGGAGAACAACGCATGACTAGGCCGATACAGGATAGATTGAGCATTAATGCCAATGAGGGGTTCATGCCAGGAAGGAACAGGGAACAAGATGTCACAACGAAAGAGTCTCGGTGTCTTCTTTAGAAAGATAATTGAGGAAGAGATCCCTGAGGTAGAAGCAGAAGCCCCAACAGTAGAAGAAGAAATTCCCACCACAGAGGCACTAACTCCTGAGGCAATGGCAAAGAGTCCTAGAGTCGAGGAGATCGATACTAGAGCAAAGCAAGGACAAGAGTAGTTAGCAGTGCAGAGGGACCAACACGCAGATATTCCAGAATGGCTTAGGCAGAGGATCCAGAGAAGCCAGGAGGAGGTTGACCTTGCAGTTGAGTTACAGGAAATTCTGGATCGAATTGACCGATCAGGAAAAGGGAAAAGCCAAGAAGTTCACCAAGGTCATGAGCGAAGAATCAGGATCCAGAGTTCTACAGATAGTAACTCCAGCAGTCGACAAGACCAAGGATCAAATTGCTCCTGAGGAGTATCACATAACAGAAGTTGATCTTGGTCGGGCCTTTCAAGCGCAGGTCATGGAAGAATTCAATGACTCAACACATTGTTGTCAAGGATAAAATGAGGAAGCTAGAAAAAAAATATCAAAGGCGGAAGGGAGAGATCAGGGCTTTATGTGCATACATCGACAGCTTGCCTTGCCCGGTTCAAGAAGAAGGTCTATCTTTTGTTCCCCCACCAGCTGTTCCAATCGAATTGGTTGAGGCCATTGACAGGATTAGGAGAATTGCACAAGGTGCAGAAGCCTCGATTAAGGGGATCGAGAATGAGGCCTATAGCCACACTGAGGAATTAGTCCGAATTCATGATAAGGCATTGGCCATCCTTTCTTGAATTCGTTGCATGGAAGAGACTTGGGAGGATGAGCATATCTATCAAGATGAGGTGATCTCTGACTTGCAAGAACTAATGGAAACCCCTAGGCAAGTCTTGGTTGACAGTGAAGTCATCGGGGAAGGAGTGTATGATTTCCCTCGATGGTATGGTGCGGTTCTCATGGCGAAGGAAATGTTTGAACATTTCACTACAGAGTCGGCTCGATTAAAGGGGATAGCTGAGAATATCCAATAGGAGGTATCCAATACCATTGCATCACTATGGTTACAAAGGTTGGCTGAAGAAGAGATAACGATGGATAACATGAAGGGAAAATTGGAGTTCTTTAGACTTAACTCCTTCACAAAGGATGATTTTGAGAACATCTCCACCTTCTCAAGCAACATGCACACAGCTCAGGATCTATTACCAGAATGGGAGGACAACCTGAAGAAATCAGAGCAAGCAATGGTGGGTTTAGAATTCAAGCAGGAATCAACGTCGAGCGGCAACATTGATGAGTTGGTGGCCATATTGAGTAGATTCCAGGAATTCAAATGCAGAAGTCAAAGATAGATGCATTTAATGCGTAGTGGGTCTACATGTAGTGGCTATTTATGACACCCCACTCTCTTTTTGAGCATGCATCCATAGTGGGCATTTATTACCCACTACAGTAGTGGTTTCCTCCTCGCATTAATTTAGATTCTCTTTCCTATGTCCTAACCCTAATTAGGGCTGATGTGGAAAAATCTAGGCCATCGGTTATTGTTTTGATCCGGGCCATTCATTGTTTTCGAGGACCTATATAAAGGCCTCTTCACATTTGTCAGAGAGCGGATTTTGAGATTGTTGCTAAGAGCTGCCAAGATAATAGAGTTTTCATTGTTGGTTTCATGGTGATTGCGTGATATGTTTTGGTGCTTACTTGGTTTCGTAATTCCCTCAATTAGATAAGTTTAGTAGATGAAGTGTTGTAATGGTATTAGAGAATATGATGGTGTTTTGATGAGTTCCTTTGGTTCATACTTTTGACGTTTTAGTGATTCTAAATCGTCGTACAAAGTTAGCCTGAACCTCTATCCATATGTGCCTAAATTCTATCATTCGCACAAACCTCTGAAGATTGCACCAATTCGCGTGTAGTTGTAGCTCAACTTGGCGAAGCGGGACTTGGTAATTGAGGAACACGTCCATCAACCTACTTTCTTTGCTATCATTACCCTTAGGAGTAGATTAGAAATCTCTTAACCTAAACCCCTTTCATTTCTACATATCCGGTAAAATCCAAAAAATAGTACTTCATTGCAAATCTTTTGACAGCACCTACATTCATCATGACATAAAATCTTTCCAAGGATTAAAAATGTAAGGCCCCTTGTGATCATCAGCAAATCACATCAACATTGCGCTTATCCACAAGTTGAGGAACCTTGGAGTCACTGTGTGATCTTTTTGCAATCTTAGCATACGCGGTATTTTGTTTAAGAGAGGATAAGATATTTCGATATTTTGTTCTACTATTTGGTGAGTCATAAAACACGCATCAACAGAGACTAGCGCTCGGAGGAGGGTGAATATAATTGCATGTCATGAATCAATATGGTACTTCCGCATAGAGACATCGTAACAGTCTTATAGCCTAACCTTGGATTTGGAGACGACCAAGAAGACATCATCGCAGGATTGAACTCTCTCACTTGGAAAGTCAAGAGAAGTTCAGCTGAGTACATGCGAGTGAGCTTTGTGTTAGAAGAAGAAGAAGAGAAGGCTCAAAGGATTGAAGCAACTACTCAAAGAGCATTGGTCATTCAGAGGAATCAATAGCCTTCGGCATTTGTAAGAAGGAATTGAAGTAGATTTCACATACTAGAACGCATTAATTCATTCTCACCTGAGGTACACCGAAGAATCTTGAGATCCACTCCGGGAGAAAAAGAGCTACAAGAACTAAAGTTTGATCCAAAGCCTAGGCGAGGCAAGAAAGAAGCGTCTACGAGTCAGAATTCACCTAGTGTAGCCGATCTCACAAGACTATTTCAAACTCCGCCACAACAACGTCGGACAAAAGGAGCCACTCAAGGAGTTCAACAAGGAGCTACACAAATCCAACAGTTGATAATACAAATACCTATACAAGCCATTGTACTTGCAGTCATCCAACAACAAGTTCCAGCAATGGCATAGCAATGGCGACCGCAGAATGCATCACCTCTCGCAACATTTGCTGCTTACAATCATATGTCAATTGTTCCCATTTTCGCTAGGAGAAGAAGCGTTTTACTAGTATATTAATTTGCCTGCGAATTCAACAAGACATGGCAAGAGCTAAAGGATGCATTCTTGGGGAAGATCAAATTGCCTATCACCCCTACTGAATTATATAGGCAATTCATTGAGATAAGAAGACAAGAGCGTGAGCCGATTCATGCTTTCAACAACAGATTTCAGAGGGCCTATTCACGACTACATGATCCTTTCCCCATAAATGATGATGTTGCGCGACCTATTTACTATGCAGCCTTGGATTGTTTCACTTCTATGTTCATCAAGAAGACTCATCTGGCCCCCACCAATTTAATTCAAGCATATGCTGAGGCCGAGAAGATCAGTTTACAATCACCAGCAACCGTTGTTGGAGCACCTAGTTATTTTGGGAATGCTAATACTTTGAATCAAGGGATGTTGAAATATGTTCCTGCTTTCAATCCTGTCCCTGTTCCTTCTAATCAGCTAGTGTCGCATCCGGGAGCTCCAATATCTCAAGCAGCACCTACGCAACCCATCTATCTTCAGAACACGACAACTTTGACAAGGACTCGAGAAGAACCAGACAAAATGAAGGGTTTGATTGACCAAGTGAAGAAGTTTTCTACGGAGGTTACTTACCTCAGAATCAGAATAATCAATTGCAAAATTTGCAAAGAACTTATTAGTCACATCAAGGTAGCAACCAAGGGTATCAAGCAAATCCTCCAGCTCACCATGAGAATCATCAAGATAACAATCAAGGATACCGGAACAACAATCAAGGTTATCAAGAAAATAATTTCGAGTATCGAAACAACAATCAAGGGTACCATAAAAGATCATGAAATACAAATCCGAACAGTACCCTCACCATTGGACGATCCACCAGCTTCTGAAAACCGACCTACTAACAAAGTTTTCTTGGCAGAAGCAGCATTGTCTGGATGGTGCAGGCTACACGAAACAAATCAACATTCTAAGTTACAATGCCAAGAGTTTAAAAGAGCAGCCCGATATCTTCAAAGGAGAAGTAAGAAACACTACTGGTCTTTGATGATTTTAAGTTTCCTCCTCTTGATTCTCAGGATTACATGACTATACAGACTAATCAAAAATTCTCGCCTACATCAGCAAATGGTCCCTTGGAGGCGCCACGATATCAAGTTCCACCAGAGAATCAACCTCCACCTATTTCTCCAAATGAGCCACTGCAGAGGGACGGATTTATTTTCCCTTCACTTTACAACAGTGTCCTAGTGGAAGGAGTAAGTGAAGTTCAAGCTTTTCAACAAATGTCTAGAAATGTTGCACCAAAGACTTATCAGAGAAATTACAGAAATCATGAGTCGTTGACGACGTCAACTCCTCCAAACAACTTTACAACTCCACATCCCAATGCAAGTAATACTCCGAATCCTCTAAGAGATTCATCCAAATATCAACACCCTGCTAATTCACAAGGAGAAAGAGGACAGTCTGTTGCGACCAATGCTAGACAATATCAAAAAGGGCAACTTGTGGTGCAGTCTACTATACAGCATAAAGGACAAAAACAAAATCCAGAACAAGGGCAGAAAGAAAATCCTCCTAGGGAGGAATTCAAAAGGCTGAGCTCTTGCGTACTAGAGGAATTTAAGAAGATAAAAGTAAGTCTACCATTGTACGAATTGATGAGAATTCCTGAGGTAAGAGACACATTGTTGGGGAATCTGAATGAAGCACCACCTAAGATCATCTCACAGAATACTTCATACCAACCCAGAGGTCCCGCTAACCATCATCAATCTAGTTTTGCACAAAACACAAATGTTGTTGAAAATGTACAAAGTTCGAGCTTGAAAATCTACTTCGAGAGACTTGTGAAAATGACCAAAAACATTTGGAATTGGAAACATAAAAGTGGATTTCCAGCATATTGGAAACAGCTCTAGCATGCAGCATTATGAAAGACTGGCGTACCCTAAGAGAAGTTAAGCAACAAGGCTAAAAGTGCATACCCAAAACAACCTTGAAGCAAAAGACGAGTGCTCTGAGAACAGGGCACAAATTCCTGTCACTTCGAGAAACTCAAACCCACAGATGTGCATGTCCAAGAAGCAATAACTTGTACCGAATGAGTCATCAGTCAAGCTTAATCTGTAAACCGCTAGGGCTTTTATTACTGCATCAGAGTCCGGAGACCATCAGGTGACATGTTAAGTGTTGAAATTAAAATGATATGCATCCAACGCTGACAGAGGACTTTCGTGTTTACAAGAGAATTGGTCCAGGTTCAAATCCCAGAGTCACATGTTCTATGCCAAGCAAGCTAGAGAGTTGAGACCTCCACTTGAGAGAGGCTACAATTAATTATTTAAAAATTGCAAGTGCCCCTTCCGATCCCCTAGCTTGGTGCTGGGGTAAGGATGTACATTTACAAGAGAAACAATACATGCTTAGGCACGCAAGCAAATTTAAAAGTGAGCACAAGCTAAACCTTCAATGGGTAGGGAAAGGAGAATGATGAGCGTTGAAGCCCTCAAACAATCAGGAGAAGAGATTAATGGCCTGTATCCACTCAATCAAGGGAAAGAAACTCAGCTGACCTCAAGTGATTTACTCCCTTGGCCTCCTCTTCTCCTAGTTCTGGCATACAGCCAACGGATGAGAGCAGATGCAAGTCTTGGGTACCTTGACAGAAGATGATGACTGCTATCTAAGCCATTGGCTAACCAAAATGGAGAAATTACCAATAAACAAATTAAAAAACAATCTATAGTTTTATCCATAAGGAGTACGAAAAAATAATGGTTGGGTGTAACCAAAATCAAGGCAAGAGAACCCCTATTAGACATAGTGCAACAAGTCAGTTTGAGGTGATTGTCCTCAAGAATAAATTCCAATAACTCGCTCGTTTCAAGCAATATGGCTAGTCCAAATATTCAAAGTTACATAGCTAACTTAAGGTAGTTTACTATGGGTGCAAGCTCACGTAATGGACTTCGATGTAAATGACACCCTCAACCATAACATCACCAAACAAGGAGAATTTGCCAAAAAAATTAACTTCAAATTAAAAAAATAAGCTCTATACTATCCCCGACAACACTGTTGTGACCAGAAACACTTCACGATTATCTAGTGAAACACTTCTGGAAATAAGTGTTTATTTTGCATCACCCTCGAGACTACCAGATACATGCCAACAAGGAGAAATTGGCAATAAATAATCTTTTACAAACCACTTGGTACATTTATACCCGAGAAAATTGAAAATTAGTGGGTGTCCCTCAAAAGCAAGGTAAGTGCACACCAAATAGAAATTACTTGAATAACCAATAAACTTAACATCTCCATTCAAGCGCAGATATAAGAATAAACTTACCACTCACAGGCTCCTTCATTATCTGAGGATTGTGTTCCTATTCAAGTTGGCGAAGAGCAGCCTCTGCGGCAACAGTCTCGGCCTGCTTGACGCTTCTCCAGTAGTTGCGGCTGTGATAAACGTGCCCATTGTATGTGACAGTTGCCCTGAATGGAGATGTATGGTTTGGCCCATCTTTAATGGAGTTGTAGATGGGCAGGCTAAGGTAATGCCTTTGTGCGAGTTCTTGCAGCTTGTTCTTTGACATCTCCTCCCACCTCTTGCAGCTTGCTCTTCGCCAACTCGAATCGGAACACAATCCTTAGATAATGAAGAAGCCTGTGAGTGGTAAGTTTATTCTTATATCTGTGCCTGAATGGAGATGTTAAGTTTATTGGTTATTCAAGTAATTTCTATTTGGGATGCACTTACCTTGCTTTTGAGGGACACCCACTAATTTTCAATTTTCTCGGGTATAAATGTACCAAGTGGTTTGTAAAAGATTGTTTATTGCCAATTTCTCTTTGCTGGTAGTCTTGAGGGTGATGTGAAATAAACACTTATTTCCAGAAGTGTTTCACTAGATAATCGTGAAGTGTGTCTAGCATTACCTTTTTTGGAAAGGTGGGGGTCACAACAATGTTATCGGGGATAATATAGAGCTTACTTTTTGTATTTGAAATTAATTTTTTGGCAAATTCTCCTTGTTTGGTGATGTTACGGTTGAAGATAGCAGGAAATGCAAAATAATACGAGCTGATGCAAAGGTGAGTACACCCATTAACAATTAACATGCATCTCTTGCCATTTCAACGAACACATATCTGCAAGCACGAGGTTGGAAAAAAATCTAAGTTGCAGCAAGGACTGAAAATGGACAATCGGAAACTTTGCAATGTGAGAATCTAAACCAGGGCCAGATGGATTAGGATATGGCAGAATTGTTGGTTGGACATCCCATGAAACCATATCAGAACCAGTGGAGACTTTTGAAAACCCTTGAAAGCTTTATTGGGAGTAATTAATTACATAGGCTTTACAAGGTTGATGACACCTTAATCCTAACAATTTTAAACACCAATAATCACAAGATAAGAGAACCCAAAAAGCACACAAGCGCCTTAGAGCAATCTTCATAACAATGAGAAGAATTCTAACATGCAAACCCAAGGACTTGGGATGATTACCAAATGTTAAATCTAAAATAGTTACAATGGAACTGTTTTCATCTTAAAAACCTTTAAGCTACTTCCATGTATTGCCTATTGAAGATGCAAGTTGCAACATACTCCCTAATGCCAAAGGCAAGGACACCCAACACTTGAGATCACAAATGTGTCCAGTCCAAGATAGCAGGAAATGCAAAATAATACAAGCTGATGCAAAGGTGAGTACACCCATTAACAATTAACATGCATCTCTTGCCATTTCAACGAATACATATCTGCAAGCACGAGGTTGGAAAAAAACCTAAGTTGCAGCAAGGACTGAAAATGGACAATCAGAAACTTTGCAATGTGAGAATCTAAACCAGGGCCAGATGGATTAGGATATGGCAGAATTGTTGGTTGGTCATCCCATGAAACCATATCAGCACCTGTGGAGACTTTTGAAAACCCTTGAAAGCTTTATTGGGAAACAATTGGAAACTCCCAGAGGACCACAAAAGGTCTTTCAAGCATAATATAAATTGCAGAAATTTGAATTCCAAGGATCCAACAGAAAAGACTTTGAGAGACTTGTGAAAATGACCAGAAACATTTGGAATTGGAAACATAAAAGTGGATTTCCAGCATATTGGAAACAGCTCTAGCATGCAGCATTATTGAAGACTGGCGTACCCTAAGAGAAGTTAAGCAACAACAAGGCTAAAAGTGCATACCCAAAACAACCCTGAAGCAAAAGACGGGTGTTCTGAGAACAGGGCACAAATTCCTGTCACTTTGAGAAACTCAAACCCACAAATGTGCATGTCCAAGAAGCATTAACTTGTACCGAATGAGTCATCAGTCAAGCTTAATCTGTAAACCGCTAGGGCTTTTATTACTGCATCAGAGTCCGGAGACCATCACGTGACATGATAAGTGTTGAAATTGGTTATGATATGCATCCAACACTGACAGAGGACTTTCGTGTTTACAAGAGAATTGGTCCAGGTTCAAATCCCAGAGTCAGATGATCTATGCCAAGCAAGTTGGAGAGTTGAGACCTCCACTTGAGAGAGGCTACAATTAATTATTTAAAAATTGCAAGTGCCCCTTCCGATCCCCTAGCTTGGTGCTGGGGTAAGGATTTACATTTACAAGAGAATCGATACATGTTTAGGCACGCAAGCAAATTTAAACGTGAGCACAAGCTAAACCTTCAATGGGTAGGGAAAGGAGAATGATGAGCGTTGAAGCCCTCAAACAATCAGGAGAAGAGATTAATGGCCTGTATCCACTCAGTCAAGGGAAAGAAACTCAGCTGACCTCGAGTGATTTACTCCCTTGGCCTCCTCTTCTCCTAGTTCTGGCATACAGCCAACAGATGAGAGCAGATGCAAGTCTTGCGTACCTTGACAGAAGATGATGACTGCTATCTAAGCCATTGGCTAACCAAAATGGAGAAATTACCAATAAACAAATTAAAAAACAATCTATAGTTTTAACTTTTATCCATAAGAAGTACGAAAAAATAATGGTTGGGTGTAACCAAAATCAGGGCAAGAGAACCCCTGTTAGACATAGTGCCACAAGTCAGTTTGAGGTGATTGTCCTCAAGAATAAATTTCAATAACTCTCCCGTTTCAAGAAATCACGGCTAGTCCAAATATTCAAAGTTACATAGCTAACTTAAGGTAGTTTACTGTGGGTGCAAGCTCACGTAATGGACTTCGATGTAAAAGACACCCTCAACCATAACATCACCAAACAAAGAGAATTTGCCGTAAAATTAACTTCAAATACAAAAAATAAGCTCTATATTATCCCCGACAACACTGTTGTGACCCCCACCTCTCCAAAAAAGGTAATGCCAAACACACTTCTCGATTATCTAGTGAAACACTTCTGGAAATAAGTGTTTATTTCGCATCACCCTTGAGACTACCAGATACATGTCAGGAAGGAGAAATTGGCAATAAACAATCTTTTACAAACCACTTGGTACATTTAAACCCGAGAAAATTGAAAATTTGTGGGTGTCCCTCAAAAGCAAGGTAAGTGCACACCAAATAGAAATTACTTGAATAACCAAGAAACTTAACATCTCCATTCAAGCGCAGATATAAAAATAAACTTACCACTCACGAGCTCCTTCACTATCTGAGGATTGTGTTCTGATTCTAGTTGGCGAAGAGCAACCTCTGCGGCAGCAGTCTCGGCCTACTTAACGCTTCTCCAATAGCCAGGGCTGTGATAAACGTGCCCATTGTATGTGATAGTTGCCCTGAATTGACGTGTATGGTCTGGCCCATCTTTAGTGGAGCTACAGATGGGCAGGCTAAGGTAATGCCTTTGTGCGAGTTCTTGCAGCTTGTTCTTCGACATCTCCTCCCACCTCTTGCAGCTTGCTCTTCGCCAACTCAAATCGGAACACAATCCTCAGATAATGAAGGAGCTTGTGAGTGGTAAGTTTATTCTTATATCTACGTCTGATTGGAGATGTTAAGTTTATTGGTTATTCAGGTAATTTCTATTTGGGGTGCACTTACCTTGCTTTTGAGGGACACCCACTAATTTTCAATTTTCTCGGGTATAAATGTACCAAGTGGTTTGAAAAAGATTGTTTATTGCCAATTTCTCCTTGCTGGCATGTATCTGGTACTCTCGAGGGTGATGCAAAATAAACACTTATTTCCAGAAGTGTTTCACTAGATAATCGTGAAGTGTGTCTGGCATTACCATTTTTGGAGAGGTGGGTGTCACAACAGTGTTGTCGGGGATAATATAGAGCTTATTTTTTGTATTCGAAGTTAATTTTTCGGCAAATTCTCCTTGTTTGGTGATGTTATGGTTGAAGATAGCAGGAAATGCAAAATAATACGAGCTGATGCAAAGGTGAGTACACCCATTAACAATTAACATGCATCTCTTGCCATTTCAACGAACACATATCTGCAAGCACGAGGTTGGAAAAAAATCTAAGTTGCAGCAAGGACTGCAAATTGACAATCAGAAAGTTTGCAATGTGAGAATCTAAACCAGGGCCAGATGGATTAGGATATGGCAGAATTGTTGTTTGGGCATCCCATGAAACCATATCAGAACCAGTGGAGACTTTTGAAAACCTTTGAAAGCTTTATTGGGAGTAATTAATTACATAGGCCTTACAAGGTTCATGACACCTTAATCCTAACAATTTTTGACACCGATAATCACAAGATAAGAGAACCCAAAAAGCACACAAGCGCCTTAGAGCAATCTTCATAACAATGAGAAGAATTCTAACATGCAAACCCAAGGACTTGGGATGATTACCAAATGTTAAATCTAAAATAGTTACAGTGGAACTGTTTTCATCTTAAACTCCGTAATGCCAAAGGCAAGGACACCCAACTCTTGAGATCACAATTGTGTCCAGTCCAAGATAGCAGGAAATGCAAAATAATACGAGCTGATCCAAAGGTGAGTACACCCATTAACAATTAACATGCATCTCTTGCCATTTCAACGAACACATATCTACAAGCACGAGGTTCGAAAAAAATCTAAGTTGCAGCAAGGACTGAAAATGGACAATCGGAAACTTTGCAATGTGAGAATCTAAACCAGGGCCAGATGGATTAGGACATGGCAGAATTGTTGGTTGGACATCCCATGAAACCATTTCAGAACCAGTGGAGACTTTTGAAAACCCTTGAAAGCTTTATTGGGAGTAATTAATTACATAGGCCTTACAAGGTTGATGGCACCTTAATCCTAACAATTTTCAACACCAATAATCACAAGATAAGAGAACCCAAAAAGCACACAAGCACCTTAGAGCAATCTTCATAACAATGAGAAGAATTCTAACATGCAAACCCAAGGACTTGGGATGATTACCAAATGTCAAATCTAAAATAGTTACAATGGAACTGTTTTCATCTTAAAAACCTTTGAGCTACTTCCATGTATTGCCTATTGAAGATACAAGTTGCAACATACTCCCTAATGCCAAAGGCAAGGACACCCCACACTTGAGATCACAAATGTGTCCAGTCCAAGATAGCAGGAAATGCAAAATAATACGAGCTGATGCAAAGGTGAGTACACCCATTAACAATTAACATGCATCTCTTACCATTTCAACGAACACATATCTGCGAGCACAAGGTTGCAAGGTTGCAAAAAAATCTAAGTTGCAGCAAGGACTGAAAATGGACAGTCGGAAACTTTGCAATGTGAGAATCTAAACCAGGGCCAGATGGATTAGGATATGGCAGAATTGTTGGTTGGACATCCCATGAAACCATATCAGAACCAGTGGAGACTTTTGAAAACCCTTGAAAGCTTTATTGGGAGTAATTAATTACATAGGCTTTACAAGGTTGATGACACCTTAATCCTAACAATTTTCAACACCAATAATCACAAGATAAGAGAACCCAAAAAGCACACAAGTGCCTTAGAGCAATCTTCATAACAATGAGAAGAATTCTAACATGCAAACCCAAGGACTTGGGATGATTACCAAATGTTAAATCTAAAATAGTTACAATGGAACTGTTTTCATCTTAAAAACCTTTGAGCTACTTCCATGTATTGCCTATTAAAAGATGCAAGTTGCAACATACTCCCTAATGCCAAAGGCAAGGACACCCAACACTTGAGATTACAATTGTGTCCAGTCCAAGATAGCAGGAAATGCAAAATAATACGAGCTGATGCAAAGGTGAGTACACCCATTAACAATTAACATGCATCTCTTGCCATTTCAACGAACACATATCTGCGAGCACGAGGTTGGAAAAAAATCTAAGTCGCAGCAAAGACTGAAAATGGACAATCGGAAACTTTGCAATGTGAGAATCTAAACCAGGGCCAGATGGATTAGGATATGGCAGAATTGTTGGTTGGACATCCCATGAAACCATATCAGAACCAGTGGAGACTTTTGAAAACCCTTGAAAGCTTTATTGGGAGTAATTAATTGCATAGGCTTTACAAGGTTGATGACACCTTAATCCTAACAATTTTCAACACCAATAATCACAAGATAAGAGAACCCAAAAAGCACACAAGCGCCTTAGAGCAATCTTCATAACAATGAGAAGAATTCTAACCCAAGGACTTGGGATGATTACCAAATGTTAAATCTGAAATAGTTACAATGGAACTGTTTTCATCTTTTGAGCTACTTCCATGTATTGCCTATTGAAGTTGCAAGTTGCAACATACTCCCTAATGCCAAAGGCAAGGACACCCAACACTTGAGATCACAATTGTGTCCAGTCCAAGATAGTAGGAAATGCAAAATAATACGAGCTGATGCAAAGGTGAGTACACCCATTAACAATTAACATGCACCTCTTGCCATTTCAACGAACACATATCTGCAAGCACGAGGTTGGAAAAAAATCTAGGTTGCAGCAAGGACTGAAAATGGACAATCAGAAACTTTGCAATGTGAGAATCTAAACCAGGGCCAGATGGATTAGGATATGGCAGAATTGTTGGTTGGACATCCCATGAAACCATATCAGAACCGGCGGAGACTTTTGAAAACCCTTGAAAGCTTTATTGGGAAACAATTGGAAACTCCCAGAGGACCACAAAAGGTATTTCAAGCTTAATATAAATTGCAGAAAGTTGAATTCCAAGGATCCGACAGAAAAGACTTCGAGAGACTTGTGAAAATGACCAGAAACATTTGGAATTGGAAACATAAAAGTGGATTTCCAGCATATTGGAAACATCTCTAGCATGCAGCATTATGAAAGACTGGCGTACCCTAAGAGAAGTTAAGCAACAACAAGGCTAAAAGTGCATACCCAAAACAACCCTGAAGCAAAAGACGGGTGTTCTGAGAACAGGGCACAAATTCCTGTCACTTCGAGAAACTCAAACCCACAAATGTGCATGTCCAAGACGCATTAACTTGTACCGAATGAGTCATCAGTCAAGCTTAATCTGTAAACCGCTGGGGCTTTTATTACTGCATCAGAGTCCGGAGACCATCAGGTGACATATTAAGTGTTGAAATTGGTTATGATATGCATCCAACGCTGACAGAGGACTTTCGTGTTTACAAGAGAATTGGTCCAGGTTCAAATCCCAGAGTCACATGTTCTATGCCAAGCAAGCTGGAGAGTTGAGACCTCCACTTGAGAGAGGCTACAATTAATTATTTAAAAATTGCAAGTGCCCCTTCCGATCCCCTAGCTTGGTGCTGGGGTAAGGATGTACATTTACAAGAGAATCGATACATGTTTAGGCACGCAAGCAAATTTAAAAGTGAGCACAAGCTAAACCTTCAATGGGTAGGGAAAGGAGAATGATGAGCGTTGAAGCCCTCAAACAATCAGGAGAAGAGATTAATGGCCTGTATCCACTCAGTCAAGGGAAAGAAACTCAGCTGACCTCGAGTGATTTACTCCCTTGGCCTCCTCTTCTCCTAGTTCTGGCATACAGCCAACGGATGAGAACAGATGCAAGTCTTGGGTACCTTGACAGAAGATGATGACCGCTATCTAAGCCATTGGCTAACCAAAATGGAGAAATTACCAATAAACAAATTAAAAAACAATCTATAGTTTTATCCATAAGGAGTACGAAAAACAATCTATGATATAAGAATAAACTTACCACTCACTGGCTCCTTCATTATCTGTTCGGATTCGAGTTGGCGAAGAGCAGCCTCTGCGGCAGCAGTCTCGGCCTGCTTGACGCTTCTCCAGTAGCCGGGGCTATGATAAACGTGCCCATTGTATCTGACAGTTGCCCTGAATTGAGGTGTATGGTCTGGCCCATCTTTAGTGGAGCTGTAGATGGGCAGGGTAAGGTAATGTCTTTGTGCGAGTTCTTGCAGCTTGTTCTTCGACATCTCCTCGCACCTCTCTCAATTCAAAACAGTTCGAAACGATAGTTAGAAACGAAAGGTTCACCTCGTATGCCAGCAACGTACACATGGCCAAGTACATATGCCTAGATGGAACCCTCTGCATTGTGAATGGGAAAATTTAATAGGAAAACATCATCGATTGAATGAATGAATGAAAGTTTTTAATAATGTGCAGAGGCCATACAACTTATGGGATCCACAAGCAGCTAGCAACAAAAATAACGAGTGGAACCAAGTTCTGCGAGCCCCACCAACTAGATCTCTCTTTTTATTTTTGCAACTTGGTTCTTTTGTTGTGTAATTTGGTTAGGGAATCTGCTACTTTTGTGATATTTTCTTCTTCAAAAAAGTTTCTCAAGGTGTTCACTTTTAAGGTATCAGTGTAATTCTCTCGAATATATTTGTAGGTTGAGCACTTTATGATGTAATGTCATTCGGTCTCCACCACCTCTTAAGTGCAATAACAACATCTTCTATCTACCCACTCTTCTTTAGGTATCACCCATCTTCCAGTTTTGCACCTAAGTTGGTGTGAACTAATTCTTATTTGGGCAATTAACATTTTTGTTTTCCATTTGATTCTCGTTCCTATGTAATTCTTTTGAGTATGGTCTGAAAGATTTGAGAATACAAATCTTCACAACCCATGAATACCTGCAAGCTGAAATCAGGTTCCTAAGTGAAACACAAATCTTGAATGCAATGGATAAAATACTTGCAAAAATCTCTTTTCAAAGCCTTCTTGTTTTCAAATGAACAAATCAAAACTTAAAAACATGTGTTTGCAAGCATTCATTTCAAAATCACTTAAATCAATTTGGGAAAGAGCCCTTGCTTGTTGTGCTTTCTAGGAGTCTTCAAATTTTGCAAATCCTTGTTAAGCTAAGTGACGTAAAGTGAATTGAACTTGGACAAGTTCATTCATTTACTTCTAGAGAGGCTTGTCCAGAGAGAAAAACACTTCCTCTTTGGAGAACGACCTCAAACCGGTACCTCCCCGACCAGTATAGAAATAAAGCATTGAGAAAACTCTTGCTTCATCCCCTCAAGCTCGAGCAATGTGTGTTGATCGTAGCCTGAGGTAGGTGAATATCCCTACTATTTCAGCATGGTCAACTAGGCTCTTAAGTGAGTCACACACATATAAACTGATTGGGAGGACACCACAGACCAAATTAGACACCTATAAATTAGAGGCTTCCCGATCTACTCCTGGAGGTATCAAAATCTTTGTGCAAGGATTGATTCAAGTGGTTTCCTGGATCACCTTAAGACACTCACCATCTATATTTCTTTTTGGGATATCAAGCTTTGGGAAAAGATTTTGATACTAACTAGTCTTCTAGGTAGTTATGCTTGATGTGTTTTTGAAGTTTTAGACTCATTACAAAACATCTATTGAAAAACATTCAAAATGAAGAGTTTTACACATATCTTTTGCCATGTCAGTCCCAAATCCTTCAAAATCCAGCAGTCATCCAAACCTTTAGAATCTTGTTATCCTATGTTAGTAGAGTCATCTTGGTCATTCCCCATCCCCTTTCTGTCTTCTCCTAGAATCATTCTTTCCTCATATCTTGAGCCAAATCCAATCCTAGTCTGAAGATTGTCTGCCATCCAAAATCCCAAGTCTTAGTCTTCCAATCCATCTTCATCCTTCATCCCTATCTAACTCATCTGTAAGTCAGCATGTCTCAAATCTATTATGATGAGTTTGGTTGTCATGTCTTTTCTCCCACTCCATCCTATCCTAATGATGATGAAAGTCTTGTTGATCATGATTAGTACTTTGAAAACCTTAGCAAGATTTCTCAAAATATCCCCCATAATCCAATCATTCCTCAAAACTATCTTATCATGCCTTCATGCATATCCACTAGCACTCCTTATCCTACCTTTGACAAGGGAAATCCATTATCCTATTCATCCACACCTTCTTCCTATCTAAAGCCTACATATCCTCTATATGCATCCTTCATTCCTCCATCTCCTTCTATGGCCGTATCCCAAACACCATCCTTTCATAACAACACTACTAGCTACATCCTTTATCCAAATCCTCCATCCCCTTATCCTCCCAATAATTTTCAAATCCAAAATCCTAGTCTTCCAATCCCTTATCCAAATCCTCCATCTACTTATCCTCCAACCCAATTTCAAAACCAAAATCCTAGTCTTCCAATCCATTATCCTAATCATCCATCCTATCTTGATCCACCATCCAATATATCCTATATAAAACCAACATATTTTGTTCTTGCCTACATTGCCACAAATCCCCTTTCGCAAGAGGAATGCATCCCTCAATCCACTCCATATCCCATATCTCAACCCGTCTCCCCTACCTCACCAAATAGTCAATCAAGTTCACAAGCTTCCTCTAAACCTACCTATGTGAACTATCTAGTCATGCCATCTTCCAACTTGTTGTCTGCACCATCATCCCCTCAAGCAAGCTCATAATCTTCCACCCCATCTTCATGTGAGGACTATCCTATCTCTCCATCTCCTCCACATTCCAATCCTTCACCTCAAACTCCATCACAAAAGTCTCCAAGGAATTTCCCAAGGAAGCCAAAAAAAGTCCATCTCCTAAAGTTGATGAGTCATGCCATCTCAAACCTTCAAGAGAAGCTATCATTGATGAGCCCCATCAACCTCTCCCATCTATTATCCTTCTTCCATATATCCAACTCATTGATCCTCTTCCATCTCCTAGAATCATTAAGTCCCTTCTATCTGTGGACTCCATCCAATCTCCATCCACATCTACTCCTCCTAGCATCATCCAAAGCACAATCAATGAGCCTCATGAGTTCACCCCTCTTCATGTCATCACAGTCATAGAATCTTTCATCCTTTCATCCATACCAACTAAAGTGTTCACCTTTCTTCTTTCCATCACAATTACATAATCTCTCATCCCTTCATCCACTCCATATGAAGAGTTCATCCATACATCCTCCATCATTTTATCTAGACCAATCCAATCTAGTCAAGATCTTGTCTAAAAGCATGTTGAAATACCCATAGATGAAAATCAAGATCCAATCCCTTCACTTCCTCTATTGCATGTTCTATTTCTTCCATCACCCCCAATCCAAGATCCTACAATCCCAATTTCTCCATCTCAAGATCCATTATCCTCCTCCAATCCCAGTCAAGATCCTATCATCCCATCCTCTCCACTCGAGGATCCTCCAAACCAAACTATCCCATTGCCATCACTCTATCCTCTTGGTCCACTTACATTTGTCAATGACAGTCCACTTGAAGCATAAGCAATAAGTTCCATATATTCCACTATGGAACCTAAAACTAGATGTTTATCTTATTCCCCAAGTCAGAAATATCCTTTTTTGGATAAAATGATCAAGAAATGGAATTATTAGGGCAAAGACTTAGGTTCCCATGAACAAGGAAATCTAGAGCCCATCCAAGACAAGAAACATCCAAAATCATGTGGTATTGGTCACACATTCGAAGAAGGCACTTCCTCCAGAAATGTTGGTACAACTAAAGAAAAATTCAAACATCCTTCCAAAAACACCATTGCATCTTCCCATCATCCCTCCAAAGAATACAATGCTATTCCTCCTCCTCCATCATTGCAATCCAAAACAACCTATCATATTCCTCCATCCTCCAAATCCATTTTGGGTCCCTATGTGATGCAAAGTGGGCAGCAGGAAGCTTGGAACAGTGAATGGTGGTGAAGGGATTGAACCCTTACGTACCCAAATTATAGAGTGCAGTGCCCTAAACCTATCACAAGTGTAGGAAAGACAAGGTTTAAGGTTATCACAACCTTGGAACCACAAGAGAAACCTAATCACTAGGTTCTAGCAAGTCTAAGACACCAACAACTAAGATTGGTTATGTAGCACTAATGACTCAATTTAGGAATAAATCCCATGAAATGACTAACAGGACCAGGGGTGACCTATGCTCATGGATCTGGCCTATTTGGGTCCAATTCAAATAGTTCCAATGGTTCTTTCACTTAAAAGCAACCCATACAACCTAGTTGCTTCACAAATTCAAGACTAGGCTTGTAGCCCTTCCTAGGAGAGTTTTTTTATCATAGACCAAAATACTTCCATACAAAGAATTGAAAAAATTGGAGATTCTGATACCCTTTTGGGATTTAGGGATCATATCCAAGTACCAAGGTGTGAAGTTAAATGGAGAATAAGGAAACACCCAATCAAGGCAGGGCTAATAGGCCTAATTAGGTCTGCAATTGCACTATAAGTGCTCTTTCCTCCAAACCAATGCCTAATCCAATTATGGGAACATTTGAGGGCATATACAAGGACTCTAAATCCATATTTTTAGGTCTTGGTGAATCCCCAACAAAGAATTATGTTGATTGTACTCAATCCCTTGTAGGTGCACACATAGGGATGTACACCTAGGGCTTCATGGCAAATTCACTTCCCTACAAGTCTCCACCTCTAACCTACATAATATGAAAGTACATAAACAAAACTTGAATTCCACCAAGGGGCATCAAATTCCCATGGTGGAATCAGTCAAAACACTCAAGCCCTATTGAAAACCCTGGTTTTAGGCCTTCAATCCAGGCAGTCAAATAAAAACCTTTATAACTCCCAAACTAGGATTGATTAAAACATGAAATCAATTGCATATGAAAGTATATTCGAAGAGAAAACTCTTGGCTTCAGAGATTCATGCCCTCATGTCCATACCAGTCAGTACACTCCAGTTTTCCTTGGGATTTGCAGAGAAATGGTTATGTTTTTATTGATTCAAATTGCTAAATTACATATCCTTACCTTCCACCTGCCTAATAGGGCTTATGAAGGCCTCCTCCATCGGTTACAAGCAAATTTCAAACTATATGACCGTTGGGGGGTTTGTTTACAACTTTTGGCAAAAGTTATCAAAGTTGCTAAGCAACTTTTACAACTTTTTAGCACTTTTTGCATTCTAGGTGACCAAGATTGGTCCATACCTAAATCTAATGATCCGACATGGATCCAAACCATTAAAGAATGAAACTAGAAAAATCATAAGATTCTAGGCCCTTTGACCATCTTTGACCATAGTTGACCAAGGGCTTATACTTGTGCCAATCTTGGGACTAGGTCTTACAATTTGGTCTAGATGCCTAAATGATAGATCTAACCTAATCTAGATATTCCTAGGACTTTGATGAATCATCATTTATTGTGGGTGCTCCTGCACCATACTCCCCTTGAGTTTAAAACTCAAGTTCCTACTTGAGGTTAACTATTCCACCGAAGTTCCATGTTGCTTGATCTGGTCTTTGGTCATCCAAGTTACATCTATGTTAGGGAGTCCTTTCCATTTGACTAGGTACTGTATGTACTTCTTAGTTCTGGTTTGCTTTAGCAACTTGGTGTCCGATATTTCCTCTAACTCCACTAGTTTACTTTGAGGGAGGGTAGTGACATAGTCTTCATCATTGATATCTACCTTCTGACCTTGTTTATTTGTTGGATATGTTATGCCTTTGTAGGGGGTGAGGTCTGCAACATTGAAAATTGGAGAAATTTGCAAGGTAGGGGAAGAGAGATCTCATATGCATTCTCACCCATTTTGTTGAGTATATTGCATGGTCCTACTTTCTTCATGTGAAGTTTGGAATATCTACCCTTAGGTAGTCTCTCTTTCCTCAAGAATGCCCATACCTTGTCTCCAACTTCGAAGTGGATTTCCCTTCTTATTTTATCAACATGTTCCTTATATTTCAAAGCGGATCTTTGGAGTGCTTCCTTTACCTCATACTGCACCTTTGTGATGAGCTCTGCCAGTTCTTAGCCTTGAGCACTAATTTTGAAATCAGATGGTAGTTCTACCAGGTCCAACGGTCCTTTGGGATGAAGGCTATACACTGCTTGGAAGGGGGTCTTGCCTGTTGACATGTTCATAGAGTCATTGAATACAAACTCTACCTGGGGCAAGAGTGTATCACAACTCTGAGCATATTGTTTAGTTAGGCATCTTAGGAGATTGCCTAAGGATTTGTTTATTACCTCAGCCTACCCATCAGTTTGTGGGTGATAGGCAGAGCTGTAGGTTAGATTAGTTCCTAGTTTCTTGAAGAGTGTCCTCCAAAAGTGGCCTTGAAACTTCACATCCCTATTAGATACAATTATTTGAGGTAGACCATGGATCCTAACTACCTCTTTAAAGAAAAGATGTGCAATATGAGAAGCATCATTTGTGCTTTTACATGGTACAAAATGGACCATTTTACTAAACCTATCCACTATCACAAAAACACTATCAAAACCTTGTTTTGTTCTAGGCAACCCCATTACAAAATCCATTGAGATTGACTCCCATAGTCTAGAAGGAATTGGTAAGGGTTGATATAACCCTTGATTTGTTGACACACCTTTAGCTTGCTGGTAAATGACACATATCTCTATGAACTTTTTAACATCATTGTTCATCTTTGGCCAAAAATAACTCCTCCTTACCATGTCTGTTGTCTTGTTGATGCCAAAGTGTCCTCCTAGGCCACCACAGTGCTTCTCCCTTATTATATTTGTCCTCATTGAGCATTTGGTAATGCATAGTTGAGCTCCTTTGAATAGGAGTCCATTCTGAATCAGATATTCAAAAAAATCAGTATGGTATCTTCCAACCATGCTTGTGCAAACTTGAAAAATTTCTGCAAAATCAGGATCATCAAGGTATAGATGTTTGAGGGAATCAATTCCCACACTTTGAATTTTTATCTCTTCAACTAGACCAACCCTCCTGATAAGGGCATCTACAACTTTGTTTATTGCACCCTTCTTGTGCTTGATGTCGAAGGTGTATGCATGCAACTGTTCCACCCATTTAAGATGTCTGACAGTGAGCTTTTCCTGTGAATTGAGAAAACTTAATGCATGATTGTCAGTGTATACCACAAATTCTTTTGGGATTAGATAGTGCCTCCATTTCTTGAGGGCTTGGACCATGGCATAGAGTTCTAAGTCATAGGTTGAGTATTTTCTTTTGGCCTCATTTAGTGTCTCAGAGAAAAAGGCAATTGCCTTACCTTCCTGACTTAGGACTGCACCTATGGCTAAGTTACTTGCATTTGTCTCTACAGTGAAGACCTTGTTGAAATCAGGTAGAACCAAGATAGGATATTGTGAAACTCTATTTTTCAAGTATTGAAAAGTATCATTTGCTTCCTTTGTCCAAGAAAACTTATTCTTCCTTCCTCCTTTAATGGTGTCAAGCATTGGTGCACACACATGACTGAATTTTTTGATAAACTTTCTATAGAAGGTGGCAAGTCCATGGAAGCTTCTTACATCACCTTGGTTCTTTGGTGGAGGCCAATTGATGATTTCTTCTACCTTCTCAGGGTCCATCTTGAGGGTACCTTGTGAGATCACAAATCCTAGGAACACAAGTTCCTTCTTCATAAACATGAACTTTTCTAAGTTGATCACCAACTTGTGCTGATGAAGTTTCCTTAGTACCTGTTCCACATGATCAAGATGCTCCTCCTTTCTATGAATGAATATTAGTATGTCATCAAGGTAAATAACAACAAACTTTCCAATAAAATCAATGAATATCTCATTCATAAGCCTCATAAAAGTACCAAGGGCATTGCTTAACCCAAAAGGCATTACTAACCATTCAAACAAACCTTTAGTATTTTTGAATGTTGTCTTCCATTCATCTCCTAGTTTGATCCTAAACTGATGGTATCCAGACTTTAAGTCTATCTTGGTCAAGTAGCAAGCACCTCCAATTTGATCCAATAGATCCTCAATTCTGGGCATGAGGAATCTATATCTTATAGTGATCTTGTTTAGGGCTCTACTATCAGTACACAAGCTCCATTTGCCATCCTTTTTAGGGGCTAAGACTGAAGGCACAACACATGGACTAAGACTTTTCTGAATGAGTCCTCTTTCCAATAGTTCACAGACCTATTTTGCAATCTCTACATGTTGCAGTGGTGTCATCTTGTATGGGGCCTTGTTAGGCAGGGATGAACCAGGTATCAAGTCAATTTGGTGACTGATATCTCTTAAGGGAGGGAGGCTTGTGGGAAGGTCACTAGCAGTGACATCTCTATATTTTTCAAGTAGTTCCTTAGTTTCCTTTGGTATATGATCATTTTGATTAGACCTTATGTTGACCTTGGGTTTAGAGACTAGAACAAAAGCTTTAGTATCAGGTTCCTTTAGTGTTTTTAACATCTCTTTCTCACCCATGATGATGACAGTAGGTTCTTTTTCAGACTTGTTATTAGGCAGGGGCTTCATAGTAAAAAAATTTCCATCCTTGGTGATGGATTAGGTGTTCTTCCTACAATGGTGCATGGCATCTACATCAAATTTCCAAGGCCTGCTTAGAAGGATGTGTGAAGCATCCATTTCAACAACATCACAATGAACTTTATCTCTAAAGTCTGCAATTGAAAACTCTATCCATGCTTGTCATGTTACTATAGTTTGTTGGCCCTTTGTTAACCAAGAAACATGATAGGGAAAAGGATGTGGCTTCTTAGGAAGGTTTAGCTTTTGAACCATTTCACTAGATACTAGATTTTCAGTTGAACTAGAATCTATGAGTAAGTTACATACCTTCCCATGGCATTTGATCTTCGTTTTGAAGAGGTTTTTCCTTTGTGGAGGTTCTTGGTTTTCTGGCACTTGAAGGAAGACTTGTCTCATCATAAAATACACTCCTTCCTCTGGTTCTAAGTCCCTTGTATCTGCATTGTCTTCTTGCTTGTCTTCTTGAATGAGTTGTGCTCTCCTCTCACCTTGATTGTTGTTATTCCTCTTCTTAGGGCACCTTCCTACATGATGTCCTAGCTGATTGCAGTAGTATCATTTGAGAGGTCCATTTCCTCTCCCTATATTTGTTCTCCCTCTATTGAAGGGTCTCCTTCCTCTATAGTTCCCTCTTAAATTTGAATCATTATTTTCCTTGTCTCCTTGGTCAGGGGTTCTACTGTTGCTGCCACCATTTTGTCCTTTGTCCCAAGAGGATCCTCTTCCTCTAAAGTTCTTTCCACTATCATTGCTCTTTCCCTTGCCAAACTCCTACTTTCTCTTCCATTTCTCCTCTACCTTTAGTGCCATTTGATAGCACCTTTTGACTGTGGTAGGGCAATGTAGGCTAAGTTCCTCTTGAATGGATACTTTCAGACCATTCATATATCTTGCTATTTTTTCTTCTTCATCTTCTGCCACATTTGTCTTCATACATAACCTTAGGAACTCCTCGATGCATGAGCCTACATCCATGTATTTTTGCTTTAGACTTTGCTTCCTCCTATGGAGTTATACCCCATAATCTTCAAGTACATATGTCTCTTTAATCAGGGCTATCATCTTGTTCCATGAATTTATCATGCTTTTCCCATTCTTCACCCTCTTTGTTCGGATCAAGTTCCACCAAGTCAAGGCTACTCCCTTCAACTTGGCTCTTTCCATCTTTACCCTCTACTTCTTAGGGATGTCTTCACATTCAAAGAATGTTGTCAAGGCCTCTATCCAATCCAAGGCCAAATTTGCATTCATCTTACCATTGAAAACTGGTAAATATATCTTTTCCTCCATGGTTCTTCTCCCCATGGATTTTAAGGCATCAATGAGAGGCCTTTGGTCTATAGGGATGTACTAATCAGGAGTGTCTTCCTCCTCTTCACTCCCTTCTTCATTTTCAGACCCATCTTCTTTATCCTTGTCTAGCTTCTTCTTAAGTTCTTGGAGCCTCTTAGTTAAGACTATGTTTGCTGCCCTTTGCTCTCTCATCATCTTTGCCAATTCACTTTTTGTGACCCCTGAAGGGATCTTTTCATCCTCAGGAGAAGACATAGCTTTGATACCACTTGATGCAAAGTGGGCAGCAGGAAGCTTGGAACAATGAATGGCGGTGAAGGGATTGAACCCTTATGTACCCAAATTATAGAGTGTAGTGCCCTACACCTATCACAAGTGTAGGAAAGATAATTTTTAAGGTTATCACAACCTTGGAACCACAAGAGAAACCTAATCACAAGGTTCTACCAAGTCAAAGACACCAACAACTAAGATTGGTTATGTAGCACTAATGACTCAATTTAGGAATAAACCCCATGAAATGACTAACAGGACTAGGGGTGACCTATTCTCATGGATCTGGCCTATTTAGGTCCAATTCAAATAGTTCCAATGGTTATTTCACTTAAAAGCAACCCGTACAACCTAGTTGCTTCACAAATTCAAGACTAGGCTTGTAGCCCTTCCTAGGAGAGTTTTTTTTTTATCATAGATCGAAATACTTCCATACAAAGCATTGAAAAAATTGGATATTATGATACCCTTTTGGACTTTAGGAATCATATCCAAGCACCAAGGTGTGAAGTTAAATGGAGAATAAGGAAACACCTAATCAAGGCAGGGCTAATAGGCCTAATTAGGTCTGCAATTGCACTACAAGTGCTCTTTCCTCCAAACCAATGCCCAATCCAATTATAGGAACATTTGAGGGAATATACAAGGACTCTAAATCCAGAGTTTTAGGTCTTGATGAATCCCCAACAAAGAATTATGTTGACTATACTCAGTCGCTTGTAGGTGCACACATAGGGATGTACACCTAGGGCTTCATGGCAAATTCACTTCCTTGCAAGTATCCACCTCTAACCTACATAATATGAAAGTACATAAACAAAAATTGAATTACACCAAGGGGCATCAAATTCCCATGGTGGAATCGGTCAAAACACTCAAGCCCTATTGAAAACCTTGGTTTTAGGCCTTCAATTCAGGTAGTCAAACAAAAACCTTGATAACTCCCAAACTAGGATTGATCAAAACATGAAATTAATTGCATATGAAATTAGATTCAAAGAGAAAAATTTTGGCATCAGATATTCATGCCCTCCTATCCGTACTAGTTCGTACACTCCAGTTTTCCTCGGGATTTGTAGAGAAATGGTTATGTTTTTATTGATTCAAATTGCCAAATTACATATCCTTACCTTCCACCCACCTAATAGGGCTTATGAAGGCCTCCCCCATCGGTTACAACTGAATCTCAAACTATATGACCGTTGGGGGGTTTGTTTACAACTTTTTAGCACTTTTTGCATTCTAGGTGACCAAGATTGGTCCATACCTAAATCTAATGATCCGACATGGATCCAAACCATTAAAGCATGAAACTAGAAAAATCCTAAGATTCTAGGCCCTTTGACCATCTTTGACCATAGTTGACCAATGGCTTATACTTGTGCCAATCTTGGGACTAGGTCTTACAATTTGGTCTAGATGCCTAAATGATAGATCTAACCTAATCTAGATGTTCCTAGGACTTTGATGAATCATCATTTATTTTGGGTGCTCCTATACCACTATGTCCAAAAATCTAACATTACATATCCTCTACATGCCAAATCCATTTTGGGGTCTTACATCCCAAAATATCATCCCCCATCTTATCCTACTCAATCCTTCATCCAAAATCCAAGCATCCCTAGTCATGATCAACAAAGGCACATTCCCATATCTCCTATCTGCCAATCTTCTTACATCTCTCCATCCATATCTCCTCCATCTCACACACCTCTGCATATTCTTTCCAATGCTCCTCGCAATTTGGATACCATATCCAGGATGCATAAAGGGAAATATCCACAGAATCCAAAGATTGTTATGACCATTCTAAAGGACATGGTCAAGAAAAGAAAATTCCAATCAAAGGATCTACTAGATCCCAATGTCTACAAAGGCCCACCAAAGAAAAAGAATAATCCAATGCATCCCAATGGCCACAAGGCCCATCAAAGAAAAAGCTAAATCTAATGCATTCCAATGGACACAAAGGCCCACCAAAGCTAAAATAAAGATGATGTGGATCCCAAAGAAAAAAGATGCATTACATCTAATAGAAATATCCACAATGGAATCCAAGATTGATAATACACCAGCTACTCATTCCTTTGCTCCATCTCCTCATTCTATTTTGGGTCGCTATGTCCCAATATCTCCTAGCACAAATCCTCCATCATATCCGCATCTATCTTCCACATCCCATCCACTTCATCCACCTTCCTCACAACATGTGCCAATGTTGGTCCTAACAACATCCCCCTATCATGATTAGTTCCCATCATTCCATCCAAACACTTTCTACCACCATATCTCCCATCTCCCCCATCTCATCCATGCCTTTGCATAATCCCTCCATCCCAACAAAGTTGTACCAACATCCAGACAAATCAAAAGGTTAGCAACAAATCAGAAAGGAAGCAACAAATTAGAGTATCAACACAACGTTAGTAACAAATCAAAAGATCAGTGAAGAAAGTCAGCAACAAAATCAGAAAATCCATAAAAATTGGAAAAAAAAGAAGAAAAAAAGAAAAGAGAAAAGCACTCATCCAATGGTGAAAAATTGGCAATTCAAGCACCTTGGATAAGTACCATGATGAAAATCTAGCAAATAGGTGTCATGTGTATGTCCCCCCAGTTCCTCTCTGTAATTAGGGGCCATTCCCTTCTACCACATCTTATCCAGCATCTCCTCCATCCCATTTGTCTCTCACCTCCTTCATCCTCCTTTGAATCTTGATGACAAAATAGAGATCGTTAGGTATACATGATTTTGGACACCCTTTCAACATCCATCACATCTTCCAACCACCTATCCTCCACCAACTATCCAAGCTTTCATCTACCTTCCTCATCCTCTTGTCAACATATCATCCATCCAATCATACCCCATCCTAATGCCTCTGAATACATGAACTATCCTAAGCAGAGGAATCTTGTTCCTTGGTGATATATTCCTTGGAGACCTATCCAAATCCTTATCTTCCATCTCCCAATCCAAATCTTCCTCCATCCAAATCCTTATCTTCCATCTCTTCCATATCCTAAATCTTACTCCAATCTGATCCTTCAACAATCATCAATCCAATCCCCAACATTCCTTCATTCAAATCCTAAGAATTTTCCTCTAGCATTCATCCCTCAAAATTTCCTCCATCCAAAACCTAAGCAATTCCTCCATCAACATCTCCCAGCATTCTACCATCCAAATCCTAGCATTCCCCTATCCAAATCCTAAGAATTCTTCTAATCCAATCCTCAGCATTCCTCTATCTGAATTTTAAGCATTTCCTCCATCAACATCCCTCAACATGATGCAAGGCAGGGGTCAAGAGAGGCGAAACTATGGCACACCCTAATGATCCAACCTCCTCAACAACACACATAAGCAAACAACAACACAGTGAGAGAGAGAATGCAAGATCTTTCATTAGTTTTCATCAAATAGAATCATACATTCCGGGCTGTAAGGCCTTCCCGGTTAGGGCCAAATATTACAATGAATTATAGAAGTTCTCAAACATGCGAGGATTTGCCAACAATCTCTAATCTTCGATCTTCTTACTTCTATCTCCAAAAACTGCTTCCTAAACTACAACCAAACAACTACATTTATACAAGAGGCTACCGAATTGAGTCGACCTTCAGATCCACAATCAATGGAAGTAATAGTAAGATCTGGGACCACATGCTTCCCAATGATTGATATCACATTAAATTCATGACCCATAATCAATGCACAAGTCAGCCTCAACAGAAACTCAAAAGAAACTACTCGGTAAGCAAGGATGATTGAGAAATAGACAAGCATCATCGAGTGCCAGTGAAACAACTGACTACCCAGGAGATAACCAACCACACTCGGTAACCAAATAAAACCGACCAACTACTGACAAACTCGGTCAAAGCAGGAACCAAGCAACAAATACAAACTTCAAAATGTTTTTGGTGACACAGGATTGCCAAGGACCCAAGATGCTCTTGCATCAGACACCCGAGGTTATTTTGAAATGATTCTCTGAATTATTTGGTAGGTATGATCCGAGCTGCATCCAACTCAAACTATGAAATCCATGAACTATCTTCCATCGATCTATTCTCCCATTTTACCAGATATTCCATATATTATTTTCCTCTTGTACTTTTGCCAATTCTTTATTTCAAAATTTGCTCAACTTCCTCATTCTGCTTCTTAGGATACTCTGTCGATACTGTCATTTCTTCATTAGGTTCATGATACTCACACAAAGCAACAATGTTGAAAATAGGTGATATGTCCATGTCATCAGGTAACTCAATTATATATGCATTTCCACTATCAAATTTTCTTAAAATCTTGCAAGGTCCAAACTTCTTCATCTCCAGCTTCCTATATGTTCCAACAAGAAATCGACCTTTCTTCAAATGAACCATCACTTCATCACCAACATCAAAAGTCTTATGTCTCCTTGATCTATCAGCTCTGTCTTTGTATTTCTGATTATTCTCTTCCAGCTTCAGCTTCACATCTTCATGCAATGTCTTCATGTACTCAGCAAATTTTACTCCTTCATCACTTCTCTTACTTTCATCAGCAATATCCCTCAAATCAGATATACCTCTTGGCTATGTGCCACTCACAATCTCAAATGGTGTTTTTCTAGTACTCATATTCATTGAATTATTGTATGCAAACTTTGCTTGTGCCAATACAGAATCCTAATTACTCGGTGTGTCTCCACCTAAACATCTCAAAAGATTTCCCAAACTTCTGTTCATAACTTCAGTCTATCCATCGGTTTGTGGGTGAAATGTAGAACTATATTTCAACTTAGTGCTAAATTTCTTCCAAAGAGTTTTCCAAAAGTATCCAACAAACTTACTATCTCGGTCAGAGATAATACTCCTCAGTAATCCATGCAATCTGACAATTTCCTTAAAGAAAAGATCTACTACATGTACTTTATCTGATGTCTTTCTACAAGGTATAAAATGTGTCATTTTAGAAAATCTATCCAAAACAAAAAATATAGAATCATTACCTCTTACTGTCTTCGGTAAGCCAAGAACAAAGTCCATCCTGAAATCAATCCAAGGTTTCTCAGGAACAACAATCGGTACATACAGACCAGTATTTTGACTTACTCCTTTTGCAACTTGACAAACTCCATAACTTTTCACAAATTTATGAACATCTTTGTACAACTACGGCCAATAGTATTTCTCCTTAAGAAAATTCTATGTTTTATCAATACCAAAATATCCAACCAAGCCACTACTATGCTTCGCTTTTATCAAATTCATTCTCATTAATCCTCTTGATATACACAACTGAATACCCTTAAACAACATACCTTCCTGAATAAAATATTCATCCCATTCAGTGTCTTGTTGATCTTGAATAGGTGCTCTGCACTTTCTCCACGACTCAGAAAAATCAAGATCAAACTCATAAGAATCTCTCATCTCATCAAAACCAAGAAATTCAATTTTCATCTTGATCATCAAAGATCTTCTACTCAATGCATCAACAACTCGGTTAGTGACTCCACTCTTATGCTTTATCTCACAAATGTATAACCTTGTAAATACTCAACCCATTTCATATGTCTTTGATTCAAATTATTCTGACTACCCAAATACTGTAAAGCCTTATGGTCGGTATACAACACAAATTCACTTGGTATCAAATAATGTCTCCACTTCTTTAGTGCTTGAACAATAACATAGAATTCTTGATCATACACATAATATTTCCTTCTAGCATCATTCAACTTTTCACTAAAGAAAGCAACATGTTTACCTTCTTGACTCAACATAGCTCCAATTGCACTTCCACTTGCATCACATTCCACTTGAAATACCTTACTGAAATCAGGTAATGCCAAAATAGGTAATTCAACAACCTTCTGCTTCAGATTCTCAAAACTTTTATCAGCTCCATGTATCCACTTGAATTCCCTTTTATCTCCTCTCATAGTCTCAGTCATAGCATTACAAATTGAACTAAAATTCCTTATGAACTTTCAGTAAAAACTTTCCAAACCATGAAATGATCTCACCTCACTAGCATTCATAGGTATAGGCCAATTCAAAATAGCTGCAACCTTTTCAGGATCCATCTTCAAACCATCAGCTAAGATCACAAATCCCAAATATACAATTTCCTCTTTCATGAATGAACACTTTTTTCAGATTTATCAGCAACTTTTCTTCTTTCAGTCTCTACAAAACTTGTCTAATATGCAACAAATGTTCTTCTCTGGTCTTACTAAATATCAAAATGTCATCAAGATATATAATCACAAACTTACCCAAGAATTTCTTCAAAACTTCATTCATCAGCCTCATAAAACTACTCTGTGCATTAGTCAAACCAAAAGGAATAACCAACCACTCATACAAACCTTCTTTTGTCTTGAAAGCAATCTTCCATTCATCACCTTCTCTAATTCTGATCTGATGATATCCACTTTTCAAATCAATTTTGGTGAAATACTTTTCTCCAGTCAAACTATCCATTATATCATCCATTCTCGGTATAGGAAACCTATACTTCACTGTTATCTTATTGATTTCTTTGGAATCAGTACACATTCTCCATTCTTCTTTGGTGCCAACACAACAAGTACTACAACAAGTACTACACAACCGATGAGGTGCCTTATTCGGTAAACTAGCTCCAGGGATTAGATCCATTCAATGATCAATGCTTCTCTTCGGTGGCAAACCATCAGGTACATTGTTAGAAATGATTTCACTATACTCAGTGAGTAACTTATCAATCTCTTCAGGAACACTATCCTCTATTTTCTCACTCGGTTTATTAGGAATCACAACAAAACATACATCATTATTTTTCAAATCCTTAACAAACTTTCTTCCTTCCATCAAGCAAACTTTCACAGATGTACAAACATTACTAACAGGTTCTTCCATCAAAGGTAACAATATTTGTTTCTTTCCATCAACCATAATAGTATATTTATGCAATCTCCCATCATATATAGCATGTCTATCATATTGCCAAGGTCTACCCAACAAAATATGACAACAATCCATAGGCATGATATCACATAACACCTTATCATAGTACTTTCCAATCTTCAAATTCACATAACATTGTTCACTTACCAAGAGTGTGTGCTCATCCTTGATCCATGAAATCTGATAGGGCTTCAGATGTTCCAACCTTTTGAACTGCAATTTTGTGACCATTTCCTCATATGCTAGATTCTCTGAGCTACCACTATCAATGATTACCTTCCAAACTTTATCAGAAACTCTACATCTAGTCTTGAACAAACTTTTCCTTACTAGATCTTCATTTTTACTTTCATTCCATAGTGCTTTCCTTACCATCAAGTTATTTTCTTTATTAGGTTCATTCGGTGATTCTTCTAGCACCAAAGCATTTCTACTACTACCAGCCTTCTTACTAGCATGTGTACATTCAAATGATCTATGTCCTTCTTCTCCATAATTGTAACAAGTTCCTTGGAAACTTCCTCTACTATAACCACTTCGGTAGTTACTGCCTCTACCTCTAGATGAACTTTCACCCTTCCACTCGGCCTTGCCTTTATCCAGATTTGTCTTTTCAGGTTCAAATCTATCATTTTCACCATTAGATCTACCACCTCCTCTAGGGAATCTACCACCTCTACCTCTTTGTCTTTGCTCATGTCTCTTGAATTTCTCCTCAGCTTTCAATGCAAATTGATAAGCCTCTTCAATGTTCTCCAACTTGACCAAGCTAATTTCCTCTTGGATGGAAACTCTCAAACCATTCAGGTATCTAGCAACCTTTCCACATCATCTTCATCATGTCCAGATCTGATATCTAATCTATAGAATTCCTCAGTATATTCTTTTACTAAGCTATCTTTTTGCTTCAAACTTTGCATTCGCCTAACTAGGTTAATCTGATAATCACATGGTAAGAACTTTCCTTTCAACTTATTGACCATTTTATTCCATACCTTGATTTTGTCTTTGCCTTTCCTTTTTCTATCCAACTACAGATGTTCCCACCATAAGGATGCATGACTTTTCAATTTTATGCTTGCAATCTTCACTTTCTTGTCTTCAGGAATGTTTTCATACTCAAAATACTTTTCCATCTCGGTGATCTAGTCCACCAATTCATCAGAATCTAGCTTTCCACCATACTCAGGGGGATTGAAATGAGGAGTAGACTTCAGACTTGTCATAGCCTTCAAAAATATTTCTTCACCTTGGTCCATCACAGGTGTAGGTTCTGCATTCACCTATTCTTCCTCAACTTAATCATCACTAACATCTTCAAGATGTCTGCCTCTTCTTTGGGTTGTTTCAACAGCTTCTAATCTAGCAGCAATTTGTCTCAACATGTCTTCCAATCATGGATCCGTATCTCACCTCCCACGAACCATCTTGACAACCCTCTGCAATTGCAAGTCAGATCACAATTTGCTATCCCACAACAATTCAACTAGGGCTTCACAAGAAGGAACCTACAAACCTAGATCCTCAGACCTAGATCAAGATCTCACCTCGCTTTGATACCACCTGACGCAAGGTAGGGGTTAAGAGGGGCCAAAATATGGCACACCCTAATGATCCAGCCTACTCAACAACACACGAAAGCAAACAACACAGTGAGAGAGAGAATGCATGATCTTTCATTAGTTTTCATCAAATAGAATCATACATTCTGGGCTGTAAGGCCTTCCCAGTTAGGGCTAGCTATTACAATGAATTACATAAGTCCTCAAACATGCAAGGACCTGCCAACAATATCTAATATTCTATCTTCTTACTTCTATCTCCAAAAATTGCCTCCTAAACTACAACCAAAGAACTACATTTATACAACAGGCTACCGAATTGATTTGGCCTTTAGATCCATAATCAATGGAAGTAATGGTCATATCTAGGACCACATGCTTCCTAATGATTGATATCAACATTAAATATGTGACCCATAATCAATGCACAAGTCAGCTTCAATAGAAACTCAAAAGAAACTACTCGGTAAGCAAGGATGACTGAGCAATAGACAAGCATTGCCGAGCACCAGTGAAACAACTAACTGCCTAGGAGATAACAGACCACACTCAGTAACCAAAGGAAATTGACCAACTACCGACCAACTTGGTCAAAGAAGGAACCGAGCAACACAGACAAACTTCAAAATGTTTTGGGTGACGCAGAATTGCTAAGGACCTGAGATGCTCCTGCATCACAACATTTCCTCTATCTTTCCATCACTTGTTATCTTCTCTTGTCATTGGTATCTAGCTATAGACTACCCCCATGCGATCCAATTCTATTCATCCATCTCCAAACATTGCTAGCAATCTTCCAACATCCTCCAATCCTATCCATATCCTCTAGCTATCCAACATCCACAATCAAGCCAACCGAACCAATTGTTAATATGATTTAGAACAATAGAGAGGGGGGTGAATCAGTTGTTCTCAGGCCCAGATGTATAAAATAAACTTTCAAACTCTTCAACAAATCAGATCTAACATCCAACAGCTACTCGGTCATTACTGATTACATAATAGAAACATATAACAGTGCAGTCCACTAGCCAATAGTATCTAGCTTGCAAAACACAGAAATGTTCAAACCAAAACATTCACACAAGCATTGACACCAAGATTTATAGTGGAAACCCAATCTAGGAAAAACCACTTTGTAACATGTTACTGATATTATCACTCTTTTGAAGTGAGCTTTGTGAAAAGCCAACCCTGTCAAAGGTTACAAACACACTGTCAGGTGTGACCTGGTTAAAGGATTTAAACCACTCTATTAAAAGTGCACCTTTTTATAGGACTTACATACATTCCATTAGAATGCAACTTTGTTCAAAGGATTTATAAATAACTATTAGGTCAACCTCTGTTAAAAGGATTTTGACTGATACAATGGTTAGAAAGTAACAATAATATTGATTTGAAAACATACAAATCACTTTGTAAATATCATATCCAATTCTGTACACATATGCTGGCTTACTAACTATGATTCATTTCCATCTCCATCACTGATCTGCTCAAAAATCCCTTCAAGCAATCACAACACGTCTCCTTCAGCTTTTTCTTCTTATACAGTCAATAACAACAACATCTCCTCTACATCATACTACAACACACTTTCAACCTCATGCTTAGGTTTCCTTAATACTTCCTCATTTAGGTTGATACAACTTTTGCTGCTTAATCTCCTCCGTAGATTTTAGGGTTAGGTAAGATTCATCAAATCCTTCCATCTTTATGTTCTTCATCCATCCTTCTAGAAATATCTCAAATCTCCTTATAGATTTACAATAAAACATTTTACAGTGCATTAAATGCTTCCATATAATCAATAAATAAAGTCAACATGATTTACATAATCCAATAATTCAACTATGTCGACTGGGAATCTGAATTCTTCCTGAAATGTAAATTATTGATGCTCGGTCAATATTGTGTTCAACTCCTCGGTCTTCTCTGGAAAGCTCAGTCATCACAAGAAATGTTTCCTCAGCTAATACTGTCTTCCTCAACAATTAACTGATGTTCGGTCAATGCTGAATTTACTCGGTATATACTAGCTCGGTCGACACTAACATCACTCGACTTAAACTAGATTTCTTCACTTTTGCTCGGTTAAGCATAACAGTTTAGTCTTCATTCTCACTTAGATAAACAATACATTATCTTATCATTGTGCCACATAGTCAAGTACCCATTGAAGTATCAAGATAACTCAACCTTTCCTTAGGTGCTATTGTTACCAACCTTGCCCACAACCTTCACAATAATCAAATAGATATAGTACTTTCTTACATAGCAATAGTCTTACCAGTTAAGGTTTGACGTCAATGACAATACAACAATTGCTTCAATTGCAGTTTCAAACAATCTCCCTCTTTGGCATTGATGGCAACACCATATGAATAACACATGAATTACCAACCAATCCAAAACTTATCTATCCATCATAAATATTTATAATATCCTTAGCTTCATTGTGATTTAGAATCAATTAGCCTGCTTCATGACCATCCACACAGTAATCATTCTTTTGATCTTCAGTTAGTTCCTTTCCATTGAATCTCTCCCTCTTACGTGTTGCATGTGTTTTCATCTTGTTCATCTCCCTCTTTGGAAAAAATGCCAAAGCAACAACTAAAACATACATCCTTCAGATGTAGATATCATCTTTTCAGTTCAGTAACAATATTTCTCCCTCTATCATCTTTGCTTATGACTGATTTTCAGCTTTGCTATACTTTTCACAACTCTAGACTGCTCCTAAAGTGTGACCTGTCTCTACATCAATTTGTCAGATTCTCTTTGTAGCACATTTGATGCAGTGCTCCTAGCTTGACTAGGTAGCCTCAGTTAGGGGAAGAACCCCTAATTGTCCTCTCAGGTATTCATGAGCTTCTTTAGGTAAAACTTTAGTGAATATGTCTACTAGTTGTTCCTTTGTATTCACATATTCCATTCAGACCTCTTTATCTTGTACCAATTCCCTCATGTAATGATACTTGATGGTGATGTGTTTGGTCTTTGTGTGCATCACTGGATTCTTAGAATAAATGACAACTGGTTTAGTGATCTCTTCTTTCATGCTTACCAACAATTGCTTTATCCATACCAGGTTTGAATAGTTCACTGTTGCAGCCACATACTCAGCTTTAGTAGTAGATTGGGAAATATAATTTTGTTTCTTGCTTGTCCAGGAAACTAATCTCTGTCCAAGAAAGAAAGCTCCACCACTAGTACTTTTTCTATCATCCACATTTCCTGCCCAATCAACATCAGTATACACTCTCAGTTCAAATCTTTCATGCTTCTTGTAGTACAATCCATAGTCAATAGTCCCTTTCAAATATCTCATTATCCTTTTAACAGCCATCATGTGAGTTTCCTTAGGATTGACAGAGAATCTTGCCACAATCCCAACTGCTAGAGCAATATCTGGTCTGCTGTGAACACTATACTATAATTTTCCAATCATGGACCTATACAAAGTCTGGTTTACTTCAGCAGCATCATCATTCTTAGACAACTTTTGTCTAGTAGCCATAGGAGTACTTACTAGCCTTGAATTCTCCATACCAAAGGTTTTTAGTATCTCATGAACATATTTAGATTGAGTAATGAAAATACCTTTCTTCATCTAATATACTTGTAAACCAACAAAGAACTTGATCTCCCTAAACATACTCATTTCAAATTCAGTTTGCATTTCATTAGAAAATTTCTTACACAAGGCATCTTGTCCACCAATTATAATATCATCTACAAAAATCTTAGCCAACAAGATTCCTTTACCTTCATCTTTCATGTACAGATTACTTGTGTCATTTGTCCTTGAGAATCCAATCTACATCATGTAGTTGTGCAACCTCTCATACCATGCTTTGGGAGTTTTCTTTAATCCATACAATGCTTTATTCAGTTTGCAAACCATGTGTCTCTTGTTTGGATCAACAAATACTTCTAGCTGTTCAATGTACACTTCTTCTTCTAATATACCATTTAAAAAAATAGACTTGACATCCATTTGGTATACCTTAAAATCTTTGTAGGCAACATATGCAAGTAAAGTTCTTACTCCTTCCAATCTTGCTACAGGGGAAAATGTCTCGCCATAATCTATTCCTTCTTCTTGTGTGTATCCTTTGCATACCAGCCTTGCCTTGTTCCTTGTGATCTATCCATGTTCATTCAGCTTATTTCAGAACACCCACTTTGTTCCAATGACATTTTTGTTTTCTAGTCTCGGCACTAGAGTCTAGGTATCATTCTTCTCTATTTGGTTTATCTCCTCATTCATGGATAGGATCCAATCTTCATTCTCTAATGCCTCCCTTGTTGTCTTAGGTTCAAATTCACACAATAAACATGTAGGGTCTCTTAACTTACTTCTGGTCAGAACTCTAGTTTCTTTGTCTCTGATGATCTGTTCAGGCTTGTGATGTCTCCTTACATATTGTGTCAAAATAGGTTCTACTCTCCTTTCTTCTTTCTCTTTAGGTTCTCCAACAAGATTGTCAGATTCAACTTTTGAATGCTTAAAAACCTCTTCCTAATACTCGACAGCTTCCTCCTGTTGCTCGATATGTTCTTCTTGTTGCTCGACAATGTCTTCCCGATGCTCGACATTGCTTACTCGAGACTCAGCATCAGGTGCAGGTTTATCATTTTCCTCTCCTTCTTCTATATATATAAAAGATCTGTAATCTTCTGGTTCTCTCTTGCTTTCAACTTCATTTTTCTCTGCATACTCATCAACTTTGACATTCACACTTTCCACAATTTTGTTAGTGTTAGAGTTCAAACACTTGTAAGCTTTGCTTTTTGTGGAATAGCCTAGGAATATGCCCTCATCACTTTTAGCATCAAATTTTCCATTACTATTATCCTTTAGTGTATAACATTTTCTTCCAAAAATTCTAAAGTACTTTACATCAGGTGCATACCCCTGCCATAACTCATAAGGTGTCAGATCTGTAACTTTTTTATCTGTAATTGATTAAGGGTATAAACAGCTGTACTTACAACTTCTTTCCAGTACTTTTATGCAACATTCTTTTTGATCATCAATGTTCTTGCACAATCCATGATAGATGTGTTTCTTCTCTCTGCTATACCATTCTATGGAGGTGTTCTAGGTGCAGACATCTGTCTTTTGATTCCTTTGTCATTGCAAAACAGATTGAACTCATTGGATATGAATTCTCCACCTTGGTCAGATCTCAGACACTTCATGTTTCTACTTGTCTCCTTTTCAACCTTAGCCAAATACCACTTAAAAATTTGAAAAGCATTAGATTTTTCTTTTAAGAACATTATAGTCATCATTCTGGTGTAATCATCAACAAATAGAATAAAATATCTAGCACCACAATAGATTTATACACCCATAGCTCCACAAAGGTTAGTATGAACCAAATCTAGAGCATTCTCAGAAATTAAAAGTCTTTCTCTTGAAACTAGACTTTGTCATCTTACCCAACTAACATTGTTTGCACATTACATTCTCATGTTTCTTCATTCTAGGCAATCCTCTCACTTTCTTCTTTTTACTAATTTCTACCAGATTATCAAAGTTAACATGACATAGCTGCTTATGCCATAACCATATATCATCAAGTTGTGCAATCATACATGTCTCTTTAGATAGGTCTAGATAGAACAAATTACCTCTAGTCTATTCTCCACTTCCAATCAGTTCACTAGTGGCATCAAATATTTTGGCCTTCCTATGATGAAATTCCACTCGGTATCTAGTGCTATTAAGCTATGCAACACTCAGTAGATTATAGTTAAGACCTTCTACCCAATATGCATTTTCATAGGTAATGTTATCATTCAGCTTAATCAATCCTTTACCTCTAACAGGACATGGTGCATCATTTCCAAATTTTACACTTCTACCTTTATAATGATCTAAGGTGTCAAACTTACTTTTGTCACCAGTCATGTGGTGTGAACAACCACTATCAATAATCCACTTATCATTTTTGTTCACATAGGATATCAATGTAGTTTTCTCATCCTCATCAAACTCATCTTTCATAGCAACATAGACAACCTCAACTTCAAAATCATCACTATCAGTGTCAGTCTCTTTCTCAGCAATGTAGCAAGATTTCTTACCTTTTCCCTTGTAGTCCTTGTACCTTCGATAACCTCTATCCTCTCTTATGTCTTTCTACTTGCTATCTCTTTCTTCATCCTTATCATCCCTGTTAGGACATCTTGCAGCTATATGACCAACTTTATTACATGAAAAACATATAATAGGGAGTTTACCTTTATACTTTCCTTTTCCCCTTCTCAATCTTTTGGCCATAAGAGATTCAAGATCCTCAATTTCTTCATCAAATGTGTCACTTTCACTTTCACTTTCACTGATGCATCTTTCTTTCTCTTTCTTTGACTTACTCAGAACCATTTGTGGCTTAAAAGCAGATTCAACATTAGCAACAGTGAAGTTATCATAGTTAGAAAGCTCAAAAGCAATAAGCTTACCAACCAAACTTTCCAAAGCAA
This sequence comes from Chamaecyparis obtusa, assembly GCA_027943335.1. Taxonomy (NCBI): domain Eukaryota; kingdom Viridiplantae; phylum Streptophyta; class Pinopsida; order Cupressales; family Cupressaceae; genus Chamaecyparis; species Chamaecyparis obtusa. Next base: position 5,056,375 of record BSBK01002782.1, read on the forward strand.
GAACATTGTTAGAGTTACATCCAAATTCTTGAATTGCTAAAATTTTGATGGTATAGATAGGACGTAGAGTTCTCAATACTTTTCATATAACAGTTTCACCATCAATAGTTCCATTGGCTCCTCTAATAGCATTTACAACTTCTTTTATTCTACCACAATACTAAGCAATATTCTTACCTTCTTGAATTTTCATTTCATCAAATTTACCTCTTAGGCTCTCAGCTTTTGCTCTCAGTACATTTATGTCACCACCATAGATGTTTGCAAGAGTGTCCCACATTTGCTTTGCATTAGTGCAGTATTTGATGTCTTCAAATTTAGGGTAGCTTAAGGCAGATGCAATCTCCAACATTGCTTGGTTGTGCTCTTGTTTAGCTCTCATTTCCTCAGCAGTTGGAGGTGCAACATTGTGTCACATAATCATGCTCGACATAATACTTTGCAAAATCACCAATACCGACCAAATACAGTTTCATCAGGCTTTGCCATGCAGGGAAGTTCTCCTTATTTAGCTTTGGTACCTCCTTCTTATACATCCTGGTCATTTGCTTCAAGTACCTTTAAACTTGTTCTTTGTAAGCACCAACAGCTCTAATACCAATTGTTAATATGATTTAGAACAATAGAGAGGGGGGGTGAATCAGTTGTTCTTAGGTCCAGATGTATAAAATAAACTTTCAAACTCTTCAACAAATTAGATCTAACATCCAACAACTACTTAGTCATTCCTGATTACATAACATAAACATGTAACAGTGCAGTCCACTATCCAATAGTATCTAACTTTCAAAACACAAAAATTTTCAAACCAAAACATTCACACAAGCATTGACACTAGAATTTATAGTGGAAACCCAATTTGGGAAAAAATACTTTGTAACATGTTATTAATATTTTCACTCTTCTGAAGTGAGCTCTATGAAAAGCCAACCCTGTCAAAGGTTACAAACACACTGTCAGGTGTGACCCGGTTAAAGGATTTAAACCACTCTGTTAAAAGTGTGCCTTATTATAGGACTTACATACATTCCATTAGAATGCAACCTTGTTCAAATGATTTATACAAATGACTGTTAGGTCAACCTCTATTAAAAGGATTTTGACTAATACAATGGTTAGAAAGTAACAGTAATATTAATCTAAAAACATACAAATCACTTTGAAAATATCAGATCCAATTCCATACACATATGTTGGCTTACTGATTGTGATTCATTTCCATCTCCATCATTGATCTACTTGGAAATCCCTTCAAGCAATCACAACACTTCTCCTTCAGCCTTTTCTGCTTATACAATCAATAATAACAACAAGATCTCCTCTGCATCATATTGCAACACACTTGCAACCTCATTCTTAGGTTTCCTTAATACTTCCTCATTTAGGTCGATACAACTTTTGCCACTTAATCTCCTTCGTAGATCTTAGGGTTACGTTAGATTCATCGAATCCTTCCATCTTTATGTTCTTCATCCATCCTTCTAGAAATATCTCAAATCTCCTTATAGATTTGCAATAAAATGTTTTACAGTGCATTAAATGCTTCCATACAATCAATAAATAAAGTCAACATGATTTACATAATCCAAGAACTCAACTATGTCGGCTGGGAATTTGAATTCTTCCTCAAATGTAAATTACTGACGCTTGGTTAATATTGTGTTCAACTCCTCGGTCTTCTCTGGAAAGCTCAGTAGTCACAAGAAATGTTTCCTCAGCTAATATTGCCTTCCTCAACAATTAACTAATGTTAGGTCAACACTAAATTTACTTGGCATATACTAGCTCAGTCAACACTAACATCACTCAACTTAAACTAGATTTCTTCACTTTTGCTCGGTTAAGCATAACAGTTTAGTCTTCATTCTCACTTAGATAAACAATAAATTATCTTATCATTGTGCCACATAGTCAAGTACCCATTGAAGTATCAAGATAACTCAAACTTTCCTTAGGTGCTATTATTACCAACCTTGCCCACCAATTTCACAACAATCAAATAGATATAGTACTTTCTTACATAGCAACAGTCTTACTAGTTAAGGTTTGACATCAATGACAATACAACAATTGCTTCAATTGCAATTTCTAACACCAATCAAATCCTTAGTCTTGTGGTGAGCCTTGATCTCAATCCAATCATCATCATTGGGATGCGTCCTTCCCAGATCTGTGTCATTTCAAGACACATCATCCATCATTATCCTATCCACTTTTAATCTATCTTGGATTTCCATCCCAGCTAGGGCATCATCTTGCATATCTATGTAGCTTTGGCTTCATCCCTAGATCCCTTGTACATCCTATCTTGATTTTTGTACCATAACGTCAGTCATGTATCTACCTAAGCTCATTTGTACATATTTGTCTTTAGGTCCCATCCTCTATGTCAACTAGTCCTTGAATCATCATGACCTACCCAGCTTGGCACTTCAGCTCTCATCGCTTGGTCCTTTTGAGGTTCCAATATCTTACCTATCTCTTGTCATAGGAATCCTTATCTAGTCATCCACCATTTGCTTTGTGTCATATCCTTTGAGTTTCTCAATCCTTATCCTAAATCAAAATCATTCCAGTGCTACCCTATTGACTAAGCATTATCTATGGAATCTTGCACTTGTCTTTGTAGGCTTCATCATCTCAAGCAAGAGATTGGCATACACTAGCAAGAATCCCATCTTTTGAAGATCAATAGTCTATCTTAGGTTGAAAAATACAATCCTATCCTATCTGATCCTACACCAGGAAGCAACAACTCATTGTCGACACTTGGTAATCCTCCACAATCCTCCACAATCCTCCACAATCAATCCTCAACAAATCAGTCATCATCCACCATCCTACCTATGGCAAAAGGTTTTGTGAGATACTTGTTATTTCATTGACTCCTTTGAATCTTTTCTTATCTTTTGAGATCTCTAGTACATATCTCCCCATTTGTTGTACATATCCTTGTCAGTCATGTAGTATCATTTGGTCATATATCTTGTCCCACCTAGCCTTGCACTTCAACAACCTCAATTGTCGACTATCCTTGATGACCGTGACTATCTTTGAACCACATCATTTGTCAATCAACAACACAACATTATCCCCATCCACATGGGTCCGCAGAGATGTATGCTTCTATATTTTTTGGCCTAAGCCTAATCACGGGTCCACACAGATGTATCCTTTTGTATTGTCCAACCTAAGCAATCAAATCGGGTCCATGATGATGTATCCTTCACAATGTTTAGACCTAATCTCCCCCATCAATCAACCATTAATCTCTCTCCTTGGCAAAGGATGTCTTTTGGAGTTATCATTTTGACCTTGGATTTTGTCCTTTGGGTCTTGTTAATCTTTTACGTCTTCTCTTTGTTCTCTACTCAAAGTCACCACGATCCTTTATATCATGGTAATCTACGAATGGGGACAATTTGGGGTAAGGTCTTTTGATCTTTTTCTTTTGCCTGTGAGTCAATCACGTGTCTATGGTTTCTCCAACATCGTTTCCACCATGCCCCATCTGGGTTTCATGTGTGATGCTAGGGAAACCCTTTGCGTGCTTGTCTTTTTGTGTCAGTCCTATGCAAGGCTAGTGACAAGGCCTTGTGTTCCTAGTAACCTTAGCAGGTCTCTAGCATTGCTATATCAAAATAGGTTATGCTATCAAAAAGATCCAAACCATGGAGCTCCCTAAATCCCCCATCATGCATCATATAGATTAATCTTGCATCTTGCATATTACTGCATCCTACATCTCACATCATATTGCATTCATGCATCTTTTCTCTTGGAAGGTCATATGTTTATCCTCCCTTCTTCCTTAATTCCTTCCCCTTCCTTTCTGTGTTCTTTTTCAAGAAAATTCCACAATTTTTCCTCTTTGTGTTATTTTCTTGAGGGGGTACAACCCCTTATTCCTCTAAATTCTAGCCTAGGGCATCTTATTTTCTTTTCTTTGATGCCACGCCACTTGTGACATCACATCAAAGAGGGGCAAAATGTAGACACCTAAAAATCCATTGGTAAATAAAAGTATTTTTATTTTTCCAAAAACCCCTGTGACATCATCATTTGTTAATTAATTAATTAATTTATTTTAATGCCATTAATTCCTCCTATTTTAATTAGATACATTTAATTAAAGGATCTCTCCCCAAACTATTCAAATCAAATTTGAGTGATTTCCCCTATTTATTGAATCAATATTTGATAAATGATGTCACATTCCCTAAATAAATTTAATATTTATTTAAAGCCTCAAAACCCTAGAATCTTCTAGATATTCCTAAACCCTTCCAATCTTTCCTAAACTTCCCTAAACCTTTCCTAAACCTATTTAGGAGGTTTTTCCTACCATTCCTAGCCTAATCAAGTCTTCTTTGATTTTTGGTCAAACTCTTCCATTAATGAACCTTACATACTCATTAATAGCCTCTTACACACTCTTTAAGGCTTCTTACAGCCTCATAAAGAGACCCATGTATCTTCTTCCACTCTTGTTCTCTAGGCACAGTCCCCTAGTATTTCTCACACATGTGTGAGCAACCTTAACCAAGGTTAATCTAACCATACCCCAAAATCAACCTCAGACTCTACCCCAAACCTTGAATCTGATACTAACTCACCTTCCTAACCCAAACCCTTCCCAAAATCCTATAAATACCCTCACTTTCCAAGATCAAAGTGTTAGCTTAGTTTTTATCTTCATGCATTGCTATCATGCTCATTTACTCCTAGATCATCTTAGCATTTAACATATATGTTAGATTAACTCTATTTTATGCTTTCATAGATCATCCTAGAATAGCTTAATGGAATGAATATAGTTCTTTGTTAATATTTTCTAATCATTATAGCATCATATCACATCTCTATTTGGTTTAAAATCACTCCATATTAATCATTCTTGCATCAATCTTTATCTTAGCATCATTAGGATCCTTGAGGCCTTAGGGGCAAATTAGGTGTTCTATACCTGATTTTTTGCCACTATGGGGTTCTCATGGTCCCTAATCCATCCTAATATTCCCTAATATTCATTAGGGATATTTTCCATGTGTTTTGAGAGCACACCCATATCCCTAAATCAAGAGAAAATCAAATGGTGATATGGTGCTCCCGTTTAAGCTCTATCTGAGGTATCATGCAAATAGTTTTTCTATATGTTTAGTATATGCTTCTAGGACTAATGTTTGAATCTCTACACATGTTTTGAATAGGTTAGATTTTCATTGATCACATAGACATCATTACAATTTCTTCATTCCTTCATTCATCCATATCAAATCAAATTCTTAAAAAGAGATTTTTTTATGAAAGACATTTAGGTATCTCTATGTAATTTATTATTATTATTTAAATTTATAAATGTATAATTTTGGATTGTCAGTTTGAATAAACATAATTAGAAAAATCAAAAGAAAATATTTTTTTAATTTATCTTAGGCTTATAGTTAATTTTTCACACTATAATAATTTGCCTACTGGCAATATGCCAAGATCGAGAAGCCCAATGAACAACACAAACAAGAGAGACAAAATGATATGATCAATTAATTGATTGAATTAAATAATGATCAATAATGAATCAACCAAATTCAATAGACCAATTTACAATGTAGAAGTTTCTGCTTATATAGGCAAGGCATGATAATTAGGAGAAAAGCAACAGATAACTTATCATCCACACTAGGATGAATCACATGTCCACCAAAGGTGGATCATCCTCCATTGTACAATGAAGTATGTGAAACAATGTGAGGATGATAATGTGACAAGTTCACTAAAGTTGGATCTCACACATTAAGTAGAAATGTGATAACAACTATCACCACCTAAAGTGGAATTTATCCTACACCATGTCAAGAATAAGATGCAAATTCATAGGTGTCTAATATGCAAACCACTATATATGCATTATCCTAAGTAAGATTAATTAAAGTGGAGTTAAAAATAATTAATTACACCAACACACACCTTAAGAATTTGAATGATATATTGGATTTTGATTTTTTTTGTTTTCTTCGTAAGTGACTTATGTACTTATAGCTATCATTTTGGGTTTTAGATAATTATGACAAATGTAGTGGGTAATAATTAGTTGCAGTTTCTGGATTCGATTGTGTAGAGTTTTTTCCATCAAAATTTTGGATCATACAGCATGATCCATCATCAGGATGCAAGAGAGTAAGAGGAGCAGAAAATGGGATATTGCAGATCTAGCATGCCATAAAAGGAAGAGGAGGGAGAAAGGAAGATGGGAGAGAGAAAAGAGGTACAAAACAATAAAAAATAAATAAAAATGGCTAGGCATAAAGAGGATGTCTTTTCAAACCAAGTGATAAAGAGACAACAATGAAAAAAGAAGAAAATAAAAAGAGCAAAAATATATAAAAAACACACATGAAGAGGAGCCTAAGAGAATAACTAAAAAGGACATGAATAAAGATAATGATATAAGTAAATGAACACACACACACACACACACATATATATATATACGTATGTGAACTACCTACATATATAAGTGTACGAACATACGTATGTATGATGGCCTACGTGTGTAAATATATACATGCGAGCATGTGTATGAATATGTATGTACATGTGTATATTAACTTACATGCATATTATAAACATGTGTAAATATATACATGCGGGCATGTAGTGGGATTCATTGTGCATGCAAGGGTAAAAAATTGTTCATTTTGAGTTGACACATGATATATATTATCTATTACCCTATTAACCATTCACTTTGACCACTACAAAATTTAAACAATTGATTCAATACATTTGCACAAATGTCTCAATAATCATGCACTATTAGTACCAATAAATGTACACAATTGGTCTAATTACTAACCCTTTTTTTGAGCTATTAGGCATAACAACCGGTGGCTATTGGCCCACTAGATGGCTTTTAGTGGGATTTTAATTAAAAAAATCCATTGAACAGTTATTGGAATATAAATAGTAATTGGGTCTCTTCCCCTACGTTAATAAATAATATAACTAAACAAAAATTAAATTAATGTAATTGAAAATAATAAAGATGTAGAAAATAATGTTATTTTATGAAATAGGTGATTAGTGTGCTTAGTTTTAGGAATAATGATGAAGAATTTTTTCATGTTTGCATAGACTTGAGTTGTCGAGAAAAAAATTTAAGTGTTTATGATATTGTAACATCGTCATTTTTGCAATATTACTCTATGCACTTTTGGCCAATTTTTTAGTTTTCCCATAAGCTTTGAGGGTGTCAAGAGAACTCTAAATTTCTTGGAGGATGTTGGTTTAGTATTTCTTAGTTTTCATTGGTGGCTTTGAACTCATATGATGTTTTGAATTATAATGACGTTTTCTAAGGTATTTTGCAATCTTAGGTTTTTCTCCAAACTTCTTGGAGAGAACGTCTATTTTTAGTAAGTTCTTATTTTAGCACTCAACACTATCCTTTAGCTTCAGTTACATCATGTTATGACTAGTTTTGGTTTCTGGTGCTCTAGTGGTGTGCTTAGCAATTTAATCTAGAATATCTAAAAAACACTAAAGTTATAATGCTAATGTTTAATTATTTTACTTTAGTGTTATATTTTATAAAATAATGTTATGTCCCCTTAAGTGGACACTTAGGGAAGAGGGATTTGGACTTAATTTTAAATCATCAAAAAGAACATTTGAGGAAATATGAATTGTTTTGAATTTAAAGTTTCTATTTTTTCTCTCCAACTCTGCAAAAAGAGGTTGGGCTCTCATTTGTATTATTGAGAATATACAGATAAGAAGATGTTGTCAGATTGAACTAAGTTTTCTTCCAAAGATTTATCAAGGATGAAAACCCTCATCAACTCACTATTTTTGAATCTTGGAAATGGTCCCTATCTAGTTGGAGTGATTTCTCATTCGAATCACCCTTGTGTTTGTAGTTTTCATAGTTCAAGTTTTTAGAAAAGGGAAGACTTATATGGTTTTTTTATTGTATACTTTTGGGATGGCTTTGGGGTATTAATTTCAAAGGCTTTATGGTGGTTTAAGGGTGTTTTAGGTGTTCCCTATTTTGGCCATATAGTTATATTTCTCAGTGATGCTCTAGGTGTGTCCTACCATCAATTATTATCTTTTTGAGGTGAGTCAAAGGATTGGAAAGATTTGGAATCATGTGTAAGGCATTATTTAGTGCTTGTGACCCTTTTTATGAATTTTTAAGAGTTTTTTTTAGTCTAGAATAATTAACAAGGTAAGCTGTATAGCTCACCTACAACTAGATGTGAGTCATTTTAGTCAAAGCGCTACTATTTGTGTTGGTATATGGTGTGAATTGATGGCATTAGGATCCATTCTAGTATATTCCATATGTTTGGATGGTGTTTAATAAAGAATAGTTATTTTTGGATGGATAATAGTCTTCTTGAGAGAGAGAGAGAGAGACAACACCACTATGTCCACTTCGCAAAAGTCCTTGAGATGCTAGAGATTTGGTGTCTTGCTTAACCCCAAGAAATACATATTCATGGCCACCAAAGGAAAAATCCTCGGTCACATCATTTTTAAAGAAGGAATATCCATTGAGCTCAAGTGAGTTAAGGCACTTCTCAAGTTGTAGATGCCCAGAAGTGAGAAAGAGATGAGGTCCTTCTTCAGAAAGATCAACTTTTCCCAAATATTCATCACTCATTTCTTGGAGATTGTTAAACCCCTGAATGAAATGATGAAGATAGATGCTAAGATAGAATGGATTCAAGAGGCTAAAGAATCCTTCAACCAAATCAAGAGCTCCATAGTCGAAGCTTTGGTGCCCATTGGCTTGGACTATGCCCTATCATGGATGTGGTCATTGACTTCTTAGAGAATCATATCGTCACCCAATTTGAGATGCCTTTTTCTCTGATGTGTGATAATGGTCCCACCTTTTCCTCTACCTTGATAATGCAATGGGCATACCAATACAAGGTTAACCTAAAGTTTTTATCTAACGACTACCCCCAGGGGAACGATGTGGCCAAGTCCACTAATAAGAACCTCTTAGAGGTTATCAACATATTATCCCCTGAGGTTGACAGTTAAATACAAATATTGTTGGAAACTGCAATTGAAGCAATTGTTGTATTGTCATTGATGTCAAACTAATGCAAAGGAGGATAGGGAGAGGGGTCAAAGGCACACCCTGTTGACACTGAAAATTTCAGGTTCTAAATAAATGAAATGTCAGGGAAGTATAGTCTACATTTTTCATTTTTCATGTAATTTCCCTATGTAAAAAATTAAAATAATTAAAAAGGCTTAAAACTCATTATTATTAAATATTCATGATATAGGTTTTAGGTTGTTTTATTTCAAAAAATTTAATGCATATACATTTTGAAATAAAGTAATTATTAAAAATGATAAATAATAAAGTGGTTAAGTGAAAAAAATGGCAAGAGAGAGTTGAATCCTCGACCTCTCGAGCCAACCTTTTTCCTACCTACCTACCCTCCTACCCCCTAACCAGTTAGTCTATTTATTTTCTTCAAGAGGATTTGGAGGATAAACTAATTTATTTATGTTTCCATGTGTAGGTGAAAAGTCAACAAAATTTCTTACATAGGGAGTAATTCTTTCCTTAGTTACTTTTCAAATTCAATAATGAAATATTATTTTCCTATGTATTATTTATTTTCTTGATTTTAGGAAAAAAGAGTGGGGAGAGGGAGTTGAACACTAAACCTCTCGACCCATCCTTTCTTCCTAACCTAACTACTCGACTGTACCCTTACCAATTGACCTATGTTATTCCTTGAGAATGTAGGTACACATAAAGGTATTAATTAAAGATTATTTCATTTCCTTTTAATAATTTAAAAATAAATTACTAGGAGTATAAATATATTGTTTTTCTTTAGTATGTGTGTGTCATAGAAATTTTATATTTCATGAAATTATTGTTTTTCTAATGTGAGTGCTTTTTTAAATTTAATTTATAATTTGTCCTAAAAACCCTAAAGTGGAAAAGCATATTAAAATAAATTATGTTGGTAAGGATTATTATGTTTTTAGGTTTTGAAGTTTTTTAATTGATATTAATCTTTAAATCTTCAAATACCTAAATGTAACTTTTTATTTTACCCTATTATATATTTAATTTTTAAAAAGTTAAACTTGTAGGGTAAAATGGGCATAAATGATTATGTATTACCATTATGTGACTAAATTTTATCTTTTTCATTTTTGGAAATGTTAATTGGGTGATGAAAATGTTTTTTTTATTTTTATCTCATTAATATATACATTTTAGGGTTTTTTAAGAAAGTGAAATTATTTGAGATTCCAAAACTATATGTATTTTTGATAAAATGGTTGTAATATTATTAGAAGTACTTGTAATATTAGGGTTGTTATTTTGTAAAAAACTAATACTTTCCCTAAGTGTATTATTGTGAAATATTAAGATACTAAGGTGACTACTCCTTTTTTAGGGCAAGTTGTAAACTTTTATACCCTAATGCTTTAGGATTTTTCTATATTGTCATTTATATTGTTTTACTTTTGTGAATGTTTGTATTTTAAAATGAATATGTTATGGTAAATATATTATGAGAATAAAATTTAAAATTTAAAATTAATGTCATATTTCTATTAAATATTTTAGGTATTATCTTATGTTTTGATAAATATAACTCATTTATATTAATAAAAGTGGGTGGCTTATGATTATTATTTTATTTACACTTTATTTATCAAATATATTTATGAGAGTTATATCATACTTTTATTAATGTTTTATTTTGATTTATTTTAAGGATCACATTAAAAACCTAAAATATTATAGAATATGACAAATTTAATTTTAAATTGTATTTACTAATGTCGGGTGTTTTTGTGTAGGCATTAACGTGAGGATTTAGATTATTATGCACAAACCCTTGAAAATGTAATAAATCAAATTTGTTGTACGGGAAATATTTTTCCCTAAAGGCCTATTATATGGTTTAACATGTAATTTATAGGGTTAGGTGTCAGGATTAGGTCCTGTGAAAGGGCATGTCTTTTCACAGAAAACATTTGGAAAATATATTTATATTCAAACATTTGTAAATGAAAATCATCAGGACACACAATTAGGGAAGATCTCCCGAACTACGAATTTAGACCTAATATTCAATTTTTCAAGTGCTAATGTCAAATAAGTTATTTTATACCTTTTGAGGTTATATATCTATTATTTTTTATTAGTTTTTCAGATGCCTTGTATACCAAGGTGTTCTACTGTATTATTTTCCTTGATTTTTTTATGATTCATAGTTAATTTGTACAATTAGAATAACAATTGCATGGTCTGTGAGCCTATTGTTGTGCCTTTTAGCCTCTTAATTTGGGTTAAAATTGATAGGATGAATTGTATGAATTATTTTGAATTATGATTCAAGGGGAGCCTCTAGGATGATATTCTTTCTTTATAGGAGCGAGTTCCCTTAAAACTGTCTCTGACTATATGTAAGATTGAAAATATATGACTCTATACCCAAAACGGTATTAAGGCACTGATCTCATTTCATTTGTAATTGTTATTTGGTTCTATTTTGTAGTTTACATATTATATTTGATTTTTTCTTTATAAAGCATTCAATTAGGTTTTAATATAATTTCAAGCTTTAGTTTAGATATCATACTATTCAGCTATTAGGAGATTAGGTTATTTTCCTCCAAGGATTGTTTACCCCTTTGGAAGGAATTGCTTTTGTCTATGCATACATTTGTGCAGTTTAGAAGCACTTGTGGATTCAGGCCTACCAGCCTTGGCTCAATCGAGTCAGAATTGCAAAGGCACTTGTGTGTGCTTGTTAGTTGGCCTCAAAATGGTCTAGATTTTTTGAGTACCAACAAATTGGCGACTCTGTTGGGGATGCTATCAATCAAAGATACCTATAGAATCTTTCGTTACCATTTAGTTAGACTCTACTGGGATAAAGGACTCATAATAGTTATATATTCCTCACAGAAGGTGAGGTGGTGACTCTTAAACTCAGAATCAATTATATGATTTTATCCTTCTTATGAAGAAGGTGAACAAAGCATTTCAGTCAATGACTCTACTGAGGGAGAAAACTCAGAAGAAGATAGGAAGGTAGTCTAGAAGGGATGAGAAATTTTCCTTCAATTAGTAATAGAAGATCTATTACATGATGTTTAGAATCATATTCAAAAGGTTTTTGACTCTCATTGATATCAAGCCTTTGGATCTTAGAGAATTCAAAAGCAGTTCTAATGAATGGTTTTCAAAATATTCACATAAGGTACCTGAATTCTATAGAAATTATGAAGAATCAGCTATTGATCATCTAGATGCTCTTTATGCATTCTTGGATAGATATCAGATTAATACAGAAAATGATGCCATGAAGATATTTGCATGGTCACTAAAGAATAATGTAAGGTAAAAATATGAATCATTACCTGCAAAATGCATTTCATCATGGATGCAGTTTGAATAATGGTTCCTTGATGTATTCCATGATAGGGATGAATCATGCATGTCTCCTTGGATGCATTTATCACTTTAGAATGGTATGATAATGAAAATATGGTGAGTTTGTTTATGAGGATGATGGATATTTTTTGTGAAATACCTTTTGATATCAGGCCAATTTTTTTAAACAAAATATATAGTTTACGAGTAACTCATGAGCAGGTAAAGCTTATTCTTAAAATTGTATACGAAGATGTAATGAAAGAAAATGATAAAGTTACAAAAGGGGCATAAAAAACTAATGATATTCTATATTCAGATGAACAAGAAAAGTCAAATCAAGATGAGGAAGAATCTGTACATGGTAAGATTTGTATGGAGGTAGTGAGGAATGATAAAATCTCAGATGAGTAGAGGATATACTGGACTAATATTTGTAGAATTGGTAATCTTCAAATCAGATATAAAGGAAGTTACAACAATTTATTCCTAGTTCAAATGACACAGACAGATTTTGACCGTGAAGGATATTATGAACAAGTGGATCAAAATAATAATCTGACCAATAATGATACATTTAGAATGATCCTACTACTACTGGATCAAAACCAAGTCTTTGATAGAGGAAAGCACCAACATTCAACTATTTGACTCTGAGTCATCCCAAATAGGGAGCTATTTTAGGGAGTTATTTCTTCCTCTTTGTATCATTTTATTCAGAGTTATTTCTTTTATTTTATTCAATATCATTAGTTCAGTTATTCTATTTTATGTTGTCTTATACCCTACATCAATGGTTCAATGTCTATTTTCAATCACGTAAAGAAAAAAATGAAAAATAGAATATGAAGAATGGAATTATGCATACAAGTGATTTATGGAACCAAATGAGGATCTTGTGTTTACTCTTGAAACTATTGTGGATAAATTTGGGGAAGAGATGGCACCTTATACCCTTGGATTATGCCAGAACCTGGCTGTGACATTCTGGAAGTGCATGCAATCTGCTGAAGCTGATGAATAGCTAGATGAGTCGAGTGCATTGGTTGCTATAGGATGCTTGCGTGCTATAAGTATAATTCTGGAATCTATTTGTAGGCTTCCTCCCCTTTTCCCTTAGGTGGAACCAATATTATTGCCTATCATGCAAAGAATGCTTACTACTGATGGCCAAGAGGTCTTTGAGGAGGTTTTGGAGATTGTATCTTACATGACATATTTTTTAAGACCATCTCATTGGAAATGTGGAGTCTTTGGTTTCTAATGATAAATGCACTAGATGATTGGGCTATTGATTTCTTTGAAAATATTCTTGTTCCCTTGGATAACTACATATCGAGGAGCATCAAAAATTTTCTTATGTGCAAGGATCTAGACTATCAACAAAGTCCCTTTAAAATGCTTTCATCTATAATGTCAAATAAAAATATAGAAGACTATGATATTGAGCCTGCCCCAAAGCTTATTGAGGCAATGCTACAAAATTGCAAAGGTTGAGTCGATGAATGGGTGGAGCCATATCTTAAAATTACAATTGAAAGCCTATGGCAAATGGAAAATAAGTACTTAAAGGATCTGTTGATGGAAGTGATCGCAAATGCGCTATACTACAACACAGCTCTGTCTCTGGGCATAATGAAAAAATTGGGAAGTGTTAAACAATACATGGCTTTATTGAGGAAATTGAATGACGTGGTATGGGTTTCGATCACTAAGAAGGGTGGTCGCTATTCGGCCAAAAAAGTTAATTATCTCCTTTGTATTCTATGCTAAATATAATTTGGTCCTTTCTTACCATGAAGGCAATTATTTAGCTTTTGAGCGGGGTCCTAGTGAATCTAAAAATATCGGTTCCCCAATTATACCTGCATCATATATATATGTTAAAACACAATTTGGTGTTGAGCCTTGTTTGTAAAAAGGAATTTTGTAGGTACATATTTTAAATTGTAATTAAGGGGTAGAAGGGCTGCTTCTAGATTGAGTGGGTGTTCTTGTGCATTAATGGGCTACCAATTTGGAAGCCACAACGCACATCCAAATTCTTGATCAAGGATGGTTAATTATGCTGGCCCTTGAGAATTCAGGGTGCCAAGAATGGTGAAGGTCAAACATGATGTTTGATATGTTTGACTAGGAGATTGTTAAGACTAGCATTTTTAGTTTATAATAACTCACAAAGGATAGATTTAGAGTTGCCTCTGCATTTTTCTCCTAGGCCACATAAATGGATGCCACAGTGGCAGGATGACCATCTATCACTAGGTCATCCTGTTTCTTGCCAGAGAGGACTAATGGATTTTCTTACTTGCAAGATGGTGGATGGGCAACTACTTTATTATTAGAATCATGCACGTGGAATTCTTCTTATTCTCCTCTAATGGACATGAGTCCTGCTATCCCTCGCTCTAGATTTGTAAAGCTTCCCCATGTCAGACAATTATGCAGTTGGGATTGTGGCCTTGCTTGCATGCTGATGGCATTAAAAGCTGTAGACATCCAAGATTGTGATATGAAGTCATTAGCAAAACTTTGTAGCACAACAAGCATTTGGATTGTTGACCTAGCACCAATTGTAAGGGCATAGATGGAAACATAAGCAATATTAGTAGTAGCAGATTCAAAGCTTGGAAATGCAATAAAGGAGAAATTGAAAATTGAATGTGTCCACAATAATGGCATCATGGAGTTAATGCGGGGTATCCGATCCCAATTGAGTGAACTCATAATTGGTCTAGGTGTCCAGGACTTGGTACCAATAAGCTTGGGTCTGTCTCATAGCCTGTCTAGATTTAAGCTAAAGTTCAACCCTGATAAGGTGGATACAATGATCATTTAGGCAATAGGTCTACTGGATGATCTTGACAAAAAAATGAACACATATGCAATGAGGGTACGGGAGTGGGATGGCATTTTCCAGAACTAGTAAAAAATTGTGCAAGATAATATACCGAATACAAAAGCAATAAAGCTTATGGGTAGTCGCATAAATGCTGTTGATCTTGATTTTTCTGAGATACTACCAAAGGAAGTTGAATCAGAGTTGAAAGAGGTAGCAATGATTTCCATGGGAACAGAAGTTAGCGAGCATGACATGATTAACATCAAAGCACTTTGTGACCAAGTGATTTCTCTCTCTGAGTATAGAGGGGAGCTTTTGATTATTTATGAAGTTAAATGAATGCTATTGCCCCTAATTTGATAGTTCTTGTAGGGGAACTTGTTGGTGCTCATCTTATTTCTCATGCAGGGAGCTTGTTGAATCTTGCAAAGCAACCTAGAAGTATAGTTCAAATTCTCAGAGCTGAGAAGGCTTTATTTAGAGCTTTGAAGACCAAGAATTAGACACCAAAATGTGGACTCATATTCCACGCTTCACTAATAGGACAAGCAGCACCGAAATTGAAAGGGAAAATTTCAAGATCACGCTGAAGGATTTCTTTCACACTTTTGACAGTTGGGGTGTTTACTGCAATGGCTCTCATAGACCAAAACATTGCGCAATGTTTGTATCCCACTACTAAAAGCAATATTTTGAAGAATGTACAAGGTAATCATCGAGGCTTCTGACCAAAAAATGATAGAAAATAGAGAACAAGCCAAGAAATTAATAGAGTTGGATTCAACATGTCTTTTGCGCAACTAAGCTTATCGTTCAAATTCAAGAGCAGCAACCCTAACCCTAAAATCATTTGTAGAACAAAAGGAAAATACATTTGAGGTAAGTATTTTCTTTCATTATTTTGGTAATTAAAATATTATTTTTTTCTATACTTTTATTATTTACATTTTAATATGAAAACATATTATTATGAGATATCTTTACAAAAGTCATTAATACTTGAAACAATTTCTCTTTAATTTGATTTGGTCCTCAAATAAGCATTCTTATAAATATTATTGATTCATCATGATTTAAGTTTAATAGTTTTTCTATTACTTATTCAAGATGAATTTTGATATTGGCACGACGTTAACATTATGTTCCGAGTGGTCTTCTTCTTCCAGAGATAACTGGACTCTCGCTGCATCCAGGCATGAATGCATGTCCCCAATAAGAGCCACTGTTGACACTGAAAATTTTAGGTTCTAAATAAATGAAATGTCAGGGAAGTATAGTCTACATTTTTCATTTTTTTATGTAATTTCCCTTTGTAAAAAATTAAAACAATTAAAAAGGCTTAAAACTCATTATTATTAAATATTCATGATATAGGTTTTAGGTTGTTTTATTTCAACAAATTTAATGCATATACATTTTGAAATAAAGTAATTATAAAAAATGATAAATCATAAAGTGATTAAGTGAAAAAGGTGGCAAGAGAGTTGAACCCTCGACCTCTCCAGCCAACCTTTTTCCTACCTACCTACCCTCCTACCCCCTAACCAGTTAGTCTATTTATTTTCTTCGAGAGGATTTCAAGGATAAATTAATTTATTTACGTTTCCATGTGCAGGTGAAAAGTCAACATAATTTCTTACATAGGGAGTAATTCTTTCCTTAGTTACTTTTCAAATTCAATAATGAAATATTATTTTCCTATGTATTATTTATTTTCTCGATTTTAGGAAAAAAAAAAGTGGGGAGAGGGAGTTGAACACTCGACCTCTCAAACCATCCTTTCTTCCTAATCTAACTACCCGACTCTACCCTTACTGATTGACCTATGTTATTCCTTGAGAATGTAGGTACAAATAAAGGTATTAATGAAAGATTATTTCATTTCCTTTTAATAATTTATAAATAAATTATTAGGAGAATAAATATATTGTTTTTCTTTAGTATGTGTGTGTCATAGAAATTTTATATTTCACAAAATTATTGTTTTTCTAATGTGAGTGCTTTTTTAAATTTAATTTATAATTTATCCTAAAAACCCTAAAGTGGAAAAGTGTATTAAAATAAATTATGTTGGTAAGGATTATTATGTTTTTAGGTTTTGAAGTTTTTTAATTGATATTAATATTTAAATCTTCAAATACCTAAATGTAACTTTTTATTTTACCCTATTATATTTTTAATTTTTAAAAAATTAAACTTGTAGGGTAAAATGGGCATAAATGATTATGTATTACCATTATGTGACTAAATTTTATCTTTTTCATTTTTGGAAATGTTAATTGGGTGATGAAAAGGTTTTTTATTTTTATCTCATTAATATATACATTTTAGGGTTTTTTAAGAAAGTGAAATTATTTGAGATTCCAAAACTATATGTATTTTTGATAAAATGGTTGTAATATTATTAGAAGTACTTGTAATATTAGGGTTGTTATTTTGTAAAAACCAAATACTTTCCCTAAGTGTATTATTGTGAAATATTAAGATACTAAGGTGAATGCTCCTTTTTTAGGGCAAGTTGTAAACTTTTATACCCTAATGCTTTAGGATTTTTCTATATTGTAATTTATATTGTTTTACTTTTGTGAATGTTTGTATTTTAAAATGAATATGTTTTTGATTAAGGAAAATAGGATTTAAAGGGGCCCTAAAACCCAGCCAGTTTTAAACATACACAGAGATATAGCAATTACAGATCATAAAGATACGATAGCCATAGCAAAAAGAAAGGCCAAACATAGTCCGCTTGCAGAACAAACAGAAAAAAAATAGTAACAAAAAGCCAGGCCAGGCCCAAAAACTAGGGGAGCAACTCAAGCAAACTCTCTAAGGATCTTCGCTGCTCGAATCTCGAGCTCTGACACCTTGTTCACCGTGTCCTTAAGGTCAGCCAGATCCTTGTCAGGTTCCTGCATGTCCTTCTTCATGGTACTGGACCTGGTTCTCTTCCTCGGCCCTTCCTCCAGAGATTTATCTTTGCTACTATTTGGAGACTCCTCCTTGTTGCTCATGTGTTCCTCAAATTTACTGATCAAGACTTTTATGTTGTCATTTGAAACTTTGAGGATGCTGTGGCTCTGCTCCACAATTTTCTATAAAGTCCCCTCCAAGCTCTGCATTCTCTTCTTCACTTCCTCCATTTTTCTTTCCATGTCATTCTTCTCCTCCATTAGCATGATCGTTCTACTGTTACCCTCCCTCTCTAGCATTCCCACCCAAAATTTTAACTCCTGAATTTCATGGAATGTCCATTTGGTGGTTCTGTAGCTATCAATGACGCTATTTTTGGCATTATTGAGCACATCCATCTGAGGGTGTTCTTTAGTGATGTCACTCAAAATCACCAGGGTAGGGTCTATGATATCCTCCAGTTGAATTTTGTTGTCCTTGTATTCCTTAACTAGGGTTTTCATCATTTCTTGCTTTAGGCCCATCTAGACAAACATATTGCGAAAGTCTCTCCAAACCACATTCTTCTCTTTATCTATAATCTTATAAGCATACTGGTTAGTCCCTTGATCTTCACCAGCCTGCACATGATCATCCTCTCTCCCCTGACTCTCCTCTTCATCTTCGCTATCCTTCCCCTCCTCTTGTCCTTCCTCCTTGGTTTTGTCTTCCATTTTCCTCCTTTTCCTCTGCTTCCTACCAGAAACTGAAACCTCTTCTTTGTTTGCAGACATTTTAATTATGAATTTTCTCTTCCCCTTCTTATTCTCCTTAGTTTCCTCCTCCTCCCTGATTGTTTCTTCCTCTGCTTCAGTGTTGTCTCCCTCAGTGTCCATGCCTTCCACTTCCTCATCAAAATCCCTGTCGGAAGAGACCTTAATGCACTGCTTAGGTTCAAGTTTCTCCTTTTTTTCCAATTTTTCTTTCTTAATCTTCTTTTTCCCCTTTCTGGTGTGAGGGGAGGTGTCAGCATTCGAGTCAGAATGCATATCTTGGCTCTCCTTGGTGTCAGAAGGGATGTACTCTTCTTCACCTGAGTCGATCTCTTCATTAGTGCCATCCTTCCCCCCTTTCCCCTGCTTTAATTCTTTACCTATGGTTTTGGCTTTGAAAAACTCACAAATCAACAACAACAACCTCTTGTGGAAAGCAGGATTTCCAATGGGCTTCTCCCTATAATCATTTATATTTTCATTGATAGATGAGAGTAAAGGTAAAAAGGGATAGAGATTTTAGTCCTACACCTGAAATAGTTGAGGAGCACAAAGTGATAGGAGTATATGCGGTTGAACCTCATGTCTGGGGATATGTATTTGATTATCGCTCTCAACACAAACCTCCACAGTGGTTTGATGGACCTTGGCAGATAGTAAGTGCCATGTTTCTCAAGGGCCTTCTTCTCCTCCCTTCCTTTGGTAAATTCTGCCATCGCCTGACCAGAAATGCGACAATCTCTATAGAACTTCTTCCCAACAATGGGGATGCCCGTCACTGTAGAAATAACCTCCTCCATCACATTAAACTCAACCCCATCAATTTTAACACTCCCCTCGTTCCAATTTTTAACCATTATTTTGGTGACCGAGGGTTTCCATCCATGCAGTCTTTCGATGAAGGAGGTCACCTCCCCTTTGCTCAAAATGCCCTACACTTTCAAACACCTCTGTCATTTCTCTACCTCATCCTTAGGTTCCCTTCTATGTTGTTCCCCCACCATTTTCCTTCTCATTTTGCAAACAAATCTTCTAGTCACAGAGCACTTCGAGATATGGGGTGAGTAGCTGGTATGATAAATGTTCTCGATCCTTCCCTTAACATTCAGAGAAATAAACTCAAAACCAAACCTTAACGTGCAATGGTGGTAGTTGCCCAGGTGATTTGTACTTTGGCTCATGTTCTTACACATCATATATCGGCACAAATTCCCTAACACATAATCTTTCATCATTAGACTTTAATATTTCTGAATCTACCTAGGATTCTCTCACTTTCCATTAATTCCTTGATTTCGAGCAGAATTAAATGGCCTTCCATCCATCTTTTCACCTTGTTATTTATGACAGCCCAATTGGCCAACCTGTCCACAACTTGGTTTGCCTCCCTGTACTCATGGGCCACATGAATTCTTTCAAAAGACTTGAGGAACTAGACGCTTTCATTAACTAAGTTGGCAATCATTCAGGTCAGCATATTTTTCTCATTGAGACAGTCAATTATGTTCTTTGAGTCACCTTCCAACCACAGATTCCTGACTTCAATATCCATAGCCAACTTAATGGTTTGATGAGCCACAGTCGCCCCTGCAACATGGTTGGTTTGTGTGTGTGTGAATTTTGTACCTGATCTGTAGACACAACACTTCAATAAAACATTAGAGGTTAGCTAAAATCAAAATCACGCAATAAATGAAAACTAAACTAACCAGGTGATTTACTGCCTTCTAGTAGATGCGAGTATGTATTCTCAAATTATATCAAGATCAGTGACCTTGACGACACCTAAACAAAGGATTTAAATGCAAAATCTAGATATGGAATGTATGCAATTAATCTATTTTTTTTTGTTTTTCTGTGCAATTATGATGATGAAAAATGATATGAATCTATGCTAATATGGAAATCGATATGCTAAAATGATCTAACAATAATATTCTAAATGATATCAATGATCTCACAAAGTTGTTGATTCGCAAAGAGGCTTCAATTCTCCAGATAGCAATTCGCCAGCATAAGTTTGCAAAATTATGAGATGATGATATGAAGAGCTGAGCCTTGGTTTTATAGAAATCTAAGGCTTTGGAGGTGCATGAAAAAAAGCCATAAATCACTCAAATAACTGAGGTTGATTTTTGAGTTATTTTTAAATAAAGGATATTTAACTCACAAAAACATGCAAAAGCAGAGTTCAACTCAAAATAGAGTTTAGATTTAAATGATAATTTGTAGTTGTCTGCTTTTGTGATTGTGCATGTTTTAATTATGAATTAAATTAATAATAAAATAATTTATTTCCAACTTAATTGATTTTAAAAAATAAAACAATTGATTTATGGGTTAATCAATCATTTTTCAAACTTTTATTCAAAAACAATATTAATTAAATATGACAACTTGCTTTAATTAATTAAATAAGAATTTAATCAATTATTCATAGGATTTTGGATTTATTGTCAAATTTAAATAATAATAATTTAGGAATAAATAGAATTAACTTCAATTAAACAATTAAGTGGCAGAATTAAATCTAATTAATTAAATATTTAGAATATTCAATTAATCAAACTTTAGGATAAATTGGATTTATCGCCAAACAATCATTAAATTAAAGATAATTAAGATGATTAGGAATAATACTAGGAATATTCCCCGATGCAGAATTTGAGATAATCAATTAGGATTCGATGATGTTTAGATGTGCCTTGGGTTAGGACTTCGATGTCGATTTCGTTTGATGTGTTGATGTATGAGGTTAATGAACCTATAGCCCATTTTTGGGGTATTACATTTTGCCCCTCTTTGAATTGTTGTGTGAAGCGCAGTGGTTCAAAGACAGTCTATGTATGATGTTGAAATTGATGTTTGATATTGATATTGATATGAAACAAAAATTGATTGAAAGATTCGAAGATAATAGGTCCTGAGTGACCAAAGATAATGTTAACTATAATAGCAAATGAACCGATGATTGCGAAAAAGTGTCAAAATGCCTGATTTCAAACCTTATGATTGCAAAGAAGTGAGTGACCAATTCCAGACCCAATTGTCCTTGTATTGAATCACATTGGTATCACATCTGAACCCTTTAGTTACCGAAGAACCAAGGAAATAACACAATTGAACTAATAGTTGCAAAAACTGATATAATTTACAAGATTAAGAGAATACTAGATTGATGTGGATCTCGATGAATCTGATATGCCCCGAGCGATGATTGATTTGCCCCGATTAATGAGGTCTTTTTGATGAATCAGTAACTAGACGTGGTTGTTGTCTTGATTACCGAGGAAAGATATGATTTCAAATTTAGATTACAGACTTTTGAATGATGTGCAATACCATGCCCCCTTCGGGATTAAATTGAAATCTGACAACAAAAGTCATTGTTTAAGTTTAGAAGCATGTTAATTGATTTGAGAAGTGGTTATACACGTTCGAGAATGCATTCTACATCATTTGGAGGCCCTAAAGACCAAGTGTGACTAGGTTTGACCATGAGTTGACCATGGTTGACCAAGTTGAAATTTTGATAGTTTGATGGAAGATAATCAGTTAAGTTGAATACTAGATTTCTATGATGAATGAAGGTCGATTATGCAAGTAGTGAATAATATAAATGATCATAGATTTCAATTTTGATCTTGAAAAAGGATTCTACTTACTATTTCATTGGAGGAACCTTCATGTGAGATTCAACTCTTGTTAGATTTGAAGATGTGATTGAAGAATCATTTAAGTGTTGAAGTTTATCCAACCATTGTGAGATCATGCAAACATGCAAAATCCAAAGAGACATGCAGAATGAAATGCAACCTAAGACCTAGGACCTAGTCACTGATCATGTGTCGGTCATTCTCATCATTGAATTTTTAGGTAACCGGATAAATCAATACAATGCCCACTAGTTATGAAACCATAGACATATGAATATCAATTTGTATGTGCAGGAATCAATACAACATCCACTGATTAGAAAACCATGGACATATGAATATTGATTTTATTTCAGAATGTTAGAGTAGATATAAGCACCAAGGCACAAACACCAGGATGACTTGAATATCATGTCCATTTTGATATTGCATTTTGTATAAGCATCAAAACATAAACATTGTGATGACCAGAATACGCCTTGCATTACAAACACATCAAATAGTCAAGAGATCATTCTAAATCCAATGTGAATTACCCATAGTGACCCTTTATCATTTACATCCTTAGGTAAGATCGCGTTGCATCAGTAGGAGAAATAACTCACTCAAAAAAAAGTAATAGTTAGATCAAACTTCCTTGAATTTTTTGGGTATCAATGGTCGAGGTACGCATGGCCATCCAATTCAAGATAGAGGCTCTTATAGACGGACACCATTTCAATCCAGAATTTCCAAAGTTGTTAGATTTTCACATACAAGCAGAAGACAAAGAAAAGATTATGCCCCCAGTCATCACTCTCTAAATCCTGTAAAGGACATCATCGAAGAGCTTGTGGGAACACAATATGCAAAAATCTCAATGAGAATCAGTAAGCATACAAGGAGATAAAAGCATGTAAAAAGCATAGATTGTTTTCAGTTTGTGTTTGATGTTTGATTGTATTGTTGTAGATGCAAAATCCTTTCTGGAGACAAGACTGACTGACTGACTCAAATGAAGCTTCAAAGGACTCTAACTAGATATGATACGTCTAAGATACATTGGAGACCATAGGATATGACATTGATTGCCCCCAAGTTTGAACATTGATAGGATACAGACAATGGAGCTGATTGGTGTACATACCGACTTATGGAAAATAGGAATGCAGAAACAAACTGGGAGAGATGTACAAACTAAAGCAAGACTGAAAGTTGGGAAGGACCAAGATTGCGCTGATAGATGGAGCATTTTGAAACAAGTGGTGCCCATTTGCCAGGTTTTCACCATCTTGGCAGAGATTCTATTTTTGCTACCAAGGCGCCTGTTTCCAGGTTTTCACCAAGGCACTTTTTTTCTTTTTCTCATTTTTTTGTATTTTTCATTTTTTCATTTTTTTTTGTATTTTTCATTTTTTCAATTTTTTTTTGATATTTTTGATTTTTTTTGTGAATCATCAAGGCGCCCATTGCTAGGTTTTCACCAAGATGTTCATTTTTTTAGGACATTTTCTGATTTTTAAGATTTTTTCAGGACATTTTAGCATACACTGAATGTCTTAGGCATATAATTTCTTCAGATGGAGAATGTTGATTGGTTCTCAGAGCTGTTCTCCTTCAATCATTGAGAGTTGATAGGCACCAGAGCCAAAAGTAGCAGTGATTACAAAGGGACCCAGCCAGTTGGGTTCAAACTTCCCCTTGCATTCTCTATGTGATTGATTTTTAGGATTCTCTCTCAAAACTAGATCACCAACCTGAAATTCTCTGTGTCTGACTTTCTTGTTGTAACCTCTAGACATTCTCTTCTGATATACTCTTGAGATGATCATACGCTGCTTGTCTGCGCTCATCTAGTAGTTCAAGTTCTTGCAACCTAGACACTCTGTAGTCATCATCAGTTACTAGACCATGCATTCTGATTCTTAGTGATGGGATTTCAACCTCAATAGGCAGTACCACTTCAGACCCATAAACTAAAGCAAATGGTGTAGCCCTAGTAGGTGTTTTGATACTTGTTCTGTAGGCCTAGAGAGCTGGATTGATCATGAGATGCCAGTCTCTTCCTATTTTATTAACTATACGGTGCAAGATTTTCAATAGATTCTTATTAGAAGCCTTTGCTTGTCCATTCCCTTGAGGATAGTAGATAGATGACCAATATTGTGTGATCTTGAATTTGGTACATAGATCATCTAGGTCTTTTTTCTTGAATTGTCCCCCATTATCTGTGATTATAGAATGTGGGATCCCATATCTGCATATGATATAGTTCAATATGAACATAGAGATTTGTTTTCCAGTTGCTTATGTCAAAGGGACTACTTCTACCCATTTTGTAAAATAATCTATAGCTATGATTATATGGGTATGTCCATTGGAAGAATGAGGATGTATAGCTCCTATAAGATCAAATGCCCATTGGTGAAAATGCCATTGTGTAGTAAAGGGAATTAGATCTCTCCTTGGAGCATGAATTAAGTTGCCATGTACTTGGCACTTTTGAAAATTCTTAGCAAACTTGATAGCCTCTTTCTCCATTTCAAGCCAATAGTACCTAGCCCTAATAAGTTTTCAAGCTAGTGTTAAACCGTTCGAGTGTGACCCACAAATACCATCATGGATTTCCTCTAATGCACGTTGAGACTCTTCTCATTCTAAACATCTAAGTAGTGTACCATCTAGATCTCATTTGTATAGATCGTGACCAATGATGACATATTGGGAGGCATTACGGATAAGGTATCTCTTTTCATGACGGTTGAAGGTATCGAGAATGATTTGGTCTTGGAGATAGGAAAATAGGTGTTTGTATCTGGATGAAACATGACCAAAAATAGTGCAAATCATGTGGGTTTCGAGGGAATCATATGCAGGATAAGATAGTGCTTCCACTAGGAAATTGTAGCGTAGCTCATGTTCAGGTTGTTGTAATAAAGGAGATAATGTTGCCATTGCATCGGCAACCTTATTCTCTATTCTAGGAATTTGCTCAAATGTGATAGATAGGAAATACTTCTTTAGATCATCTACCATTCTCTTGTAAGGAATGAGCTTTTCATCTTTAGTTTGGTACACATCATTGACTTGATGGATAACAAGTTGTGAGTCTCCATGAATGTGTAGTTCTGTTACCCTCCATTCAATCGCTATTTTCATGCCATTCAAAAGGGCTTCATATTCAACAATATTGTTTGTGCAAGGGAACTTTAATCTAAATGCTTTTGGGATTGAGTATCCTTGAGGAGTTATGAAAAATATGCCTGCTCCTGATCCATTCTATGTATAGGAGCCATCAAAGAATAACTGCCATTCTCTAGAAGAAAGAGTCATGATAGAGGAATTTGGAAATTCCATTTGCATTGGTGTATCATCAATCATAGGTGCATTTAATAATTGATCAGCAATAACCTGTCCTTTAATAGCTTTTCTTACCACATATTCAATGTTGAATTCACTTAAGAGCATGACCCATTTAGCTAATCTACCTGTGAGGGAAGCTTTGCTTAGTAGGTACTTGAGTGGATCAATCTTAGCTACCAATTGTGTGGTATGAGCTAACATATAATGTCTTAGTTTCTGTGATGCAAAGATCACAGCTAGACAAGCTTTCTCAATCATTGAATAGTTCTTCTCATATGCAACCAATGTTCTACTGATATAGTATATAGCTCTTTCCTTTTTGTTCTTATCATGTTGTGCTAGCAATGCCCTCAGTGATGTATCTGTTGTGGAGACATATAAGATCAAAGGCTTCCCTAGAATGGGAGGCATCAAGATAGGAGGATTTGATAGATACTTTTTGATATGATTAAAGTTGTTCTCACATTCTTCATTCAATGCAAAGGTCACACCTTTATGTAATGTTTTTGTAAAAGGTTGTGATATGTCTACTAGCTATGATATGAAGCATCTCATAGATTGAACTCTTCCTTGCAAGGTCCTCATTTGACTAATATTCTTTGGAGGTTGCATTTCCATGATAGCCTTTACTTTAGCTGGATCAACTTCAATGCCCTTCTTTGAGACTATGTATCCTAAGAGCTTTCCAGAAGTGACACCAAAAGCACACTTCTTAGGATTTAGTCTAAGACTAAATTTTTCCATTTTGTCTAGTATCTTGCTCAAATCATTTATATGTTCAGCTCTAATCATAGATTTTGCTAAAGTATCATCAACATAATCTTCCATAGTCCTATGCATCATGTCATGGAAAATAGAAGTCATTGCTCTTTGATATGTAGCACCATCATTTTTAAGCCCAAATGGCATGACATTCCAATAGAAGGTGCCCCATGCACATGTGAAAACAGTTTTCTCTTGATCCTCTGGAGCAATTTTTATTTGATTATATCCAGAAAAACCATCCATTAAAGAATACATCTCAAAGCCCACAGTCATGTCCACTATCATATCAATGTTAGGTAGTGGAAAATCATCCTTAGGGCATGCTTTTTTTACATCTCTAAAATCTATGCATACTCTGATTGATTTATCTGGTTTTGAAATAGGTACAATATTAGAGATCCACTCTGCATAATCAATAACTTGGATGAATCCAACTTTTAGGAGCTTCTCTAATTCAACTTTTACCAAGAGTGCAACATGAGGATGCATCTTTCTCAATTTTTGCTTGACAGGTTTGACATTTGGAGCAATAGATAAATGATGCATTATAAGATTAGGATCCAACCCTAGCATATCTAAATATTTCCGTGCAAAGTTGATCTTCTTTTTTGTTAAGAATGTTGTAAATTTTTGCTTCTCTTCTTCTGATAAAGATTGTGCTACATGGATCAATTGTGGTTCCTCTATAGTTCCCAAGTTGATGGATTGAGTGGGCTCAATTAGAACTGGAGATCTATCCTATAAGTGACTCAGAAGGACATCAAATATCTCATCCTTAGGTGCCTTAGAGAGGTTTTCACCTTCAGATACATCTTTTATTTTTACTTTTTTAGGTTTTGAGATTGCCACAAAGTGGTTTTCACCCTAAGAACTCCTTTTCTTTTTCTTTTTATTCTTATTTTTCTGACTAAGATATTTGATGTCCGACTCTGTCATGCTAATGCTTAGTTCACTGATGGAAGTACTCATAGGCTCAACTGCATTGAGGTAGCAAGCAAGGGCATAGTTATTTGGGAAGGTATAAATACCATGGCTCGGATTTGTGGAGGTTTGATCAATAAGTTCTGGATATTGGATAGTCAAAGTAGGGAAAGATTGGGAGATAGTGTTTACAGATATGGATCTGTCATCATTGGTCCTAACCCAATGTTCGAGTTCAAAGGTGATATTACAACTTAAGACATTCAATTTGTGAATAGGCTCAATGTCATTGTGGGAGTCCAATTCAGCCATAGGTAGATCAAACTTGATAGGTTCATCATTTCACTCTAGACTTATGTTGGGATTAGGTGCATATTGGTGAATAACATCAACATGTTTCTCTATAATAAGATCATCTGGTTCTGGAATGGCTCCCCATTCATAGTCATTAGATTCTTCATCTATGCCTCTAGGAAATCTAAGAACATGAGTAAAGTCAGGATGAATGCCCCAAGAAGGGTTACCCTCAGATTCTGATTTGAATTCATACTCATGAGAATCTATCTCAGAATGACTACCACCTTCCTCTTCTTGATTGTTTTCAAGATTAGCTGGTTCTTGTGTGGCAACTATCTCTTGATTGATAGTAGGTTCTTATGTTTCTACTACATTAATTCTTTTGATTGGATCATCTTTATCATCAAGAAGATCTTTGATCTCTTTAGGAAATTTTTCATAGGGGATGAGTTCTGAACTATCTGAATCACTATCTGATGGTTCTATTTCTTCCTTCTTAAGAATGGGTTCTCTTGGTGCGATCTGCTCTATGACATGAGAACAATTACCTTTGAGGTGAAAGGGTTTCTATTTAAATCCTAAGCCAACCTTGTCTTTGTTTTCTCTACCAGTATGTGGAAGAGGTGCCTCAAGACCTTTCCCTCTGACTCCTAGAGGTCCTTTACCTGAATATCCTATCTTAGCTATTAATTTATCTCCTGGGCCATATGACTTAGAAGGATCTTTTGGTACCACTGAGTTACTAGTTTGAATATCATGGGATTCAAATTCATCTTTGTATAGCCATGCAAGCATAGCTTCATCCTCTTCAAATTCTTTCTTGGAGACTTGTTCTACTACAAAATTCTTTTTATAGGCCTCAAGAGGTTCTTTAGAATCTGGTTTGGATTGTTTCAAAGATTGTCCATAAGACTTAGGTGAGATAGGGAGAGATGTCAAAGATAAGACTGGCTCCATAGTATATTCTCCCATACTATTTTCTTTGATATTAACCTCTTTTGCAAGATCTTCCATTTTAGATGCGGATGCTTCTTTGGTTGGCTCAATGGAAGATTCCTTGTTATTAGGCACAAGTTTATCTGCACTTTCCTTCAATGTATTGCAAGTGGTGGATATGTCTACTGGAATAGTGACCTCTACTCCTTCATAAGGAAATTTCAAGCATTGGTGGAATGTAGAAGGAATAGCCTTCATCTCATGTATCCATGGTCTCCCTAGAAGGATGTTGTAAGCCAAAGGTAGATCAAGAACCTGACATATAGTATCTCTGATAACTGGACCTGCTCTGATAGGTAAGACAATGGTGCCTTTAGAAGATCTTTCTTGTTCATCATAGGCTTTGATAGTTATTTTCTTTCTAGGATCAATAGCCAATTCTAAAAATCCCAATTGTGTGATTAAGCTGTAAGAACAAATATTTAGGCCAACGTCTCCATCTATCAACACATGTTTGACTCTACAGTTCTGGATCAAGAAATATATATGTAAGGGCTGGTTATGTGGGTGGCTAAAGGAGTTATCATCTTCCTTAGAAAAGGATATATACTATGGAGACGTAAGATGTCCAACCATAGTCTGGAACCTATCTAAATCAAGGTCATCAGGAATGTTGGATCTGAGAAAAGCTTTGTCTAGAATGGCTCTGTGAGCTGGAGAGATTCAAAGCAACTCAAACATAGAGATTTTTGCGTTAGTGTGTTGGAGTTGTTGAATAATGCTATAAGATATTAGCCTCGTATCTTTAGGATTAGAAGATTTAGAAGGATCCTTCTGTTTGGAAGCGAAAGAAAGATTGAAGGGCATCTTAGGGACGTTTGATGAATTTGGTATTTGTCCATTCAGATGTGCCTGAGCTTGTGATTGAGTAACTGTGTTAGCTAAGGTATGATCTCTATCTCTTCACACAATTGTGATGACATTGCAATGCTCAGAGAGACAAGGTTCAACCATATTGATAACAACATTATTTCTAGGGTAAGCATAATTGACCTTTGCCCTAATATTAGGCTGAGAAGATGAAACTTCTTGACCATGTTTCAGAAATGGTTCTGTGAATGCTGTATGATCATTATTGCTCTTATGATTGTCAATGGTGATATCTCCCTTATCAATTAGATCTTGAATGGTATGTCTCAAGCGTAAGCAGTTACTAGTTTTGTGACCTTTACCCCGATGGAAATCATAGAATTCATTCTCTCTCCACCATTTTGGTTTAGGCTCATAATCAAGTGGTCAAATCTCAAGCAAAGAATTGATGTTATTGGCCAGAAAAGTTCTCATAGATGATTCTAAAGGTTCTCCAAGAGGAGTGAATGTTCATTTATTATCAGCGGACCACTTTCTATACTCTGGCTTCTTTTGAGATGATTCAGGCACCTTTTGTTCTGAAGCTTTTATGGCTTGGGTACCAATAGTCAGATTGAAAGTTGGTGCCTTTGATGGGGCATGGATAGTATCAACAACACCATCTATGACAATGCCTTTATTCTTGTTCCAGTTTTTGTTCTTGTCTTTAGAACTGGATCCTGATTCGTACTTGTCTTTTTGAAATGTGATTTCTCCTTTTTTTACAAGTACTTTTTCAATTTTGATAGCATTGTCTACCATCTTATCAAAAGATGTATGATCTTGCATTTGTAAAGGATAGTTGATTTCTGGGACAAGATTATTGATGAAGATTTCCAGTTTTTTAGTTTCTGGAATAGGCCTAGCATATAGAGAGAATTTCTTCCTCCATCTTTTAAGAAATGTCAAGAATGTTCCCCTGGATATTGCTTGAGATTACAGATATCAATCATGGTGACTGGATGTTGAATATTGTAGGAGTATTGTTGATAGAACAATTTGATCAACTCGTTGAAAGTTTTGATAGTAGAAGGCAATCTAGAGAACCAATGAATGGTTGCTCCCCCTAGAGATTGAGGGAAGAAACGCATCAGATAGGTTGGTTCATGCATGAACTCCATAGATTGTGTATAGAATTCTCTAACATGATCTTGGGGATCCGAGTATCCATCATACTTATCATACTTAGGCATCTCCACTCTTTTTGGGAATGGTGGCATGTAGAAGTCTTTATCAAATGGAAAAGCACATAGGGCCTCCATGGAGAACTCCTTGGGTTCCTTTTCTTTCTCAAGGTTATTAAGTTTGACTTGCATGGCATGCATCTGTTTCATCATAACTGTAAGTGGAGTTTCTTCCTCATGTGTAATGATATCTTCAACATTAAAGTTGGGAGGAAGTTTAGCTCCTTGATGAGCTAATTGTAAAAAATATGATTCTCTATCTTCTTTCAAGAAATGCTTCATCATTATTTTGAAGTTATCATCATTTTGATATTGAACAATTTCTTTAGGTGTGGGTTCTTGATCTACACCATGTTGAGATTGAGCTCTTTGAGAGCCAAAGTTTGTCCCTGCTTGAGACATGGTAGGAGTTCTACCTGGGATAGATTGATGTGGAGCTTGTTGATTACCTCCGTGAGTTGATGAAGGAGGAATGTAACTAGCTTTTAATCAAAGGTTGCCAAGACCATCATCTTCGTAAAGACCAAAATTGAAGAGTTGCTCAAAAGTTGGACCTATGTGAGTCAAAGGTAAAGTATGAGATATTTCCCTAGATTTCTTGTGAGAGGAAGCTCTAGTTTCCACCATTAACCTTGGGTGAATTAAAAGAATATGATGAAGACAATTGAAGAATGAATTGAACCAAGATGATCAGATGACACAACCTTGTCAAGGTTTGATTGATTGAAGCATAGATTTGACTTAAATGAAGGATACTATGCCCTGGATGTATGGGTAGATGCCCAAAAGATAGCGGATAAGATATCACAACACTTAGTCATTTTTGAAGATTGATAGTTATGACAAGGTTTTGACACAAGATGATAAAGACTCAAATCGATTAAACAGAAGGCTAAATCAAATTCAAAAGGCCACTTTAGGAAAATGATTGGATTCTTAGTATTTATTGCTTTGTTCTTGACACAGTGATTTGTTTGACAGATTCTGGAAATAGGCTGGAAAAGCTAGGTCTTTGACAGTTCTGACAACTTTCTGACAACTTTTCAAAATTTCCCAAATGAATTTCTGCAGGCTCGTATGATAGTGGGTATAGCATGAAATGACAATTGAAAAACTCGTACGACTATTGAAAAACTTGCACGACAGTTGATAGCAAGAATTTTGACTTTTTGAAATTGACTGGCAACAAAACTCGTATGACAATATACCTGATACCATACGACAATATAGGGGTTTTGAAATGATAATAGCCAAAAGTCATATGACTTTCTGTCTTTACAAAATGACTGTTAACTCCAGAAAGGTGTTTTACTTCAATTTTTGCAAATTTTTGGGTTTTCAGTTTTAGATTGTTTGTAAATTTCAATGTCCAGATTTGAGGATTGTAATAGATTTGTTCATTTTTAGTAACTAGATAGATAAGCAAGCATGCAAAATAGCAAGTGATTTCAAGCATGTCTGAAAATAATGAACAAGGGAAAAAGTAACCTTGCGCATGAACAATCAAGTGACTTATTTGTGCTGATCCTTAGAAGTGCTAATTGTGTATGTTCCAAAAAGTTTTGCATTAACGCACATATTCCTAGAAAATGAAAATTTGGCCTCACTAGGGTTTTTAGTAATGGTTTGACTCTGCAACTTTTATGATCCAAGAGGGTGAACTCCAATCCAGGCACACTAGGGTTTTGACATAGTCTGAGAACTTAATCTTCAGGATCTACTAGGGAGATCTGACAACCCAACAAGAGACCACACATGTGGAGATTTCTTCCAACAAGACATTTATATAGCGGTTGTCACTACCACAGTGAAAATGGCTATTACTGCTTGAGGTTCTGTCAACATGGTTGACCTAATTAAGGGAATGTCCACTATGGTTAACCCTCTCTAAAGGTGACTCACAAGATATACCACATGGAGACTAGTTCTAGATTCAAGGATTTGGGTTTTTGGTACTATCCAAAAAGGAAGTAGAGCATAATCCCCTAGCCTTTTCACTTTTAACCCAAACAAAGTAGACACATTAATCCGACATGCTAAGACCAAGATTATCTCACAAAGATCTATGATTTCAACCCCTTATGATCTATCAACCTCTTCGGAGAGAGAATGCCTCGATCAAAAGTTGAAGACACACGAATCTAGTGGAATGTGAGACTCCCTCAGTATCCTCCCTACCTACAAGGGTTCCTTCATTGAGAAGAGTTTCATTGGAAACTCACTCTCTCAAGAGCCACAAATAGTTTTCATAGGGCCTATTTACTATGTGTAAGAAAAGATGCTAAAAGCAAATCTATGTTCATTTTTAGAGCCCAAATGAAATGTGTGATATGGAAAAGAAAGGCACTCAAGCTAGACACGCAAGATGTTCTTTTTAGTCCAAATCAAAATGTTATCAGCTGAGAAGGTTACCTAAATTCCTCGCAATGCGCTTAGTAGATTCTTACCTATTTTTAGCAATTCTTGCACTTTTTCCAATAAAAACTAGTGAAAATCAATAAAAAATAGAGAAGTTCAATTGTTAGGGTTAGCTGTTAGTCAAAATCTGAAAACCAAATCTGAAAAACTACCTGAAAAAGTGAAATGACAATTGAACTCTAGCACTGAAACTCGTACGACAGTGGGTTACCTTCCAGATGACAGTCTAGACACTCGTATGACAATGGGTGTCAGATCATACAACAATTGAGCTCCTAGACGATAGTGTGTTTCTGCTTGTATGATCTTCGATCAAATCAACTGTCATAGGACAGTGGCTATTTCTTGGTATGAGTTTCTAACAAAACTCATATGAAAATTGTATGGACATAAAATAAAAATCGTAGCTGGGGATAGAAAAAGATAAGAAAATGATAGAAATTGATAAAATGTGGAGGGAAACCCATTTCAGGGCCCCACGGTGGGTGCCAGAAATGTGTGTGTGAATTTTGTACCTAATCTGTAGACACAACACTTTAGTAAAACATTAGAGGTTAGCTAAAATTGAAATCACGCAATAAATGAAAACTAAACTAAGTAGGTGATTTACTGCCTTCTAGTAGATGCGAGTATGTATTCTCAGATTATACCGAGATTAGTGACTTTGATGACACCTAAACGAAGGATTTAAATGCAAAATCTAGATATGGAATGTATGCAATTAATCTATTTTTTTTTGGTTTTTTTGTGCAATTATGATGATGCAAAATGATATGAATCTATGCTAATATGGAAATTGATATGCTAAAATGATCTAACAATAATATTCTAAATGATATGAATGATCTCACAAAGTTGTTGATTCGCAAAGAGGCTTCAATTCTCCAGATAGCAATTCACCAGCATAAGTTTGCAAAATTATGAGATGATGATATGAAGAGCTGAGCCTTGGTTTTATAGAAATATAAGGCTTTGGAGGTGCATGAAAAAAAGCCATAAATCACTCAAATAACTGAGGTTGATTTTTGAGTTATTTTTAAATAAAGGATATTTAACTCACAAAAACATGCAAAAGCAGAGTTCAACTCAAAATAGAGTTTAAATTTAATTTATAATTGATAGTTGTCTTCTTTTATGATTGTGCATGTTTTAATTATGAATTAAATTAATAATAAAGTGATTTATTTCCAACTTAATTGATTTTGAAAAATAAAACAATTGATTTATGGGTTAATCAATCATTTTTCAAACTTTTATTCAAAAATAATATTAATTAAATATGACAACTTGCTTTAATTAATTAAATAAGAATTTAATCAATTATTCATAGGATTTTGGATTTATTGTCAAATTTAAATAATAATAATTTAGGAATAAATAGAATTAACTTCAATTAAACAATTAAGTGGTAGAATTAAATTTAATTAATTAAATATTTAGAATATTCAATTAATCAAACTTTAGGATAAATTGGATTTATCGCCAAACAATCATTAAATTAAAGATAATTAAGATGATTAGGAATATTACTAGGAATATTCCTCGATGCAGAATTTGAGATAATCAATTAGGATTTGATGATGTTTAGATGTGCCTTGGGTTAGGACTTCGATGTCGATTTCGTTTGATGTGTTGATGTATGAGGTTAATGAACCTATAGCCCATTTTTGGGGTATTACAATTTGCACTCCCAGAGGAGCCGAAATAGCAGCAATGCCTTTCCCATGTTCATTTATGATGATGCCCCCGATCCCAGCCTGGCCAGGGTTGCCTTTCGTAGCCCCATCAAAGTTGGCTTTGCACCAGCCCTCAGGAGGAAGGGACCATTTGCAATCCTCCCTCTTGCTACAATCCTTCTCCTTAGCTTTGAGAAGTGGGTTATAGCCTTTGATGATAGTGTAGTTTTCAACCAGAGCATTAAGACTTTTGTGAAAAACCACCTTAGCATTAGCTTCTTTTTCTCTGAATATATGGTTGTTTCGTTCCTTCCACACCCCCCAGCAAAGATGAGGGAGAGACCAAGCCCATAAGCCTTGACTCACATCCCCAACCACCCTACTTTTCCACTATTGGAATAGCTCCGTTATGTTATTGGGAAAAACCAAGGTCTACTTGAAAAAAGCCAGGAAAGAAGACCATATGTTCTTGGTGAAGTGGCAATGGATGAAAAGGTGATCAACACTTTCCAGATGCATTTTACATAGGATGCATCGATTAGGAATTTGATGGCCTCTCTTGATAAGGTTGTCCACCGTAAATATTTGGTTTTGGAGCATTAACTAGAAAAAAATGTTGATTTTGGGAGTGAGGCCAGTGAACCAAGCATTGGCCCAGACAAGGGCAAGACCACTCCTCTGCATGGTATCATAGCCTGATGCCACAGTGTAGTTTCCATCCTTGGTCGGCCCCCAAACAATGTCATCCTTACTGAGAGACAGAGGTAAGAGCCTGATCATGTCCATCACCGATTTGAGCTCTTGGGAAATCTCAGTCAAATTCACCCAATTCTCATTAACCCTATAGTCTCTCACCCTGTAGCCAAATATTTCCATGCAAAGCATCACCCATCTATTGTACTGTTCAAAGTTCCATAAAGGCCCCACATCAAGCCAGTCATCAAGCCAAAAATTGATATCTTCACCATTGCCAAGTTTACATTTCACCTTCTCAAAGGCTAAACCCTTAGTTTTTATGATGCCATTCCAAATAATAGATCCCTTAAGTTCCTCATCCCTGCTGATAAATTGCTTTAAGTTGATGTTGGTGACATACTTATTTTCTAGAATATCCCTCCATTCTCCCTTGGATTTGAAAATCCTCCAAATTTGTTTAGCTTGCGAAGCCTTGTTGATCTGCTTCAGATTCCTAATCCCGAAGCCCCCCTATTTTTTAGATTTGTAGATATTGTCCCATGCCACAAGTGGGTACTTCTTATTACCTTCCAGATGAGCCCACAGAAACTTCTTCTGGATAGACTCCAAAGTAACAACCACTTTGGAAGGAATAGAGAAAAGGCTGAGAGCATAAATGGGAAAATTCTGAAGAGTAGACTTGATCAGGAGCACTTTACCTACTTGACTCAGGATAATGCCCTTCCAACCAGCCAACTTTCTATTGAACCTATCAATTAAGTTATCCCAAAAGAGGTCAGGAGGTCTAGTTCCCATAGGGAGGCCCAAATAAGTGGAAGGAAGGGTCCCTATTCCACAACCCAAAATATTAGCAATTTTCCTCTGTCTGCCCTCAGGGGTATTGACAAAAAAGACCAATCTCTTGTTCCAATTAATGAGTTGACCCATGGCATTGGAGTAAGAATTAAGGATGGCCTTCACCTATCTAGCTTCCTTTACCAAAGCTTCTCCCCCAAGGATGGTATCATCCACAAATTACTGATGATTGAAGACCAAGGCTTTGGAAGAAGGTTTCAAACCAACTAAATCACCTCTGCTCCTTTTTTCAAGAATAAGTCTACCCAAGCATTCCACCAAAATAATAAAGAGGATGGGAAAGAGGGGTTCCCCTTGCTTGAGCCCTCTAGAAGATTTGAAAAAATCCATGGGAGAGCCATTGATCATAACCACAAAGGTGGGGGTAGAGATCAGTTGAGATATGATTTTCCATGTGTTGTCATTAAAACCAAAAGCATGCAGAACCTAATCCAGGAACAACCAATCCACCCTATCATAGGCCTTAGATAGGTCAAGCTTGAGTAGGAAGCCATCCTTTTCTCCTTCTTCTAAAGAGTGTATCACCTCATGAACAACTATAATAGAGTCCAGGATTTGTCTACCTAGGAAAAATCCTGTTAGTTGCGGGGAAATGATCTCCAGAAGGATTTTAATCATTCTAATGGTTAAAACTTTAGAAAAGATCTTGTAAAGAGAGTTGCAAAGGATAATAGGCCTGAAAGAGTCAAAAGAGTCTGCACCTGAGACTTTGGGAATGAGAACCAAGAAAGTGGCATTAATCTCTTTGAGTAAAATCTTGGCCCCAAATAATTCTTGAACCGCTTTAACAAGATCATCTTTTAGAACTTACCAATACAGTTGGAAGAAAAAGGTAGGGAACCCATCAGGGCCAGGAGCTTTCTCAGCAAGCAAAGAGAAGAAAACCTCCTTAATTTCCTCCATATTAGGTATGGCCACAATGGCTCTGTTCTGACTAGCCTTAATAACTCTGGGGATGGAATTGAGAATATCCACCTGATCCTCAATACCCAGGTTAGTCACTTTGGAGAGGATGGAAGAGAAAAATCTGATAGCTTCCTGGGAAATCTCCTTATCTTCTTTAAGAGAGACATCCCCCTTTTTGATCACACTAATTCTATTAGCAGCCCTATGCTTCATAGTAGAGAGGTAAAAGAACCTAGAGTTTTTGTCCCCTTCCTTAAGCCAAACTGATCTAGATCTCTGCCTCCAGAACATTTCCTCCTTGCTCACAATGTTGTGAAGATCAACCAGAATAGCCTTTTCTACATTTAGTGTATCCTCATCATAACCCACATTTTGGATCTCCTCTTGAACCCCAACAAGGTCCTCCATTATCCTTTCTTTAGCCAGAAAAATATCACCAAAATCCTTTTTGCTCCATTTTCTGATTTCCATTTTAATGTTTTTGAGCTTCTTTGCCACTTTAAACATAGCAATTCCTTCCACATCAATGCTCCACCAGTCTCTTATTCTATCAAACAGACCCAGATGAGCAATCCACATCTTCTCGAATCTGAACGGGAAAGCCTTTTTCCTATTGCAAAGGTCAAGAGTGAGAGTGATCGGGGAGTGGTCCGAACCAAGTCTAACCAAAGTGGAAAGTTTCTAGTGGTAAGAGTTCATCCAGTCCATAGTGATCAAAGCTCTATCCAACCTAACCTATTATGGTTAATATATAATGAGAATAAAATTTAAAATTTAAAATTAATGTCATATTTCTATTAAATATTTTAGGTATTATCTTATGTTTTGATAAATATAACTCATTTATATTAATAAAAGTGGGTGGCTTATGATTATTATTTTATTTGTACTTTATTTATCAAATATATTTATGAGAGTTATATCATACTTTTATTAATGTTTTATTTTGATTGATTTTAAGGATCACATTAAAAACTTAAAATATTATAGAATATGACAAATTTAATTTTAAATGTTATTTACTAATGCCGGGTGTTTTTGTGTAGGCATTAACGCGAGGATTTGGATTATTATGCACAAACCCTTGAAAATGTAATAAATCAAATTTGTTGTATGAGAAATATTTTTTCCTAAAGGCCTATTATATGGCTTAACATGTAATGTATAGGGTTAGTTTCCAGGATTAGGTCCTGTGAAAGGGCATGTCTTTTCACAGAAAACCTTTGGAAAATATATTTATATTCAAACATTTGTAAATGAAAATCATCAGGACACACAATTGAAGAAAATCTCCTAAACTACAGATTTAGACCTAATATTCAATTTTTCAAGTTCTAATGTCAGATAAGTTGTTTTATACCTTTTGAGGTTATATATCTATTATTTTTGATTAGTTTTTCAGATGCCTTGTATACCAGGGTGTTCTACTGTATTATTTTCCTTGATTTTTTATGATTCATAGTTAATTTGTACAATTCAAATAGCAATTGCATGGTCTGTGAACATATTGTTGTTCCTTTCGACCTCTTAATTTGGGTTAAAATCGATAGGATTAATTGTATGAATTATTTTGAATTATGATTCAAGGGGAGCCTGTAGGATGATAGTCTTGCTTTATAGGAGCGAGTTCCCTTAAAATTGTCTCTGACTATACGTAAGATTGAAAATATATGACTCTATACCTAATACTGTATTAAGACACTAATCTCATTTCATTTGTAATTGTTATTTGGTTCTATTTTGTAGTTTACATATTATATCTAATTTCTTCTTTATAAAGCATTCAATTAGGGTTTAATATAAATTCAAGCTTTAGTTTAGATATCATACTATTTAGCTATTAGGAGATTAGGTTATTTCCTCCAAGGATTGTTTACCCCTTTGGAAGGAATTGCTTTTGTCTATGCATGCATTTGTGCAGTTTATAAGCACTTGTGGATTCAGGCCTACCAACCTTGGCTCAATCGAGTCAAAATTGCAGAGGCACTTATGTGTGCCTGTCAATTGGCCTCAAAATGGTCCAGCATTTTTGAGCACCGACAAATTGGTGACTCCGCTGGGGATGCTATCAATTAAAGATACCTACAAAATCTTTGGTTACAGTTTAGTCAGACTCTACTCGGATAAAGGACTCAAAAAAATTATATATTCCTCACAGAAGGTGAGGTGGTGCCTCTAAAACTCAGAATTAGTTATATGGTTTTATCCTTCTTATGAAGAAGGTGGCAACTCTATTGAACAAAAAATTTTAGTCAATGAATCTACTGAGGGAGAAAACTCATAAGGAGATAGGAAGATAACCTAGAAGGGATGAGAAATTTTCCTTTAATTAGTAATAGAAGATCTATTACATGATGTTTAGAATTTTGTTCAAAAGGTTTGATATCAAGCCTTTGGATCTTAGAGAATTCAAAATCAGTTCTAATGAATGGTTTTCAAAATATTCACATAAGGTACTTGAATTCTATAGAAATTATGAAGAATCAGCTATTGATCATCTAGATGCTCTTTATGCATTCTTGGATATATATCAGATTACTACAAAAAATGATGCCATGAAGATATTTGCATGGTCACTAAAGAATAATGCAAGGGAAAAATATGAATCATTACTTGCACAATGCATTTCATCATGGATGCAGTTTGAACAATGGTTCCTTGATGTATTCCATGATAGGGATGAATCATGCATGTCTCCCTTGGATGCATTTATTACTTTAGAATGGCATGACAATGAAAATATGGTGAGTTTGTTTATGTGGATGATGGATATTTTCCATGAAATACCTTCTGATATCAGACCAATTTTTTTTAACAAAATATACAGTTTAGGAGTAACTCGTGAGCAGGTAAATCTTATTCTTAAAATTATATATGAAGATGTAATGGAAGAAAATGATAAAGTTACAAAAGGGGCACAAAAACCTAATGATATTCTATATTTAGATGAACAAGAAAAGTCAAATCAGGATGAGGAAGAATCTGTACATGGTAAGATTTGTATGGAGGTAGTGAGGAATGATAAAATCTCAGATGAGCAGAGGATATACTAGACTAATGTTTGTAGAATTGGTAATCTTCAAATCAAACATAAAGGAAGTTACAATAG
This sequence comes from Chamaecyparis obtusa, assembly GCA_027943335.1. Taxonomy (NCBI): domain Eukaryota; kingdom Viridiplantae; phylum Streptophyta; class Pinopsida; order Cupressales; family Cupressaceae; genus Chamaecyparis; species Chamaecyparis obtusa. The sequence goes on from BSBK01002782.1 coordinate 5,096,988, forward strand.
TTTATTCCTAGTTCAAATGACATAGGAAGGTTTTGACCATGAAGATATTATGAATAGGTGGACCAAAATAGTAATCTAACCAATAATGATACATTTAGAATGATCCTGCTACTATTGGATCAAAACCAAGTCTTTGATAGAGGAAAGCAGCGACATTCAACTATTTGACTCTGAGTCATCCCAAATAGGGAGCTATTTTAGAGAGTTGTTTCTTCCTCTTTGTATCATTTTATTTAGAGTTATTTCTTTTATTTTATTCAATATCATTAGTTTAGTTATTCTATTTTATGTTGTCTTATACCCTGCATCAATGGTTTGATGTCAATTTTCAATCACATAGAGAAAAAAATGAAAAATAGAATATGAAGAATGGAATTATGCATACAAGTGATTTATGGAACCAAATGAGGATCTTGTGTTCACTCTTGAAACTATTGTGGATAAATTTGGGGAAGAGATGGCACCTTATACCCTTGGATTATGCCAAAACTTGGTTGTGACATTTTGGAAGTGCATGCAATCTACTGAAGTTGATGAAGAGCTAGATGAGTCAGGTGCATTGGATTCTATAGGATGCTTGCGTGCTATAAGTAAAATTTTGGAATCTATTTGCAGGCTTCCTCACCTTTTCCCTCAGGTGGAATCAATATTATCACCTATCATGTGAAGAATACTTACTACTGACGACCAAGAGGTCTTTGAGGAGGTTTTGGAGATTGTATCTTATATGACATATTTTTCCGAGACCATGTCATTGGAAATGTGGATTCTTTGGCCTCTAATGATAAATTCACTAGATGATTGGGCTATTGATTTCTTTGAAAATATTCTTGTTCCCTTGGATAACTACATATCGAGGAGCACCAAAATTTTTCTTACGTGCAAGGATCCATACTATCAACAAAGTCTCTTTAAAATGATTTCATCTGTAATGTTAGATAAAAATATAGAAGACCATGATATTGAGCCTACCCCAAAGCTTATTAAGGCAATGCTACAAAACTGTAAAGGCCGAGTCAATGAACGGGTGGTGCCATATCTTAAAATTACAATTGAAAGGCTAAGGGGAATGGAAAAGAATTACTTGAAGGATATGTCGAGGTAGAGACTCTAGAGGGGGTCAAAGAGGTGGTTCTAGTGGTAGAGGAAGTGACTCAAGAAGTCAGGGGGAGAATAGACTTCTTGAACAAATAGGAGAGACTAGTACAATAGGTAATTTTGGCAGAGGAAGAGGATCCCATGGAGGGTCAAGTAGAGGAAGGAGTGCAGGGAGGGGTAATTCCTATTTTTCTACTATGAAATGTTATCAATGTGGTAAACTTGGACACCCTTCTTATAGGTGTCCTAAGAAACCTTCTAGTTCTAATACCGAGAAGAGGGTGGCCTATGCTCAAGAAGATAGAGCTAGTTCATGCACCAATGAAGTTAGTAAACTAGAATCAGAAATGGGGGAGAATATTATGTTCAGAAGAGTACTTATTAGAAAACCTATACAAGGGGAACCAAAGTAAAGAAGAGTTCTTTTCAGAGTCAGATGTAAAATCCTTGGTAATGTATGTAAGGTCATAGTTGATTTAGGGTCAAATGATAACATCATCTCAGATGAGGTAGTTAAGAAGATAAAGTTAACAAAGATCCCTCACACTAACCCTTACAAGGTTACTTGGTTGAATCAAGAGAAAAGTGTTTTGGTGAATGAACAAACTTGGGTGGAGTTTTCGATTGGATGGTATAAGGACAAGATCCTGTATGATGTACTGCCCATGGATGCCTATCATCTCTTATTGGGAAGACCCTGGAAATTTGATAGGAAGGTGATTTATGATGGAGAGGAGGATTCAATTTCCTTCAAGAAGGATAATAAAACCTTCAAGATCCAATCCCTGGTAGAGAATGATGAAGGAGCCTCAAGGACACCAAGTGTCTTGCTTAGCACTGGTAAGGAGTTCTTACACCTTTTGTAGGAAGATGAAACATTAGGATGTGCCATTGTTGTAAAGCCTAAGGAGGAGGATTAAAAGTTGTAGGCAAAGACACCTAATGAGGTGAAGCAAATGTTAGAGCAGTATAAGGATATAGTGAGTGATGGAGCACTTGCAATAATTCCTCCAAGAAGGGCTATAAGCCATCAAATAGACTTTATTCCTGGTGCATCGTTACCAAACAAGGCAGAATACAAACTCACACCTGATCAAAACAAGGAGGTGGCAAGAAAAGTACAAGAGTTGTTGGACCAAGGGATGATTAAGAAGAGCATTAGTCCATGTGCAGTCCCAGTGGTGCTAGCATCAAAGAAAGGAGACAAGTGGAGACTTTGCACTGATTCAAGAGCAATAAATAGGATCACCATAAGGTACAAATTTTGAATTCCCAGAATAGAAGATCTTATGGATTGTTTAGGGGGTTCTATGTACTTTACTAAGCTAGATCTTAAAAGTGGTTACCATCAATTTAGAATTAAGGAGGGTGATGAGTGGAAGACAACTTTTAAGACCACAGAGGGGTTGTATAAATGGTTTGTGATGCCATTTGGGCTTACTAATGCCCCTAGCACCTTCATAAGGTTGATGAATGAGGTGTTGAAGGACTACACTAGTAGGTTTGTGGTAGTATATCTTGATGATATACTCATATATAACAAAACCAAAGAAGAGCACCTTGAGCATTTAAGGTTAGTCCTAAAGAGGCTACATGATGAGAAGTTGGCAATCAACTTAGAAAAGTATGAATTCTTGAAGCAAGAGATAGTCTACTTGGGGTTTGTGGTGTCCAAGGGTACCTTGAAGATGGACCCAAGAAAAGTAGAGGCAATCTTGAATTGGCCTGCACCTAAAATAGGGACTGAAGTTAGAAGTTTTCATGGCTTGGCTCAGTTTTATAGAAAGTTTGTGAGAAACTTCAATGGCATCTATGCACTAGTTTTAGACACCATTAAAGGAGGAGTGAGAACCAAGTTCAAGTGGATTGAGGAAGCTGATAAAGCATTCCAACAATTGAAGAGGAAATAGACACAAAACCCATCCTACTTTTACCCACCTTTGACAAGTTGTTTACATTGGAGTGTGATGCAAGTGGAGTTGCAGTAGGAGGTGTGTTGAGCCAAGAAAGAAGTGTTAGGAATAGTCCCAAGAGATAACTAAGAGGGGGGGTGGGGGGGGGGGGGGGGGGGTGAATTAGTTATCTAAAAGTTTCAATTCTTTATCCAATTAAGTATACTTAAACATAAAGCATAAAAACAATGAAAGAATACTTGAACACAACATCAATATTTTGGTTACGGAGAAACCCAAATAGGTAAAAACTCTAGTGGGAATTGACACCCACTAATATTCTATACTAGTGTATTATGATCCTTGTTAGAAGATCCTTAACCCTATTAGGAGTTGCTTTACAATATATTTAGTACAATAGAACTGGTCAAGGGTCAGACCCTGTTAGGATTCTTTTACAACAGTCCCTGTTAGGAGAGAGGATGCACTGTCTAAGAGCACACTGCTCAAATGGGTGAAGGCTACAACCTTATGTTTAATAGATACACACTATATCTAGATCTTGGTGAACTATGCTTTGAACTATTATCTAGATTAGTTCCAATGTATAGCACAAATACTTTACTTGGTCACATAGACCTTTTGATGGCTCAACACTTCGCACACTTTGCTCTACTCTTACTATCAACCATGAACCACACCCTAGAAATCACAAATGACTGCCTATAAATATCTTTCCTCTAAATGATATAATCAAGTTAGCCTATTAGAACCACCCTAAAATCATATTAGAGAAGCCATAAAAAACTCCAATAATAAATTAGTCGGCTCTACTAAGCATGCAACACATTCTAGGACTTGTCTAATAAGATAATTGTAGACGCATGCTACACACTGTCGGCTCTACCAAAACAAATGGATCTTTCTCCTCAAGATGAATTACCTCATGCACTCTTAATTGAACATCACTAACTCTTCTCTAAGATTAAATCCAAGAGTTCATACATAAATGATAGGCACAACACCAAAACCAATATAATCTCTATCGACTCTTTTGAACAAACATAGGAAATTGCTACTGGTGAATAGTGACTGCATAACTTCACTTCTACTGATCATCAAACTCTACATCCATGAATGTAACCTCACTAACATGTCTTCAAAATATATCCAAGTGCACAAGGCTCCATGATAACTACATGAACAACCATACATAGAACACTGCCTGTTACTCTGTCAGGAACACTGCTGACACAAGCTGCTATATAACTATCTGTACTAATAGTTAACCTCTATGCCCATGATATCATGCTGATATCATGTCCATGATACATATACTAAAATCTTACTACATAATTTTTCCATGTGTGCTACTTACCATATGTTGTCATCAATGACAAACATACAGTCAGTACTAGCCTGCTGGCAAATCTCCAATGGGAAGACCTATGGAATTTTTTAGTGAGAAGCTCAATGAAGCAAAAAAGAGGTATTCTGCATATGATTTGGAGTTATATGCACTAGTTCAATCTCTAAAGAAATGGAGACATTACCTGCTTCCAAAAGAGTTTGTGGTGTTCACAGACAACCGGGCTTTGAGTTACATTAACACTCAGGAGAAGTTAAGCAATAAACATTTGAAATGGATGGAATACCTCCAATCCTTTACCTTTACCATCAAGCATAAAAAGGGACAACTCAATAAGGTAGAAAATGCTTTGAGCAAGAAGATGTTGACTATCTAAGAAGTGCAATTGCAGAGCTTAGGGATAGAAAGCTTTAAGGATCTCTATAAAGGAGATGAAGACTTTTCCATAGCCTACAAGGTATGCATTGATTTTGAAAATCATTTTCATAGTGAGTATTTAGATTATACTCTTCAAAATGGCCTCTTATTTAATGGCAATCAGTTGTGTGTGCCTAGAGGGTCCATGAGAGAGAATATCATCCAAGAGAAACATAATGGGAGCCTAAGTGGACACTTTGGAATCAACAAGACTATGGAGCTAGTACAAAGATACTACAATTGGCCTAGGTTATCAAGAGATGTGAGAAAGTATGCAGAATAGTGTGGTATTTGTCAAAGGGCTAAAGGAGGATCAAGCAATGCAGGACTATACCAACCTTTGCCAGTTCCAAATAGGCCTTGGGAGTGTGTGAGCATGGACTTTGTGGTGGGACTCCCTAAAAAAAAGACAAGTATGTATAGTGTCTATGTGGTGGTGGACATATTTTCTAAAATGAGCGATTTTATTCCATGTAGAACTACCCATGATGCTAGTTACATTGCACATCTTTTCTTTAAAGAGATTGTAAGGATACATGGACTCCCATTAAGTATTTTATCAGATAGGAATAGTAAGTTCATGAGCCATTTTTGGCAAACCTTATGGAAAAGACTTGGAACTAACATATCATTTAGCTCATCTTATCATCCACAAACAAATGGTCAAACTAAAGTCATCAATAGGGTATTAGGAAACTTGCTAAGGTGTTTAACAAAGGAATATGGATAGACTTGGGATCTAGTTATTCCACAAGTTGAGTATGCCTATAATGATAGTGTTAATAGGACAATTGGTAGAAGTCATTTTGAAATTATGTATGGAAGACATCCTAGAGGGGTGTGTGAATTGAGAGATCTCAGTTCCATGGATATGAAGATTGGACATGTAGAGGATTTCTCTCAAACTATAAAAGAGGTTTAGGAGCAGGTGAAGAAAACTATCATGGAGTTTGCCCAAAAAATGAAAGCTAAAGTGGATGCGAGAAGGAGAGAAGTACAATTCAAATTAGGAGACTATGTGATGGTCCATTTAAGCAAGGCTAGGATGCAAAAAGGAGTACCTACCAAATTGCAGATCAAGAAGGTAGGGCCTTACAAAATTATGAATAAATATGGGGAAAATGATTATAAGGTGGACCTTCCATTAGATTTAGCCATCTCACCTATCTTAAATGTAGCTGATCTAGTCTAGTATAGGGGTGACATAGCTGAGAAAACTTAGAATCAGGATATAGTGCTACAGGACTTGGATGTGAATGCCATGCCTCAAGTGAGGAAGCCCATAGCAGAGAATATCTTGGAATCCAGAGTTAAGAAGTCTACAAGGTACCACATCTACATTGATCACCTAGTAAAATGGGTAGATAAGCCCAAGTCAAAGGCCACATGGGTTGAAGAAAGTAGTTTCAAGAAGCTAGGCATTGACCCAGCTCTTATCTCTCCCAAAATACCTTAATTCTATGCAGAGGGGGAGTATGGTGTAGGAGCACCCTTCTATAGGGCTCCCACCATTTCTTTTTGTTGTGATTTACTTCCTGATGAAGCCTTGTAAATACAATAAGAGCCTTAGAGCTCAGTGAGTTGAGTTTAGGTCCTAGTTTGGGTCCTAGGAGGTAACAATCTTCCTTTATTTTGGATTTGCTAAGGGACTCAATTGATGATGTCATCTAGTCTTAGATGGGGTATAAGTTCAAAAATGAGGGTTTTGGTTATTTTGGCATGTGTGTGCATTAGTTGTGACCTAATAAAGGTCTAGAAGGATAGAAAGAGAAAAAATTGCTCAAGCAACAAAAGTTGCTAAAAAGTTGCACAATAATTTTTCAAAGTTGCGTAGCAACTTTTACTCTAAAGGGTTATAACCCTTAAAATGGTGCTTGGAAGCCCTAACCAAGCACATAACCTGAGGTAAAGACTTTATATAATCTAAAAAACCCTAAATCAAGGGTTGGTGATTAGATTGTACAATAGAGTGAAGGAAAACCTAGACTATTACAGTGTTTGGTGTGCAAGTTTTCTTATAGAGAGAAAATATTTGAATCTAATGATTAAATTATGAGTTTATTTGTATTGTGAATCTTTTTTTGAATGAAAAATTTCATTTCAAGTTCATATATTATATTTCCTTTCAAGTTTGTGTGTGCATTTATAATTAGTTTGAATCTTCAAGGTCATTGTCCAGTTTTGACTGGTTCTTGAAGATGAGTCTGTAAATCCTATCCCCACTGTGGAAACTTCATGGGATCATGGGATATGGTATTATAGACCTTGTAAAGTGTACCATGCAAATTAGGGACCTAGAAAGTTCAAGCAAGCATTTTTAAGGCCAAGCCCTAGGAAAGCCTAGCCTGTGCATGACTAGGTAAGGTCGAGTTTGCAGAGGTCCTAAAAGGAAAGGATGAAGTTTGTAGGCTTATTCCTTTGGAGGAGTTTAAGAATGGTTAGTGAAGCTTCATTTTGTGAAGGAGGATCCACTACTAATCTAGATAAGGTGGTGTAGCAAGCAAACAAGTTCAGTGACCCTGTTAAGCCAAAAAGCCCTTGCAAACCCTTAGTTTGATTAGGGCATTGTACAAAAACTTGGGGCCCTAAAACCTAGAAAATACTTGAGACCTTGGAAATTTAATAGGAGTCTCTTTGGAGAGTTAGCCAAGATTTGGCAAGGTTTGCAGGAGATAGCCCTAAAAACCTAGAATGGAGGCCTAATTGGGACTCATTCCTTGTAGCCCTATTTTGAGGGAAAATGAAGCAATCGATAGGGAAGATGGATTGTCCAAGCCTTTGGGGTCACATTGAAGACTTAAAAAACACCTTAGAATCCATCCTCACCCTTGCTAGAACCTGAGAAGGTGTTAGTGAAGTTGTGCCCTTATGAGCATATGTAAGGGAATGATGCAAAGCTAAGGAAAGGAGAGTCTAGAAGTTGAAGCACTTATTCTTGTTGGTTAGATTGAGCAAGGTCAAGGGATTCCACTAGTGAAGGAAGTCCTAGAGACCATAGGGTGAAAGAAGAACACCCAATTACCCAAGGAAGGGATAAAAGAGCATAGACTAAGCTAGTCTATTCCAATCTCCCCATCAGTCAGCCTTTAGATCCATAATCAATGGAAGGGATGACTAGATCTAGGTCCACGTGCTTCCCAATAATGGATACCAACACTAAATTCATGAACCAAAATAAATGCACAAGTTGGCCTCAATAGAAATCCAAACTACACAACTTGATAAGCAAGAAAAATCAAGCACCAGAACAAGCATCGCTAAGTGCAGGGAAATTACCAAGTGCCAGAGAGAGAACTGACCAACTCAATCAACAAAGGAAAACTAACAAAATTGGTCAATAAAGGAAACTAAGAAACTCAGTCAAACTAGGAACTACGCAACACATAAAACTTCTAATATATTTTGGTGACACGGGATTGCCAAGGACTCGAGATGCTCTTGCATCAGACACCTGGGTTTATTTGAAAATAATTCTCTAAATCATTCACTAGGTATGATCTGAGCTACATCCAACTCAGACTATGAAATCCATGAATTGTCTTCAATTGGTTTATTCTTCCATTTTACCAGATATTCCATATACTATTTTCCTCTTGTACTTCTACCAATTCTTTGCTCCAAAATATGCTCAACTTCTTCCTTCTGCTTCTTAGGATAATCATTCTGCACTGTCACTTCTTCATCCAACTCATAATGCTCATAGAAATCAGCAATGTTGAAAATAGGTGATATATCCATATCATCAGGTAACTAAATCTCATATGCATTTCCACTGTCAAATTTCTTCAGAATTTTGCAAGGGCCAAACTTCTTCATTTTCAGCTTCCCATATGTTCCAATAGGAAATTGACCTTTCTTCAAATGAACCATCACTTCATCACCAACATCAAAAGTCTTATGTCTTCTTGATCTATTCACTCTATCTTTGTATTTCTGATTACTTTTCTCCAACTTGATTTTCACATCTTCATGCAATGTCTTCATGTACTCGACAAACTTTACTCCTTCAACACTCCTCTTTCTTTCATTAGTAATATCTCTCAAATCAGATATACCTCTTGGTTGTAAGCCATTTACAATCTCAAAAGGTGACTTTCCAGTACTCCTATTCACTAAATTATTGTATGAAAAATATACTTGTGCTAACACAGAATCCCAATTACTCGGTGTGTCTCCAACTAAACATCTCAAAAGATTTCCCAAACTTCTATTCACAACTTCTGTCTGTCTATTGGTCTATGGGTGAAATGTAGAACTATATTTCAACTCGATACTAAACTTTCTCCAAAGAGTCTTCCAAAAGTATCCAACAAATTTACTATCTTAGTCAGAGATAATACTCCTCGATAATCCATGCAATATGACAATTTCCTTAAAGAAAAGATCTGCTACATGTACTACATCTGATGTCTTTCTACAAGGTATAAAATGTACCATTTTAGAAAATCTATCTACAACAACACATATAGAATAATTACCTCTTACTTTCTTTGGTAAGCCAAGAACAAAATCCATACTCATGTCAATCCAAGATTTCTCAGGAACAACAATCGGTGTATACAATCCAGTATTCTGACTTACTCCTTTTGCAACTTGACAAATTCCACAACTTTTCACAAATTTCTAAACATCTTTATACAACTGTGGCCAAAAGTATTTCTCCTTAAGAAAATTCAATGTCTTATCAATACCAAAATGTCCAGCCAAACCACTACTGTTTCTCCTTTATCAAATTAGTTCTCATAGGTCCTCTCGGTATACACAACTGAATACCTTTAAACAACATACCTTCTTAAATAAAATATTCTTCCCATTTTGTAGTCGGTTGATCTTGAATAGGTGCTTTGCACTTTATCCATGGCTCAAAAAAATTAGGATTAGTTTCATACAAATCTCTCATCTCATCAAATCCAAGAACTTAAATTTTCATCTCGGTCATCAAAGATCTTCTTCTACTCAATGCATCAACAACTCAGTTAGTGACTCCACTCTTATGCTTTATCACAAATGTACAACTCTGCAAATACTCAACCCATTTCATATGTCTCTGATTCAACTTATTCTGACTACCCAAATACTTTAAAGCTTTATGATCAGTATACAACACAAATTCACTCAGTATCAAATAATGTCTCCATTTCTTCAGTTCTTGAACAATAGCATAGAATTCTTGATCATACATAGAATATTTTCTGCTTGCATCATTTAACTTTTCACTGAAGAAAGCAATGAGTTTACCTTCTTGACTCAACACAGCTCTAATTGCACTTTCACTTGCATCACATTCTACTTGAAACACTTTATTGAAATCTTGCAATGCAAAAATAGGTAATTTAGAAACCTTATGCTTCAGAGTCTCAAAACTTTTATCAGCTCCATGTGTCCACTTGAATTCCCTTTTATCTCCTCTCATAGTCTCAGTCATAGCATTACAAATTAAACTAAAATTCCTTATGAACTTTCAGTAAAAACTTGCCAAACCATGAAATGATCTAACCTCACTAGCATTCTCAGGTGTAGGACAATTCAAAATAGCTTCAACCTGTTCAGGATCTATCTTCAAACCATAAGCTGAAATCACAAATCCCAAATACACAATTTCCTCTTTTATGAATGAACACCTTTTTAGATTTATCAGCAACTTTTCTTCTTTCAACCTTTGCAAAATTTTTCTAACATTATGTTCTTCTCTGGTCTTATTGAATATTAGAATATCATCAAGATATACAATCACAAACTTACCTAATAATTTCTTCAAAATTTCATTCATTAACCTCATAAAAGTACTCGGTGCATTAGTTAAACCAAAAGGCATAACCAACCACTCATAAAAACCTTCATTTGTCTTAAAAAAAGTCATCCATTCATCACCTTCTCTGATTCTGATCTAATGATACCCACTTTTCAAATCAACTTTGGTAAAATACTTGTCTCCAGTCAAACTATCCATTATATCATCCATTCTCGGTATAGGAAACCTATATTTCACTATTATCTTATTGATTGCTCTGGAATTAGTACACATTCACCATTCTCCATTCTTCTTAGGTGCCAAGACAACAGGTACTTCACAAGGACTCAAATTTTCTCTGATCAAACCTTTCTCCAATAATTCTTGAATCTGTCAGTTCAATTCTTGATTCTTGATAGGTGTCAATCGATGAGGTGCCTTATTCAGTAAACTAGCTCCAGGGATAAGATCCATACAATGATCAATGCTTCTCTTTAGTGGAAAACCATTAAGTACATTATTAGAAATGATTTCACTGTACTCAGTGTGTAACTTATCAATCTCCTCAGGGACACAATCCTTTGTTTTCTTACTCAGTTTGTTAGGAATCACAACAAAACATACATCACTCTTCTTTAAATCCTTAACAAAATTTCTTCCTTCCATCAAGCAAACTTTCATGGATGTGCAAACATTACTCATAGGTTCTTTAATCAAAGGTAACAAGATCTATCTTCTTCCATCAGTCCAAATAGTATATTTATGCAATTTTCTATCATATATAGCATGTCTATCATATTGCCAAGGTCTACCCAACAAAATATGACAACACAAAAAACAACAAAGGAGTATACGGAGGGGGAGAGGGGCCAAAGGCACACCCTAACCAGATCCTTAACTGGTAAGATAACTGCTATCTAAAAAAGTACTATATCTATTGATTGATGAGAAGGATTAGGGCAGGGGTGATAACAATAGAACCTAATGAAAGGTTGAGTTATTTGGTACTTCAATGAGTACTTGATTATGTGGCACAATGATAAGACAATGTATTGTTTATCTAAGTAAGAAGAAAGATTGAACAAGTAGGCTTAACTGAGCAAAAGTGAAGAAATCTAGTTTAAGCTGAGTGATGCTAGTGTCGACCGAGAGCTAGTATATGTGGAGGAAATTCAGTGTTGACCGAACATCAATTTATTTTTGAGTGACAACATTATTTGAGGGAGACAGTTTGAAGAGGTGACCAAGTTACGCAGTGATGACTGAGGAGTTGAACATAGTATTGACTGAGCATCAATAATTTACATTTGAGGAGGAATTCAAATTCCTAGATGACTCAGTTGAATTCTTGGATTATGTAAATCATGTTGACTTTATTAATTGAATGTATGGAGCATTTAATGCATGGTAAAATGTTTTATTATGATTTAATTATAGAGATTAAAGATATTTCTAGAAGGATGGATAAAGAACATGAATGATGGAAGGATTCAATGAATCCGACCTAAACCTAAGATCTATAGAGAAGATTAAGTGGAAAAAGATTAATCTACCTATTGAAGAGGTATAAAGGAAAACCTAAGTGTGATGTTAAACAATATGTTGGAGTTGTTGATGTTCTTGACTGATAATCTAAGTAGAAAGGTTGAAGGTGAAGGAGTTGATTAGAGTTGTGATTGCTTGAAGGGATTTCTGAGTAGATCATTGATGGAGATGGAAATGGTACTCAGTCAGTAAGCCAACATATATATGCCAAACTAGATCTGTTATTTGCAAAGTGAGTTGTATGTTTTTCCATATTAGATACTACTGCTACTTTCTAACCATTGTATTAGTCTAAATCCTTTAATCAAGGTTGACCTAACAGTCATTTTTTAAATCCTTTAATCAAGGTTTCATTCTAATGGAATGTACTTAAGTCCTCTAATAAGGTGCACTCCTAATAGGGTGGTTGAAATCCTTTAACAAGGTCACACTTAGCAGTGTTTGTAAACCTTTGACAGGGTTGGCTTTTCATAGAGCTCACTTCAAAAGAGTGAAAATATCAGTAACATGTTACAAAGTGGTTTTTCCCAAATTGGGTTTCCACTATAAATCTTGGTGTCATACTTGTGTGAATGTTTTGGTGTGAACATTTATATGTTTTGCAAGTTAAATATTGTTGGATAGTGGACTTCATTGTTCTATGTTTCTGGCATACATTCTGTAATGACTGAGTAGTGTTGGTTATTAGATATGAGATTGTTGAAGTGTTTAAAAGTTTAATTGATACATCTAGACCTAAGAACAACTGATTCACCCCCCTCTCTATTGTTCTAAATCATATTAATAAATATGCCCTCTGGGTAGATTGAAATTGAGTTAAAGCACCCTTAGGGACTTCTCCCTACTATCTGGTTTATTTCTAGAACCTCATCTTCTCAATGAATTTGTAAGTCCTAGTTCTATAGTTTATGTAGGAATTTGATGATCAGGAGAATATTGTGGAGGTATACCTCCTTAATTTTCTTAGACTAGAGGAGTAGAGGGATAATACCCTCAATTATTCTATAAAACATTAGGCCATTGTCAAGAGTTGAATTGACAAAAGGGCCTAGTTTAAATCTTTTTGGATCTCAGAACTAGTCCTCCTATTTTAATACCCACCCCTTCACTACCATTTTTTTATTACGATAAACCATTTTAGACCACTTTTTATGTGTATATTAGATCTTTAGTTGTATTTAATGATTCAATACTATGATACTTTGATCATTTGATTAATATCATGTTAACCAAATGATGATGATTATTTTCATATGATGATATTATGGATGATACTTGTTGAGTGTCATTTTTACATGAGACAATGACTAGGAATTTATGAGAGAAAATTCCCCTCTTGTAAGATTGATGGAATAAATCTCAAGGTTCCTTCTGTTTGGGTCTCAATCGCTTGGATAGCTCAATGGAAGACAAATGTGAATCTGTTAACAATGAGGCCTTTATCTTTGGCAGAAAGGCTTAGCATTTGGGTTCAAAGGGATATTGTGAATGATAACATTGAGATCATAGGTTTTCAAATATTCATAGCTCCATTCTATGACATCTTTGTATTCAGTGAGTAGCTCTACCATCTAGCTCTTTTCTTCAGGTGTGTTGACCTTACCAATACAGACTTCTCTGGGTTCAAGCTGTGTACCCAAGTTGTAGAGATCGCAATCATCACCACCCACTACTGATATTTTTCCTCTTTCACACACATGTTTATCTTTACCAAAAATCCTTTCTAGGGATACCATCCCCTTCGGAATAGAATTAGTCTTCAGGTTTAAGATCCCTAAGTCATTCGGCTCTTCTATTTAATCTTCTTCTTCATCAATGCTTTATTTGTCAAAGATTCTGACATTCATGATAAATTCCAATATCTACTGATCATCTTGGAATACCTGGAAGTTCTTGATATTGTCAAGGACAACTGGTACAACCACTAGTTCCATGGAGAATTTCTTCAATTTAGATTTTTCCAGTGGTTGTAAAGAGCTTGCTGACACCACCAAGGCATCGACAACAATATTATTTCTTCTTGGGACACTTTGGATGTTAAAGGCTTTAAAATATTTGATTAGATCCCAGATGTGACTGCAGTAGGAGGCCAATCACTTGTTAGTGCAGGAATACTAGCTCCAGATCTGTCAGACTATTAACTATGAGTCACCTTCCATGACTAAAGCTTTGACCTTCTTCTCATGTGCCAAGAGAAGACCCTAAACTAGAGCCTCATACTTGGTAACATTGTTGGTGCAATAAAATTGTAGCTGATAGGCAACATAATATGAACCCCCACGAGGGTTGACCAATTTGATCCCATCAAACAGAGGTTTCTAGACCGGGTGATTCTTATTGGAAGATGATTTAACTTGGGCTTTTGGAGTCACCTCCAGAAGATGTGCATTGACCTAGGGTTCAACAAGGACTTTGGGTGGTGATAGGTCCTCTGTACTTGGGGATTCCAAGTTTTCTTTGTCTAAGTATCCTCTTTTGGAAAGGGGGACCCATTTCATCTTTTGTTTTGCCTTAGCATCACACCAAACTTTATGACACGGAGGTAGGCAACCATCATCAGAAGAGCTCCATTCCCCTTGTATAAAGTCTTCAGCTGTGGGAACTTGAGGTTCCTCACAAAGGGGAGGCCCATCCTCACTTGAATGTGTCATTTTATTCCTTGTAAGTTTGGACATGCCAGACATTTGGCTTATTACTTGGACCACCACCTCTTGGCAGTCTGGGCATGTAAACTCTGAGTGGTTTGTCTGATGGAGACAACAATACCCTGGTAACATAGTATATTTGGGTCAACGTCTTGGCCAAGATGCCTCATGTTTTTCATCATACCATATATGAATTTTGTAAGAATCTCCTCAGGAATCTGGGTACTTACTAACCCTTGCACATGGCTATCATCTGAGTTATCTTCTTCTTTGAGATCGAATGTGAATGCCTTGTCAAACTGATATACTCCCATATCAGCTTGTGAGAACAAGACTTCATTTGGGGCATTGTACTTGGTTATAATTTTCATGATCTTGGGCTCTGCATCAATCTTGATTTGGCTATTGAGCCCTTTTGATGGTAGCCAAAGTTGAGTAAAGTCTGTGGAGAACTATCCTCTCAATGATCGGGTCCATTCTCTACTGATTAGCATGCCGTATGTTTCTGGGATGTCCACAAAATGTATATCAATGCAATCTTGGATTCTAGGGTCAACTATCAATTATATGCATGTATCCTTCAAGAATCCAATGACTTTGACCTCTGTTTTGTCAAGTTGGATTACTACCTTGTTAGTTGGTTGAGGGTTCATCCCTAACTTTTGGCATATGGAAAATGACATCATGTTACATGAAGCCCCTGAGTCAATTAAACAATTGTGTAGGTTCCTACCAAAGATCTTAAGGCTAAGCAAGAATAGGGGTACTTCTACCCTATCTTTGAATATAGTCAACATCGCCTTTGCTGCATTCACGTTGGACACATTTCTAGTGTTATTGCTGGAGGAGGCCGATTTGGAATGATCTAGTGACTTTAAGAGGGCTTCTCTTTGGGTGGGACAACTTTGCAGCATTTCATACATTGACATATTAGTTCTAACTTTCTTCAGTTCCTCTACTATGTTGTACTTTTCATTGGTCAAGACTGGATTTTTTAACAAAGTAGGTTGATATTGCGTTGCTAGAGTGACAGTGGCACCAGGACCTCTCGAGGGCATGGGATTATTGCTAGCCCTTGGATCAGGTGGAGTGGGCTGCATTCCTGGGGGAATGCCATTAATCAGAGGTTCTCTTCTTCTCCTCAGGTTATAGGTATTTCTATTATTGTTTTGAAAAGCGTAGACCTCGAAGTACTCTAGCTGACTTTCTTGATTAAAAGGGAAGACAAATTCTTCTTCTATTGTGTTGTCGATAGGAGTTCCACCTATGCTTGGATCATATGAATCAAAGACCATGGCACTGAAGTGGGTCTGAGAACTTTTAGGATCTTGGGTTTTTTGGTTGTCAAACTCGCCCCTATACTCATTATCTAGTTGGTGCATGCTGGGACCCTGGGTAAAATTAACCTTAGATGAGTTGAAGACATTGGCATTTTTTGAGGGTATGCTACCATTATTTGGATGGGTGTTCCATGTTCTATTTGTTTGTTGTTGACCGAACTTATTATCTTGGGAAGTGTTCCCATAACCTCCACCATTGTTTTTATTGTTGTTGTTGTAATTGCCATAATTATGATTCTAGTTTTGGGAGTAGGTATTTGGGGCAACAGTCAGGCATTGGTAGTTCCCCTGGTTCTGAGATGGATTGAGATTCATCCTGGTAATCTCTTCGGTCAACTAAGACAATGTCTTTTTCATAGCATCCAACTCATTCACTAGAGCATGGTCTGGCTTGTTTAGGACAGTAGCCTTTTGTTCACACACAACTACCTTATGTCCATCATACCCTGGGTATGTGATGGCTAGTGGTGGGGAAGCAACGTATGGAGCTGGTACTAGATTGAGCCTTGGGGTGTGTATCACTGGAAATTGATTATTCGATGTGAACAGACTAGTCATAGCAATGTTTCCTAATGTTGGTAGAATACCATAATTTCCATCAGCTTACGGGTCCATTTTTTGGGTAAATGTGATAGCCTCATTACACACTTTTTCTAGAGTGTCTATGTCACCCGGGGGTAGTCTTTTCAAGAATATGGGTGTTAGTGGATCTAAGGCACACATGTACACTTGTATAGAAACCCCAATTGGTATAGTATAAGGAGCCTCAAGTTTTTGGTACATCTTGTGAAAATGGTGATTGAACATAGAGATTGATTCATTGAGGTCCTTTCTCACCGATATGAATTGGTGATGAAGAGTTGCTGGATCTACATATAACTTGAATTGATTAAGGAATTTTTTTTTCAAATTCCACCCATGTGGAGATGGATCCTCATGGAAAATTTAAATACCAATTATAGGTAAATCCCCCCAGTGTGTATGGGAAAATGTGGCACACAACATCTTGATGAGAAATATCATTACGATTGCACAATTCCTTGAATGCGCGAATGTGTTCTTCCACTATCCTAGATTCTCCATAGATGAAACATGGGCATAATTTATTAGGATTCTTGGGCAACTGGTGGAGCTATCCTTGTATGTCCAATGGAGAGCTTTGAGCATTTGCAAAAAATGCCATTAGAGCTGGTGGTAGAGGAGCAGCAGGTGGGGCAACAATGGTTGGAAATGGAGGAAGATTAGGATGACCTGATGTATCCTCTTCACATTTTGTTCTGTTGTTGTGAGGTTTGCGAACTTCTCTAAGTTCAAGGAATTCCCCTTTGTTTGGTGAAGATCTGAGGACTTGTTCAAAATTTTTGAGAGAGAATGATCTGATATTCTGGGGTTTCCCTTTTGAGGGCCCTAACAAGAATTTAAAGGAAATTTCTAAAAAGAAACTAATGGACGTAAACCAATACCACACCACTATGCGAATTAAAAGATTGAGAAGATGAGGAAACCCACAAAATAGAGATCAGATCAAGTCACAATCTTCATCTATATGGATGCAATCATCAATAGAATGAAACAAATGAAGATGTATGATAAGCCAAAACTCATCATATCACGAAGCCACCATAGATGTGTGCACACATGAGACAAGTTAAACCTCAAGCACTAAAAGAATAATCTTCTCAGAAATTCGTCACAACAAAACAATGTAATACCAGCAAACACTGAACTAATAATCATAGATTTAAGATCATTAATGCAATACATACAATTGGTGCTTCATTCATGGTGTGATGTTTCTACTATATATGCAAAATTTGTGAATGTGTTATTTGCTCATTCTTTATTTCAAAGAGCCAATTCATTGTTTAATCATTTTAAATATGTGATTATTAGTTCAGTGTTTGCTGGTATTACATTGTTGTGTTGTGACGAATTTCTGAAAAGATTATTCTTTTGGTGCTTGAAGATTAACTTGTCTCATGTGTGCACACATCTATGGTGGCTTTGTGATCTAATGAGTTTTGGCTTATCATACATCTGTGTTTGTTTCATTCTATTGATAATTGCATCCATATAGCTGAAGATTATGATATAATCTAATCTTTGTTTTGTGGGTTTCCTCATCTTCTCAATCTTTTAATTTGTATAGTGGTGTGGTATTGGTTTATGTCCATTAGTTTCTTTTCAAAAATTTCCTTTAAATTCTTGTTAACCCACTACGTCTTACCCTCTTTCCAAGTCATTTTTAGTAGATTAAATTAGATTATATTTCTTTTATTTCTTAATCTGAAAATCCAAAAAGAGAAACATTGTGGTATCCCAAAGTTTGTTTTACAATTTTCCTTGAGAGAAGAACCAGCAAAGGCCTCCTTGTTAATAAATTCACATCTAACTTCCATTGAGCTATCCATGTGGTTGAGACCCAGTCAAAAGGAAGCTTGAGATTGATTCCATCAATCTTCCAAGAGGGGAATTTGCTCTCGTAAATTCCTAGCTGTTGTCTTGTGTAAAAATGATGCTTAACAATACTGACTCCATATTTGGATGTGTATGGTTAGAATGTATATTTTATATTTCTATTTTATGTGCCTAATGTGGTTGAGGGACAAAGTTGTAGTTACTTGCTTGCAAGATCCACACGATCGGTCAATCCTCGCCATTATATATATATATATATATATATATATATATATATATATATATATATATATATATATATATATATATATATATATATATATATATATATATATATATATATATCATCGATCTATCTATCTATATATATATGATCTATCCATCTATCTACCTATCTATCTGCCTATCTATCTATCTAGATATATATATATATATATATATATATATATATATATATCTAGATAGATAGATAGGCAGATAGATAGGTAGATAGATGGATAGATCATATATATATAGATAGATAGATCGATGATATATATATATATATATATATATATATATATATATATATATATATATATATATATATATATATATATATATATATATATATATATATATATATATATATATATATATATATATATATAGACACACACACACACACACACACACACACACACACACACAAGATTTTAGGTACCATGCATTGATTTCCTTGAATTGTGAGGATGAGCATGCCACATCGCATTATCTCAATGGGAAGAGAGGGGAAATAACATCCAGATCTAAATCCCAATTTATTGTCCTAAAATAGTGGACAAACATCTAATTACTACCTTTCAAATTCATCAAGGTGATGTCATTTTTGAACCCTTCCTTTGAGCTTCATTATGGCATTTTAGGTTTAGTCGGAGTCAATTTTTCCTTCTTGATTGCATGACAAGTGGTTTGATGTGATTTTTATGTTAAAATGCATTAACGATTTAATTAAGACTAATTAAATGATTAAATAATTATATCTTAAAAAACATCTAAATGAGTAATGGCACTCTACTTTGCTTTTTCGTCTACACTTTCGCATAAGTATTTTAGCATTTAAACCTTACAAAAATAATGGCAAGTCTTCTATGCAACTCGTTATGCTTGGAACTATCAGCTTGGAGCATAGAGGCCTCATTCCTCATGACGCTATCTTGATAGAAACACTAATGAAACTTCATTTGCAAGGAGGGGAAGGGGTAGGTTTGGGGGTTGTACATGCCCTAGAGCAAATATCAACTCCTCTCAGCACTCGAAACCAGGTATGGTTCCTCTAAATGATGATCAATGGACTATGGTAGCCTCTAATAAATCTAAGAGAGTGGGTTTTAAGTTAGGATCAGAGAGGTTAAAACCGAAGATGTACTCTGATAAGAGAGGACATTTGACAATGCCTTTGGCAAATAGTTTTTCAATTTTTTTTACTAGAAAGAAGGTCATGGATGAATCCATATTTGAATCTAAGATTAAATCCGTTAGAAATAGGAAATACTAAGAGGGGGGGGGGGGGGTAAATCAATATTTCATAGATTTTTACCTTTGCCCAAGTATGGATATTATTAATTAACTAATAACTTGCATAAGAAACTAAACTGAATAAGTTGAATAGTAAACACAACCATAAAACAATGGAACTCATAGCACCATATGTGTTATCGAGGAAACCCTGGCAAAGGGAAAACCCCGGTGGGGATGGTACCCACAAATGATCCACTAATCAAAAGTATCTTGTGAAAGTTATTAACCCTGTAAGGAGTCTATTACATGTTTATAGTGTCTCAGTCCTTGTTAGAGAACTTAGGTATTGTTAGAAGCCTCAACCCTATTAGGAGTTGGTATTAAAAAGCACAATAGAATGTATGCAAGATGAGCTTGTTGCCCAAACATGCAATGTACAATGATAATATTCAATACAAAAGATAATGAATAAATTTTTTTACTATTTTTTGAATATCTTCAATATTCTAACACTAGTACATTAGACCCACTTTTTAGACCAACATTTCTGACCAAGCATTAAAATGGTTTTCCTTGGTCGGTTTATAGAAGGAAAAAATTGAATTTTTTAAATCCAGTCCCGTGTTGGTCAGTATTTCAACAACTATACAGGTTGTCAAAATTCTGAAGAACATAGGAATATAACTTTAAAAAAAAAACATAGGGTTTCATTTTATATTCGGCACGCGGCAAAGCAGAGGTGAAAGAAAAGGCCTCGACTCCACTTGTAAGAACCACTCTTCTCTATTTCCATTGTTGTGAAATCGATTATGTAGCGGCAAATAGTGTTAGTATTCAGGAAGATGTGTTAATGTACCCATGGTTTTGTGGAGTTTGTGTGTCTTAGTTTGTTTGATATCTATATCTCTTTCGAGGAAGGAAGTCACTGTTGACTGTCAAATTTGGTCATGCAACTTCGTTGATAGATTTAAGTTATTCTAGTTTTGTTAATTTTCAAAGCAAAGTAAATTTCTGACAAATTGAAACAAGACTATTATTCTCAGCCTATCATGAAGTTATGACCCTAACTTGTATCTTCTCCATGGAATACTTAAGACTGATGGATGAAAGTCAAGTTAGGGTAGACTATTTCAATAAGCTCAATGCTAAGATTTGTAGGGGATGTTAAACTGCTTCAAGGCTGATGCCCTAAACTAGATGCATTACATGTATTTAGTTAACAGAATAAATAATGTTGTAACAATGAGTGAATGGAATGAGTATTGAACCTGTTGATTCCAGGGTCTGGATTCATCGAAGACAGTAAGCATCAATACCAACCTCCTGTAACCACCCTCAAATTATTCTAGTCGAAGTTGACCTAGCCTGATCAACTAGGTTAAATGTTCCTGAGACCATTCAGAGGTGTCGAGGAAGATTGTTGTTGTTGTTTGTGGATTCAAAAGAGAAATGGAGGAAACAACAATTCAATGCTAAATAACTATACCAGAATCTGTTAATAAACTCTTGGGAAAGAACCCTTTTACAATCAAACCGAGAAGTGGAAGAATTAGAGGTACCCTACTAATTAGTGCAGTTTAGTTTGTGACTAAAGTTTGTAGACTGTTTATAAACCTTCACATACATTGAAAATATTTTATGTTAATTTGAGAGTGAGGGTTTTGTCCAATCCTATTCCATACATGCTTTAAGTATTTGTTTTATTCTATTCTAAACCCTAGTCAAGGTTTGTTGGTATTGAGTAAGGTATCTTTATTTTGGTTTGTATATACACTATTTTTTATCCTTAACTACTGTCGAGGTCTTGTTGCAAAGATTGTTTAGTTTGAAGAAAATTTGTTTGTACTTGTTTGAAGATCAAGACATATAATTGGTTTGTGATTAATGATTTACTTACTCTGATTTATTATGAGAAAATCAAAGACAAACCTACACATTTCTTAAAAGTTTTCTTAAGGAAAATGATAATCATATTTTTTTGTATAATCAGACACATGCGCAAAGATAGTTTGAATAACTTGAAAATCATTTCTACAAGGTAGTTGTATTTTAGTTGGACAATGAATGTGATGCTTATGGCCCCAGTTCAACTCAAGGAGGTTCAAAAGGCAATTTTCAATTTAGAGAGAGACAAGCCCCTAGTGCCAAATGGATTTCAAGCCTTTCTTAGCAAAAATTTAGGGTGGTTAAGTTGGATTTGTGAGGTGTGGTTAAGGAGTCTACGAAGTTAAAATATTTTAACAACACTTTGGTAGTAGTAATTCCAAAAAAGGAGGATGAATCATTTAAGGATTTACATCATATTTTTTTATGTAATGTAGTGTACAAAATCATTTCCAAAGTGGCTGCAAATAGATTGAAGAAAATTTTGGGGAAGCCAATTTCTAAAGGGAAAAGTGGGTACACTTCAGAAAAATCAATTGTGGAAGGAATCATCATAGCTCACAAGGAAATTCATTCAATTCGAGTGGGTAAGAAGAAGAAATTATTTGTTAAATTAGACATCCAGAGAGCCTACAATAGAGTGGATAGAGAATTTTTGTTCAGGGTCTTAAGAAAAATTGGTTTTAATGAGAGTTGGATTAGGTGGATTACGGGGATGGCAGTTGAGTACAAGGATTCAATTTTGGTTAATGCAAGTCAATTTTTTTCCTCTAATTCTCAAGTATTGTAGTAGGGAGATCCTATCTCCCCTTTTATGCTTATCTTGATGGTTGAAGTGTTGGAGAGGTTGATTGCAAAACATAAGAATCAAGGACAATGGAAAGAAATTATTGTGGCTAGAGGAGTGCATCATATTTCTCATCTTTAATTTGTAGATGTCTTTCTCCTAATGGGAGAGGCTACTCTGAGAGGCCAGAATTATGGATTGCTACAACAAGGTTTCAGGGAAATTGATCAATTGGAGGAAGTTATAGGTTTACTTCTTCAATACTAATACTAACATTTAGACATAAATTTTATAGATTTTTAATGTCTGGCAAGGGAGATTACTAGGTAAATTTCTTGGCATTCTTCTCTTTGTTGGGTTTTGTAAATCCTCTCTTTGGAAAGGCTTGGTTAATGGGTGCATAGGAAAGATGGAAGGGTGGAAAAATCATTGGTTAACCCTTGTAGGGAGCATTTTAATGTTAAAAATAGTTGTTTATGTTATGTCTTTATTCTCTATGATGTGCTTAAGGATTCCAATAAAAGTTATTCATTTAGTGGAACAAAGGATGAGAAATTATTTTTGGAATGGAAATCAAAGTGAGGATAAAATTCCTCTTTTGGCCTAGGATTAGATCTGTAAGCTGAAAGAATCAGGGGGTGTTGGTGTGAGGAACTCAAAAATATTAAATGAAGCTAGAGCAGGAGCACCCACCTCCTGATCAAAATTGATGAAGGAATGCATGAAGGATAAGATGGAGGAATTAGGAGTGTGATATAAACATGTTAGTGGGGAAATTATCAATGTACAAAAAAAGGTTTTGTTTATTCAATAAACATTCATTGTTCATTGTGCAGACTAGTTTTCAAAATCATAAATATCTGGTTGAGAATATTGTAGTCCTAATTTACTATGATACACTATTTGGTACATAAGTATCACATGTACCCAAGAATGTATTATATTGGATTATGATTACCATTTCTCTTAGATATTTTGGCTTTGTATAAAAATCAAAGGTAAAGAGAGAAAAATCCAGTGAGACATTGAAAAGTCTATTAGTGAGATATCATTGTTAGTGAGACCTATGTCAAGCCAGTGAGGCATTGTAAAAGGATATTTCACATAAGCCAGTGAGGAAATTCGAGTAGTTTTATTCTCTAGAGGGTTTCTACTCAAGACAAAATCTGTGTTATATTCTTTGTGTGTCTTATCTATTTTGTTATCCATTTTTATTTTCATTACATAATACTTCAGGTTTTGTTTAAGTGAAAAATGACTTGTAAATTGTTATATCACTAATTCATGCCCCCTCTCCCCTCTTGTGATATTGCACTCCAATAACACTCTTTTTACTCATCACATTGATATTTCCATCAAGTGTCCCATTGGTATTTCCATCAAGTGTCCCATTGAGATCATCCTTGAACATATCCTACATCAATTAAAATCCTTGTAAACTAAGCTAAATGCTAATCCTATACCACCTCCCCTCTCCACTTCTATGAAGACATCATCACTATGGACCTTGAGCATAATTTCCTCTTAGGATATTCTCTCTTACATGCTTTCCCTATGTGTTTTGTGAATCCCAATTTAAAATATATAATGGTAAGGGGGTTCCCATGACCCATATTCACTCCTTTAATGCCACTTTCCTTGAGTTCCTCTATGATGGCTACTTGCTTGCTAAAATTTTCCCTTGCACTCCAAAAGATTATGCTTTGGAGTACTTTTACACACTCCTTCATAGCTCTAATGATCTTTATATTAAGCTAGATAATTAATTTATCTAACACTTTTGATGAAATATCATCTTGAAATTTCCCTTCCAGCATAGTCCAATACAAACAATAAAATATTCTAATGCCTCAAGTTTTTACCCAAGACATTATTGGTAAAAAATATGATGACCAATTTATGATACATGAATAACGTGTAATGCAAGTCATAATGCATTCTTTCATGCACAAGGGCATCAAACCAAATAATGAAACACTTGGCATATACACCAATACAAAATGCAAGATGAGAGAAGCAAAATGCTTAGAATACCATAGGAAAAAATAACATGATCAACTCAAACATTGAGATATGGAGGAGAGTTAGATTCTCAAGGCTAACTTATAAACCTTGACAACTTGCCTACCAAGGTGTGCACTTTTGGCATCTTGGAAAATGGAACCAACAAGACAATCTTACACTAGCTTGGGCTTCAAGGTCTAAATTGTAAGAAGTTTAGATTGTAGAGCCAAATTTACATGGCTCAAAATTTGGGGTTTAAGAGCATGTTTGATGCAAGGGCATCCTTAGGGCTCATCACAAATTTGCATTGTAATTGGGAAGTTAAGAACACGTGGTAAATTGTACTCTTGATAGTTGGTAAATAATTTGTGATGAATAAAGTTGAAGCATTTTATTGTATCGTGTTATTGGGTGATGCAATTTCAGTAGTTAATTTATATATGATTGATTGGTCTAGTATTAAAATGTAAGGTTAATTTTATTGGTTCAAGTTTTTGTTTTAGTGAATGGATGTCTATAAGTTGATAGTGGTGTTTGGTTGGAATTGTTTAATTTGTGAAATGTTATTTTGAATCTAAAGTCAATATCTTTTTTCCCAATTAATTAACCTTCTTGCACATGTGACTTGAATTATCTCTTGTCCCATAAGTAGTGAAAACTACACAAAGACAATAAATAAACATAGGTATAAGATTTCATACACTCAAACATAAAGCTTTGAAAGACAATATGACACCTCTCGTTACATACACTGTGGCCCTGTAGCTGACTACCATATCAGTGGGTAAGATTTACATCTTTTAATCTAACCATCTTTTCATCATGTAGTCATTATGAAAGTAGTAAATATCATCCCTCAAGCATTGAATAACATTGTTTTGAGCCACTCTTCTTGAACATGAATATTTTCTTTCACAACATTGTCATTCTATTTTGTAGAAACACTAACAATAGTCTCTTTATGGCATTGTTGATCACCGCACCTTCACATTCATGAAAATATATTAATGCTTGCATCTTTGTCATGATATAGTACCCTCGTTTCAATCTTTGAATATCACTTCCTTTTAGAAACTATCCCTCTTTTGATTTTTATGACATCATTCCTTACTGCGGCTATGAGCCTTCATAACAGTGCCTGTTCTTTATTCATTGTGCTTTGCAATCATGCATGCATGACCTCTATTATCTCTTGATGACTATTATAAGAGTATCTTTGTGACTTATCATAAACCATATGAATCATTATTTTTTATCACTTTATACCACTATGACAGTAGATAAGTATTGAAGAAGAACTTTCTTTAAACATTTCTTATCCACATTGTTTTGGCATCTTTTTAAATCATGAATTGTTACACTTATCATCACCTCATCAAGCCTATTTGATAGTCAACCTTGTCTATAACTAAGAACTCAAAAGTTTTGTTTGTCATTGGGACTAATATTTGCTTACAAATTTGATCACCATTTATTGACATCCTTTTGATAGTCACTTCTCAAGACTCTTGGATGCATTTTTTAATTTCGTTCTTACTATTCCTTCACATGAATGATCATCTTTTGTGCTCACTATCATGAGGAACTCTATGAAACTCTGAAAGTTCCATTCCAACTTCATCAACATTGTCTTTTCCATTTGTAGTGTATACCACTGCTTTTGATGCATGTTGAATACCCTCCCATTTAGCTAGTGTCTCCTCTAATAGTCATCTTTGAATTTTGGCCTTTTCTCTCTACTTTTGTAGACAATGCCATTCTCTACCTTATCATCTATGTCTACTCTTTTCTTTGACATACATTCTTGGAAGTTACTTTGAATGTGGTGGATCATGTGTTCTACATAGTATCATTGCCTGCTCTTCTCTTTTACAGTGACTGCCACTATTCTTCACAA
This sequence comes from Chamaecyparis obtusa, assembly GCA_027943335.1. Classification (NCBI taxonomy): domain Eukaryota; kingdom Viridiplantae; phylum Streptophyta; class Pinopsida; order Cupressales; family Cupressaceae; genus Chamaecyparis; species Chamaecyparis obtusa. The sequence goes on from BSBK01002782.1 coordinate 5,123,515, forward strand.
GAGTACTTTTGTCACTTACCATGACTGCCAGAGATCTAAGAATTCAAAACTCTTAGAAACCCTCCTCAAAATAGTAGAGATTTTATTTTCACAAAACAAAAGATGTATCTCCCTTTGAACATTTTAAGGAAAACTACTTCTCTTTCTTTGACATTTGCCATTCCTTGTTACTTCCTTGAACAATTTACTCTTTTTCTATGTCTGAAACATGCCTTTGAATGTCGAAAGAATGTTTCTATTCTTTACATGGAATCTAAATTTCATCTTTCACTTATGCAAGACATTGGTGTGTACTCTATGCTTTCTGATCTACACTCATACTTCTCTCCACCAGTTATAGCCTAATTTGCCTGATGATTATAATAGTCGCCAACTTGTGAAAACAATATTGTGTCTCAATGTGTAATGTAGTCCTCTCCAACTCATGCTTGAGGAGCTTATATAATAATCAACTGATTAATGTTTTTGGTTTTGATGTAAATTCTATTAAGACATTTTGACCGCCAACTCACTTATGTTTGGAGTCTTCTCCATATTCCGTACTCTTGGCCCAAATTTATTTATCTCACCGATAATAATTGGAAATGAAATGTTTGTATTTCATTGCTTACCATAGTTATCTTCCAAATATGAATTAATCCCCTTCAATGATGATAAATGTTGATGGCAGTCCCAAGTATAGCCTGAATGAAATGTTAATTCCTCAATGTGTTCCTCTCTTTGAGACTCTTAAATGTTTTTGTTTTAATTTCTAACTTTTTAATTCAAATTACTATTTATAAAGTTAAATCTTAAATGTCAAAGATCACATCAGATAGATTTAATTCTATTTCAAGCATAGTTAGATAACCTACAAGATTCAAAATGAAAATTGTTCATCTTACTTGGGAGAATTCTTGAGTTGTTCATAATGATTAGCAACAAAATCCTTGAGAGACTAATTTTGGAATGTAGTAATCTAGACAACACATTTATCTCTATAATAAAATGTCATTTAATTTAACATTTTGCATGTTAGTTTTTATTTGCTGATTTCTTCAGATCAGGCCTATATGTTCCAAGCATTGCTCTTCTTGCAACTGTTGTGTTGAGAAATTTGATCACCACTGCCCATGGATTTCTAACTATGTTAGCAAGGTGAGGTTCAAGTACAGTACAAAAGTTGCTAACTGGATATTTTGTCATTATCCTCACAATCTTTTATCTTTATGAGAGTTAATCTATTTGTAGACTTACCCAAGATATTAGACAACATAAATTAGAAAGTACTTGAATTCAATGCAATCTTTATGCTGTACAATAGTCAAAAAATTTTACCCTACCAAAAGACATCTTCATAAAATCTATGCTACTTAACCATATTCTCATTTCAACATAGCTTACCCCAAACACATTATATAAGGTAGGAACTTTTACGCTTGCATCCCTTGTTCTATTGGCTCACCCGCAGATTTCTATTTTACTTTCTTCTTATCTTTAAATTTTTCTAAGGGATTTGTTTATAGTAGACATACACTATCAAGCAAGGAAGAGGTTGTGATCAAGGATACACACCTCATCCATATGAGGGCATCCTTGAGAAAAACAAACAATTCTTTGTAAGAAATAATGTCACATGATAAACAAATATGACTCAATTGGATTTGCTAGAATTTTTTAGTTAAATATCCATTCTAGATGCACACAACATGAAGTCATGATGGTAAAACCCTTTTTCCAAATGCATAGCCTCTCTTATTATCTTGTCTTTATTTGTACAAGTCAGTGGTATTAACTAAAATTTCTCTTTCCCTTTGTGAACAATATATGTATTAGAGTAGCCATCATGAATTGTCCTTCTCATACATATTATATTTTTTACTTAGCATTCAGATTTGCCTAAGCAATACTATGAACTTTCCTCCAACACATGTACTATTGTGAAAATCATCACAAGTCCATTTGTTGGAGGGTAATTCATAGTACACATGTTTGTAGGTCTGAAGGAAACAAGAGAATTTGAAGAGTCATGAGTGGTGAGAAGATTCTTTTGAGTAGAAGCTTTGGAGGCATTGTAGATTAGTCCATAGCTTTGGTCACAAATGTATATAGGAAATGCATATCCTACATACCAAAATTTCATCTTAGTATTGATTTCCTTCTGTTGCGAAATTCAAACCCTATAATTAGGAAAATGTCAACCAATGCAAGGAGTGCAACCAAAATTTGGAGAATTAATCAAATGGACATAGCTCAAAAATTACGAACATGGCACAATCTTCAGGTAAAGTGATTCTTATCAGGGGCACTATCCGTCCACATCTGAACATGGTTGTTTCCTGGTTGCCCTTCAATAGGACACTTGATTGTACCTATTTGAACATAGTTTAAATCCCAAAAGTCTGCATTTTTAGGATTGTTCAACATTGTCCTAGTCAATCCATGTTTGTATGCTTGCTGCCCATACCAACCTGTATCACCTACCTAAGCAATACTTTGAGTAGTCCTCCTACACATGTACTATTGTGAAAATCATCACAAATCCATATGTTGGAGGGCTACTCAAAGTACACATGTTTGGAGGTTTGAAGGAAACAAGAGAATTTGAAGAGTCACGAGTCTTAAGATTGTACTTAATATAGCCAAGCTTCATTCAATGGTACATTCAAACATGAAAAAAACCATTCTTAAACCAGATTAAACTAATAAACCAAAGGACATACTGATTATATGTAAACTAGTAAACCAAAGGACATGCTTTTACTACTAAGTCTCTATTTTTTGGGCATACTAATTATAAGTACTTGACATATATCACAAATGTTGCTAATTAAGGTTGGTAGGATGATTATGCCTATCCTAAAAAAAGACTGTCAAATCATTATGCTTTCAGATCAATTACCTATCGACGTATCCCTTGCGAGGGAGAGAAGCCAAACACATAAAGAACATGCACATAAAAACGGCAACTGAAAAACTTAAATGGAATACACCAAGAAGTACCAAATGATGAATGCTCAATTTTTGTAATGGCAAAGCAATATCAGAATAGTCCATTTCTAGAACTTGATTTTTCTATAGTCCAAATGATTTTTCTTATTTCTTGTCTGTGCTTGGTGACAGGATTTTGAACATTGTTGACATACTTAAATGGAATACACAATACCAAATGAAATGCTCAATTGTTATAATGGCAAAGCATCAGAACTGTCCATTTCTAAAATTTGATTTTGTATTGTCTTAATTATTTTTCTATAGTCCTAATGATTTTGAAAATTGTTGACAAAGAGTGTTTCTTTTTTTGATTATAGTATAAATGATTTTTCTATAGTCGTAATGATTTTTCTTATTTCTTATCTTTTGTCCCTTTTTGATTTCCTATGTCTATGCTTCGTGACAGGATTTTTTCACCTTCTTTTGATGGTATATTTCATTCACTCTATGTGGAATACTATTTTGTTCACTATTTTATTTCAACTTCATATTTCTTTCATTTTTCATATACACAAAGACTACACATGTTGATAAAAAAATGAGCCATTTGATTTAGGTTTACTTTTCATTATTGTAAATGGTTAATATTTCTGATGGTACTCCTTGGTGTATTTCATATAAAAATAATAAATGTAGTAACAATGGTGCGGTGCATTATTGATATAGGTTCAAAAACTCTTGTCAATGTGCCAAACTATCAATGTGGTGGTGGAAAGTGTGTGTTGAAGACTTCACAGACATCGAACAACCCTGGATGATAATTTTGGTGCTGCCCAAATAGAAAAAAGGTTGCTAATGTGTATATATTTAAAGTTTCTAATGTAAATACTATTCATTATAATATAAGAACTAATGTAGACTGGGTATCACAGGGAAATAATGGCCGCAGATACTTTAGTTGGGTCGATGACAACTCATCTACATCTATTCATCCGTCTCCACTTATCCGCGATGAAGGATTTGAGTGCAAAATGTGTCAAGCTAGGGCAAATTCTAAAATTATATTTTTACGATGCCTTCTCTATATTGTAATCACATATCTTTGTTGCAACCATATGCATAGATGAACTCAAGAATTAGTTAGTTTAGTATTTTCATATTGTAACTAATATTTTAATATTGATATGACATAACTTCTCTTTGCCTTAAGTGGGCATATATATGGTTTACATCTTTTTTTAGAATAATTCTTCATGTTTATGGCTCAGGTGAGCCCCAATCTGCTATCAATCACATGATTTAATGTATAGTGTTTTCTTGGTTATTCCATTTGTTCCTTGACCTTGACTATGGATTGACTATCATTTTCAAGCTTGAGTGAGGCTTCATACCACACAATGTCTACAGATTTGTACGCAATGCTGAATGCTACAGGTAGACTACATGTGTCATGTAAACAACATGGTTGAATGCACTCTCTTTTGCATGTTTTCAAGAGTTTTCCCACCAATACAAGCGTAAATAACGTATTGAACGTAATCTATGAATGCTCCGTGGTATGAAGTCTCGCTAAAGTTTGAGTGCAACATGGTATGAAGTCTCCCTTTATTCCAGTGAGGGATTGGAATGAGTTCATTTTGGATGCAAAGGAGAATGGGGATACTCAAATAGGAATTACACCAACAAATGAGAGAAGGTATAAACACGACAACTGAGAAACATAAATGCAAATTTCACAATAGCTAAGAAACATAATTGTAGGCATCACGGTCACAATTTTTTGGAGACAACATAATTGAGTTGTATACCCAAGCGATGGAGTGCAACTTCTGCACCTCTGATTCAAAGTTGACACTACGGGATACAAAGACCATAGATAAGGAATAAATTTAGAGAGCGGAGGAGGTCCATAATGACCAAAATAATATAAGACAAACCTCAATTTAAATGAGGGAACTGCAAACATTTTAATAGATTTTTATTATTAAATAATGAAATTTATATATACTAGTGTTCTAAGCCCCCTCATTACATGATTTATTATTGTAAGCCCCCTCTAACTTACGCATCTAGAAAATGAAACTACAACCTATTGGGATTGAGACAAACCTTATAGAACAATAGTAGCTAGGAATGATCACTTTCCAACATCTATTGAATACATTTTTAGCTCATGAATACAAGGTGTAGCTCATGAATACAAGGTCCTCCAATAGATGTATTCAACAGATGTTGGAAAGCGATCCTTCCTAGCTGCTGTTGTTCTATAAGGTTTGTCTCAATCCCAATAGGTTGTAGTTTCATTTTCTAGATGCGTAAGTTAGAGGGGGTTTACAATAATAAATCATGTAATGAGGGCGCTTAGAACACTAGTATATGCAAATTTCATTATTTAATAATAAAAATATATTAAAATGTTTGCAGTTGTCTCATTTAACTTGAGGTTTGTCCTATATTATTTTTGTTGTTATGGCCCTCCTCCGCTCTCTAAATTTATTCCTTATCTATGGTCTTTGAATCCCACAGTGGATCAATTTGGAATCGGAGGTGTAGAAGTTGCACTCCATCGCTTGGGTATACAACTCAATTACATTGTCTCCAAAAAGATGTGACCATGATGCCTACAATTATGTTTCTTAGTTGTTGTGTCCTAGGACCCCTTATGACCCTTTACGACCATTTATGATCCCTAAGAATACATCTTAGAGGTCTTAAAATGTCGTAAAGGGTCATAAGAGGCTCCTAGGAGGGGCCAGATGAGCTTCCACCTTCACGTGGTTGGCCCTGTTAAGTGGAGAATGTTATACTCTTCTCGAAACAAAGAGAAGGTCAATAATTTAAGGTCTTAGTCCATAGATAAATTAAATTAGACTTACTATCCAAAACACATAAAAAACATGCACATAAACACGACAACTGAGAAACATAAATGTAGATTTCACAATAGCCGAGAAACATAATTGTAGGCATCATGGTCACAATTTTTTGGAGACAACGTAATTGAGTTGTGTACCCAAGCGATGCAGAGCAACTTCTACACATCTGATTCTGAGTTGAATACATTTGTTGGAGGACCTTGTATTTATGAGCAACAAATTTAGACAACTTGGAATCAGAGGTGCAAGAGTTTCTCTACATCATCTGGGTATACAATTACATTGTCTCCAAAAAATTGTGACCATGATGCCTATAATTATGTTTCTCAGCTGTTGTATCCTAGGACCCCTTATGACCCTTTATGACTATTTACGATCCCTAAGAATACATCTTAGAGGTCTTAAAATGTTGTAAAGGGTCATAGGAGGCTCCTAGGAGGGGCCAGATGAGCTTCCACCTTCATGCGGTTGGCCCTGTTAAGTAGAGAATGTTATACTCTTCTCGAAACAAAGAGAAGCTCAATAATTTAAGGTCTTAGTCCATGGACAAATTAAATCAAAGGCTTTTTTGAAGTGAATAAAGAAACAAAAAGCCTCATCACTCTGAGTGTCCCATATTTTGTCAACTAAGTATCTAAGAGTCGCTTCGTGATCTATGGTGGAGTGTTTCAGTCTAAAACCAACTTGTTTGTGTGAAATAAGATAGAAAATGTGTGACCGTTTGTAAACAGTAAACACAACGACATAATATTGTTGTGATTAATTTGATAATACATATTTTAAAAAAAAAAATTAAATTGTATGTCGATATTTAGACCAACCAAGAATAGAAATATCGAAAAGAAAGCTATACATTCGATGTTTATTGTGACAATTTTACGTCACAATTTCAACGTACATTGGTTGCACGGATAAGGCTATAACTGACAATTCTTCCAGGTTGAAGCAATGATTTTGACGTCATTTTCATTGATAGTTCAACCATTGGGGATGTCACAATTGTGACGAAGATTTGAAGTGTGGTATTTTTGACAAAAAAAATCCAACGGCCATTATGGTCGATTAGTCGACCAATAGGCATCTAATAATCGACTAAACCTCGTCAAAAAATAAGCTAAAATTTACTAGTGTAATTTTCCTTTGATGCTCTTTACAAAAATTATCACAAACTCACATTAATCTTATCTTACATTATAATTCACATAATAAAACATTATGCTTTCATACCATAACATGCTACTACTTCTCATTACACATTTCTTTCCTTTATAGAAGTTATTACAAAATAACCTTCCAGTCGGCCTTCACTTTATCACACGCTTCCCAAATCATAAAGTTACTTCTTGCTGACTTAGTGTTAACATATAGGATGTCATCCCTAATTAGTTAAGTCATTATTTTGATTAAAAAAAAAATCCCTTTTAACCCAAAATATACAAATACTGGATGTTACTCTGTTTTGTTAGCTCAACACTATTTTTGCAAAATAATAATAACTATGTCCATACATATTGTACAGTCATGCACTTTTAGCTGTAGGCTCTACACATTTTGTACTATCTGTATCCAAGTGTGGCCATGCTAAATATACCTCTATGAACTACGCTAAACAAAATAGTCTTTGTGCTGACAAATAAATCTTGTGATACTTAGACAATTTTCTAAGTCCTTATCCCAAAACTTAGTCCTTACGTCCCGCTGACTTAATATTGATAATATGTTGCCATAAATGACAACATCATGATATCATACCTAGCCAAATTTCCAACAATCTCCCCCTTTGTCATTGATGGAAACATATGGGAAAATTGGCTAAGTCCCAGAATATCAAAATTCAAAACTCCAAAAACTTGTAACATTTTATAACATTGTGTTACACGACCATTACAAGATTTGCAAAAGTCTATGGATCGATTATTTACATATACCATCTTTACATAAAAATAATCCCCCTTTGACTATACTCTATCCTTTTCTCCTTACTATATTATTTACTCCTTATTACATACTTCTACTCCTTATACTTGACAATTTTCTAATATTTTCTCCCCCTTTGACATCAATGACAAAGGTGATACCAAAAACTATATATACAAGTCAAAATTTTATTACCTCTTCTGTGTTGTATTTGAAATCCTTGATATGAACTCAAAGCTTTCTGTTAAGTTCTTGAATTCCTTGCTCCATGTATTTTGGACTACTTCAAAGATATTGATAAGGGTACATAGCCCATAGGATGCCACTTCAACTACATCGGATCTGAATAGGTGAACTTTTCATAGGATGCCTTGGCCTTAAGGCATTCATCCAGTTTCTTTTGCACCATGGAAATATTCACAGTTAATTGCTCTCTTAGCAATGAAAACCTTTTAATGACATATTCTCTTTCAATCTCAATCACACTTATGTCATTATAAGTCTTTGTAACTTTGTTTCCCAAATCTCCAATTTTCATATTAGGGTGCTAAAGTTCATTAACTAAGTTCTATAGATCTACCCATTTCGTTTCCAACCTCTCATTTATATCGCTAACAAAATTGTGTGCCAATGTACACTGACCATATAGTGTATTTCCTTCAATCACACATCTCCTTAGTTCTTTTATACTAGTGTCAAGAATAATTAAGTCATTTATGATGTTTTGGAAAATAGTGTCAAATAGTTGTGCGTTGTGCTTAATTTTTATTTGGGAGGGTGCTACCTCAGCTTTCATTACTGCATTTTCTCTATCTTGAGGCTGAGTTTTTGATACTTTTTTTATTATGATACTTTGCATCTTCTCTATGACTAACATCAGCGAGTTTTGCAAAATTTTTACTTGCTTATTCTTCTCAAAGATTTTTCTTAGTGATGATATCAAATTAGCTTGATCATCATCATCTCTAGATAGGTTTTGTAATGTTTCCTCTAATTGTATCTTTGGCTTCACTGGGGTTTGGAATAGTATGCCAGATTCATGCTGGAAAATAACCTTGTTGACCTTAGTCTTGGTGTGCCTTAATTGTGGTACAATGGCTGATTCTTGTACAATTTGATTCTAATTATTTTTCATTTCCTCTGTGACTGCTCTAATTTTATCTTCCTTTTCCTTTTCTTCATCTCTTTTCCTCTTTTCTTCTTCCTCTTTTTGTTTCTTTTCTTTTGCTTCCTTAATCTTTTCTTCTTCTTCTCTCTTTTTCTTATCTTCTTCCTTCTTTTTCAACTCTTCTTCTACCAAATTGTCAACAATGTTTTCACTGTAATCCATAAATGGATCTTTTGTGGTATCTGTTGTGACACTTGTGTTGTCAATCTACATACTGTCTTTACCAATGGTTACCTATGGTACTATTGTGTATGTTGTTGCCTCGATGGTCTACATGGTTGACATCATCAACACTATAACTTCCTCAGTTTTCTTGTTAACTTCTTCATAATCTCCTCCCATGATTAGTAATGCTCTTGTTCTAGTTCTTAGGTGAGGTTCAAGTGTCTTCATAAGAATCTTAAGATGTTCATCATTGTTTACTTCAAAAAGTTTCCTAATCATGTTTTCTCTATTTTTCATGTCCTCATCATGAACTCTCATCTTTATTTTTACAAGTCTTTCATTTAATTTTAGGAATTTGTCCTCTAATGTCCTCAAATTTCTTATTTTGTAAGATCATATGTCTGATCACTGCATTCTCTAAGTGAAGTTATTAAAAGTTATTATACAAACTATAAAACTTGTTCAACTGTACAAAATTACCACTGTAGATGATTGCGTTGTTGATGTTATCAATCTTAGGCTTCCATGGTTTTCTGCCTTTTCTCACACTCACTAACTCTACCTTTTTCTCTTCTTTCTTAGATGTTCTTGATTGTTTCTTTTCAAACATGCATTAGTACTTTCCGCCTCTTACTTGGTCCAATTGCCATTTGTTTCACTCTTTTGTGCTTCAGAGCTCATGTAGGCTCTTTCTTAACTTCTACTAATCTTGCTAGTCTTCTGGTAGATAGTGAAGTGTTCGAATCCACATCAAAGACATCTATATCCTCTTTACTTTCTTGGTGAATGGGAGTGACTTGTGGTACTTCTTCATAAGGTGATGCAAGTGATTATGTGAATGGTACCACAATAGTTACACTTTCAATTCTTATGGATAGTGGTTTGAATAATAGATCTGGCTTCTCACTTTCTCTAACCACACTTGTAATATTTAGGGCTTCATTATACTCCTCTTTGCTCATTCCAGTCTCCTTCAAGATACTATTAATTGTTTTACAAACATTTCTTCTTATATCTTTAGCATATAAGTCTTGGTAGACTTATTTAATCTTTTCCTCATAAGTGCCCCATCTAGGACATTCCTTATCTTTATTTGATTCAAGGATTATCTTTGCATATCCTTCAATTACTTCCTCTGACATCTCATAGCTCATATGATTAATGAATTTTACTCTTGGTTCTACTACTTCCATGCATGTCATGTCAGTTTCTACCATAAAACAAATATCATTCTTATTTTTTTCTACTAATGTAGGTGGAATTCTAGATCTTTGTTTCATTTCTATCTGGAATTTTTTTTTATCATTTTGGTTATTTCTCCCATGATTCTATCTTCTGATTGTTTAATGTAGTACTGTGTTATTATATCCATAGCACATCTTTTTGATTTCCACTCATAGCTTGGTATACTAGGGAATTTATCTAATACTTGGAAGAATAAATGTGTTATCAAAGACTCAAATCTGAATGTTGGATTATTTGTTTTCTTCAGTCTATTTATGTTATCTAGCAATTGCTATATCACAATTTCACACATGTTCACTTTCTCTTTCTCAAGAATCATCATGTAAGATGCATGAATAAATCCTTCTTGGATAGAGTTTAATCTAGAACTACAATTCATCTTATAACCTAAGTTTTTTCTTATCACTCTGGTGTCAACTTTTTCTATCATATCTACCTTCATGTTCCTTCCATCAGATTTTATCTTTAGGTTAGATTCCACTAATTTCTTAACATTCTTAGTGTTGACATGATTACTACCCTCATTAATCAAACTAGTGAGTTTGTGAATCATCTCATTGTCAATGACAACATTTACATCTCCTACCAAAAATATGTCTTCATTAATGCGGCTTAGAATTATTTTCATCCATTCATGGTTATCAAACTCGATGAAGAAAATATTCTTTGTAATATTCAAATGATCTAAATGCTAAAACCCTTCCTTAAGTGTCAATTTGTTGTTGTACACAAGGATTAAATATTTGTGAATATCACTATCTCCTAATGACTCAAACTTGCAGAGGATATAAGCATGAATATCTTCAACATGTAAAACCCTATGTGACACTTGTAGAAATGCTCCTGCTAGATCATCCTCAGTAGAGACGTATGGGTGTTTCTTAAATTTATACCTAGGTCTCTCACAAATATCACTAACCATAGATGAATCTATTCCTTCAAATTAAACTTTTCAAAATATAGCTATGCAAATGATAAATACCTTGAAATTGTGATATTAGGGCTTTTTGAGAAATGCTTTCAAATCTACTTCAAACAATTCAACTTTTCTCTTCAATTCACTCTGAATGCTTCTTTAATTTTTTCTTGATCAAATGGTGCTTACAAATTCAATTTCAATCAATAAATAACCTTGGATTGATCTTCACATTAATAGTGCAAGTACAAAATTTCCAAAACATTTTCAATGTTCATCAGTGAACTTCTTTCGCTTTGCATACTTCTATAAAAGATCATAATCTCATGTGCTCTTAACCATAGATTCCTTACATCATTTACTATCACATACTAACTGCACACAACCTGATTAAAATTCTGCTATCTACTATACTATTCTAATACTTATTCCATCATCTTAATTGATGAAATATGATGCTTAATCATATTTAAATGGGTTTAGGAGTGATTCCAACTTACTCTCAAATGCTTCACTTGACTGACTTCTTGATACCGTGGATGCACTTGCTAGATCTGTAGCTTTGACAAATACAATATCTTCCTTGATGTTACTATTTCATTTCTAACTATTTATGTTGTCTTTGTTCCTTCTGGTGTAGTTCATGTTTCTTCTAGGATTAGGATTCCTCATGTTGTTCATTCTACAATATCTTTCTATGTGTCCCATGTTGTTACAAATCTAACAAACTATGACATTGTTTCCATATCTCGGTCCTGACTGACTGATCTATGATCTGTAATTTCTAGCAATATGTCCAAAGTTGTTGCATCTATAACACACAACTCCATTTCTTATAACATTGGTTGCTTCAATAGGTCTCTTATCTATAGGGCTAGCACCTCTAAACATTCTACTATTATCTTTATTATTATATCTAGGTTTCTTACAATCAATAGCTCTATGACCAAAACCATGACAATTATAACAATAACTAGAGATAGGTTTAAATTGCTTACCCATACAATCCTTTTTAATGTGTCCAAATGGATTGCATGCATAAAATCTACCTTTGAATTCATTTCACACTTCTTTAGGTGATTCAACTTGCTTAGGTCCATCTTTAGATTGATTAGACTCAATTTTGTTTTGTTTTTCTTCTTTCTTGTTCTCAGGCTGTTGGATTTCAGGATCTGGTTCTTTACATTCTTCAATCTTCTTTGAGAATTTTTCTTTAAGATATCCAAGACCAGTCTTATCAAAAGAAGGTCTTTGACAAGAAATATGTTCATCAGTCATTTCACTGTTGGAATACATTTTCTCAAGATGTTGCTTAGATTAAGTTAGCTCTCCTTTCCCAATAGTATTATACTTCTTAAGTTCAACATACTACAACTTTGTAGTCTCAATCTCAGATGTTACTTTGGCAAGATTAGACCTTAGATATGTATTTTTAGCTTTCAGATCTGATTAAATTTTTTTGTTATCATCTTTCAAACTTAACTTTAGATTTGTAATCTTTAGTTCATGCTTCATGATCTCATTCTCCTTTTTTTAGTTTTGAAACTTCATCACTATCCTTGATCTGATTCTTAGGCTCTTTCTTTTATTTAAGATCTTCTATCTTATCTTTCAATTTCTTAATGTAGTTTTTTTTTCTTTCATACTTGTTCTTCAGAGTATCTCTTTATTCAGTAAGAATATTAATCTACTCAAGAGCTTCTTCTACGTTCTTCTGCAATTGATCCATATCCATAGATATCTTACTCAAGCTATTAGGTCTTCTCCAAGTAACAGTGCTATGATACCAATTGTTAAAAATAGGAAATAATGAGAGGGGAAGTGAATCAGGTATTCACATATTTTTGCTTTTGCCCAAGTATGTATATTATTAATTAACTTATAACTTGCATAAGAAACTTAACTGAATAAGTTGAATAGTAAGTTCACAACCATAAAACAATGGAACTCATAACACCATATTTATTATTAAGGAAACCCTGGCCAAGGGAAAACCCCCATGGGGATGGTACCCATAAATGACCCACTAATTTAAAGTATCTTGTGAAAGATATTGACCCTGTGAGGAGTCTATTACATCTTTATAGTGTCTCAGTCCTTGTTAGAGGAATTAGGCCTTGTTAGAAGCCTCAACCATGTTAGGAGTTGGTATTAAAAAATACAATAGAATATATGCAAGATGAGATCACTGCCCAAACATGCAATGTACAATGATAATCTTCAATACAAAATATAATTAATAAAACCTTTCACTAGTACTGAATATCTTCAATATTTTGATTTTCCTTTGAATCTCTTTACAAAACTTATCACAAACTCACACTGCTATGATCCTACATCAGAATTAGCATAATACAACATTATACTTTTAATACCATAACATGCTACTACTTTTCATTACAAGTTTTTTCCTTTATACAAGTTATTAAAAAATAACCTGCCAATCGACCTTCACTTTATCACACGCTTCCCAAAACATGAAGTTACTTCTTGCTAACTTAGGGTTAACATCTAGGATGTTGTCCCTAATTAGTTAAGTCATTATTTTGATAAAAAAATCCCTTAACCCAAAATATAAAAATACTAGCTATTACTTTGTTATGTTGGCTCAACACTATTTCTGTAAAACAATAATAACTATGTATGTACATGTCGTATAATCATCTAATTTTAGCTGTAGGCTCTACACATTTTGTACTATCTATATCCAAGTGTGCACATGTTGAATATACCTCTGTGAGCTATGTTAACCAAAATAGTCTCTGTGCTGATAGATAAATCCTGTGATACTTAGAAAATTTTCTAAGTCCTTATCCTAAAACTTTATCCTTAAGTCTTGCTGACTTAATACCGATAATATGTTGCCATAAATGACAACATCATCATATCATACCTAGCCAAATTTCCAACAAAATCTCCTTGTCCCCACACTACTGATCCTTATTCACCTCCGCATCATAGACATGATATGACTCAGTTTCCTTCGAAGGAGATAGGAGCCTTGAAAAACTTTAAGAAAATTGATGCTACTCTAAAACCATTGTTAGGACCTTATTCTCCTCCTCTGTAATACCCTCTCCTATGGTGATACTTGGATTTTCTGATTTGGACATCCTATTATGATGGTTAGAACTACATATTTACATTTATGTTTTGTGGACGATGATATGTTTATCAGATGATTGATATACTCATTATGGTTATCATTTATATGTTTATGAAATTAGAAAACATCTATCTTTATATGTTTTATGGAGCTAACCCATGGATTTGAATCTAACCATTATCATGATGTTTTATGTTTCATGGATATGTGTCTGCTATGTCTTCATGACTTAGGAAAAAGTCGTAGTTACTCACTTAGTTGAGGTCCACACGATGTATCGATCCTGGTCATTTATTTGCATATATCTGATTTGTATGTATATCCATATGTATATGTATCTCTTCTTGGTGATGCAGGATTGTAGGTACTGGGTATCGTCTCCACCTGGCTTCACAGGTCTGAGCAATCCCTCAAAATCCTCGATCATTGTTGTTGTTATGGAGATATCACTAGGTTCCATAGGAAGAAACTCTACCTCTGATCCCTTTATCCTTAGGTGGGGAGTTCCTGAGTTAGTCCCTTGTGTGGATGAATTATGTGATCTCTCGATTTATTGGTTTTGTGGATCTTGTAGCTAGTTTCTTGTCTTTTGTATTCATTGAGAATGAGGTTTTGAGTATGGTAGCTTTAACTGTCTTCAGGGTATGTTCAATTTTGTTAGTAGACTATTGATGTGGATTACTATTCATATGAGGGTATGATTTAGTAATTATCTTTATTAGCAGCTACTCATGTACTAGCATATTTTGTTAGGAACAAGTTAGTATGTGATTAAATCATGTGATTTTAATATCGATAATAATATATAATTTTATGGGATTATTTATAATACTCATAATAACAAAATGTCTATGGTAATAATAGTAATAAATATTTTAATAATAGTGGTATGTTTCATCTTATATATATCACTATTATATTTTGTAGAGAATATGGATTAGTGTATGCATAAATAATATGTTTTATAATAATAATATTATGTTTTCAATAATATTTATAATAATAATAATAATATATGTACACATAGGCATATGGGTGCACACATATGCATATGCATACATATATTTATATAATTATTGGTGAGTAAGTAATTATTGTGTTATATTAATAAATAATTAAATAAGTTAATGGTATGGTAAATGTGTTATAAATAATAATAATTATTACCTTCCTTGAATAAAGGAAACATAAATTAAATTATGGTAATAGATAAATATATTTATATTTATTCTGGGAAAGGCTTTAATAATATTATTTAAGCCTAACTATCAATAGATGGATAGTTGAGATGGTTGCATCGGTTGGATTACCCATGCAACCACCTCCTCCATTCTATTTACAGGAAGACTTTCCTCTGTGTGTGGGGTTGGCATAGGAAATTTTATTTGGAGGAGAGGCTTTATCTTTGATAGGATATTTCTATAGTTTAGAGAAGAGAAAGAATTGATTTTTCTCTGAGAAGGGTTGTATGAGATTTCTACCAGAAGGAGTTGGAGCTTGCCTATAGGAGGAATTCGAAGGAGTGCTGAAAGAGATTTAGAAGCTTGATTTCTTCTTCATCAACCGATCTTCGCAGGACTCCAGGTTGGAATCCATCCTGGGAAATAAATCTCTTTTATAGTATGAATGTTGTTTTTAGATTTGTTTGAATGTTTTTGTATTTTGTATTATTATTGCAGAATGTTGATACATTAATGTATTATGTAATAATGTATTATTGTAGAATGTTGATACATTAATGTATTATGTAATAATGTATTATTGTAGAAGGTTGATACATTAATGTATTCTATAATAATGTATTATTGCAGAAGGTTGATACATTAATGTATTCTATAATAATGTATTATTACAGAATGTTAATACATTATTGTATTATTGCAGAATGTGACATATTATTGTATTATTGCTGATCGGGTATACATTATTGTATTATTTGTGTCAGCCATTTATATATGTAAGATAATCCAAAGTTAGTATTGTTTAATTTTTTGTCGTGACATAATTTCTGTCATTTGTTTTGATCTCTGGCATTCAGCTGAGTTGATTGTTAGTATTTGTGTCATTTTCCCGTGTTTAGATGCCATGTTTCTATTAGGGTTGTTTAGGTTTAGCTTTCTGTCATCCAGCAATATGTGCGGTATATGTATTTTATATTCTGTCATTTCTATTCTGATCAAACCCAAGTTATTGTTGTAGCGTTCGGATTAAGGTTTATGAAATCTTGGACAAAATTAGTATTGTTTATTTTATTTGCTGTCATATTTTAGGAAGCCGAGAATTAGTATTGTTTATTTCATTTATACAAGTATAACATTTAAGTATAAGTTACTCATAACTTATACTTTAAGTTATACTTGTATAAAGGAATTAGGTACCTTTCAAATTGATTGGGATAGGTTTCAGCTTCCTAGGAGTTAAGCTGCAACTTCTAGATTTTAGATTTTTAATAAAAACCAGACTTAGTCAAATTTCAAACTTAGATTGAAATTTATGGAGCATCATCTTTTGGCATATGGAGTTTTGTGTAAAATTTATACACATTCATTATTTTTTTGGTGGAGTTTATATCCAGTGCATTTAGATGCTTTAATAAGATTAAAATGTGTGTAGGAAGTAGTTTAGGGTTTAGGATTGTCTAGGAGGATCAAGACTACTCTAGACCTCCCTAAATGCTCCATATTTTCCTAAACTCTCATATTCTTTTATGTTCTTTGATTAAATTTCTTGAAAGTGTTTATGATGTGTTTTATTTCATGTATGATGTATTTGTGATGTGTGGGTTAAGGGTAGAAAACCTAACAACACCAAGTGAGTGGCTCTCAGTGTGGGGCCGGGGCCCTAAGTGGCTAGAACCAAGATAACCGATTGAAGAGTTATTTAATAAGTGAAAATTTAATTAAACTTATGGGAATGGGTTCAAACACTAAAAATATTAATATGTGCCTCACCCATACCATTAGCGCTAGTAAAGGCTATGGATGGGAGTGGGAGAAGGTGCCTATGCATAGGTACGATCGAATGACACTTGTCTATATGAAAGGCATTCAATTCCGCATGTGCCTACTTAGGGGCCGGGCCCCGGAGTGGCTAATACTAGGAAAACCCAAGGGGTGAGGGCTATGTGATGACACTCACTTAGGTCATTGCTTAGAGTTTCTACCAAGCCTTAGAACCTTTGGGAAAAGATTTATACTTTGATCTTCTTTTCATTTGATTTTTGGGAAAGGTTACCCAACACTAGGTATGGCCTAGCTATTCCTTCTTTGTGGATCTTGGTGTTTATCTCCTAGCATGGGGGAGTGGGCCTTTTAGGTATCCACGTGGTTGGGTGGTAAACATTTTTATCGAGGTACCTTTTGTGGATGCAGTGCTTATGGATTCGGGCTTGCATAGTGTTCCAGTTTTGAAGACTTGTACTTATCTTTCATGATGTAAAATTATTGTTACCTCCCAAGAGGAGATGAATGTAATGTAATTATTAATGTATTTCAAAATGATATGGGTAGACTTAGGAGAAAGGAAATAGGGATATCACAAACTTTATGTATATGATGTGTGTTGAAAAGAAAAGGATTTTGTAACGTTCCAAGTTAAGTAGCATATTTTTCATTATTTTTGATTAAGTGAAAAGTTATTGAAAATCAAATGTAATAATTGTAATGTATCAAATGATTTAGATGATTCTATTTGCTTTAAAAGTTATATTGTTCATAAAGGGTACTTAGGAAAATAGATGGATTTAAATGGAAAATTGAAAAGAAAAGTACTTTGAATTTCTTTGTAAAGAACCTTCAAATGATATGATGTAGTTTGATTTAAGAAGCAAATCTTGTTGTTAGTATACTTAAAGGACTTAAATGAATTGTTCATAAAATAGTAGGGAACCTTGGGAGAATCTAAGTTTAACTACGTTTAAGTTTTGTTCACATAATTCTTTTAAAAATTCAAAATATTTCATAAATCATTACTTAGGTTTTTCTCTTACAAAGAGAATCTTTGTTCTCTTCCCCGGTTCCCTTGCAGAGCATGACATCCTCACCATATGAATACTCTTATTAATCTCCAAAAACTAGAGATCCCTCTTACTTAGGATAAACAAGATGCCCTGATTTTGGAAATTGATGATGGTATGGTCGATAGGACTCATGAGTTGTGTAAGGAATATGGAGTCTTTGTTTGTTAGAATGGTTATGGAATTCCTTCTGAAAAAATTGCTCACTGGTTCAAAAAGACATTCTCTAACCAGACAGGTATTGCTCTACTCCATGACAAATTTATTCTTATTAGCTGTATTGATAGGGAATTGAAAGTAAAAAGTTTAAATAATGGATGCCCTAGTTATTATGGATCAGATTTTTTTGTTTTTGATTGGTCCCTTACTTTCAACCCTAACAACTTGAAATATTTTTTAGTAGCTAGAGAAGTACTACTTAAAGATCTTCCCATAGAATGCACTAATAAAGAAATTCTGAGGAAAATAGGTAATTTGATAGGTACTTTTGTTAGTTCAATAGACTTTGTTCATCCCCAATAAGATATTGTAATTATAGTTAAAATGGATATTGCTATTAAATCGCTGAAACCTATTGTTATTAATAGTAGATCTTCTATCTTTAAGGTAAATCTTGTCCTCCTTTTTGAAATAGTAGTAGAAAAAAAGGACCCCCCAGTAATTAACAAACCCATGCTGGTTAAGATAAAGATTTAAGTAATGTTACTGTCTGGTTTAATGAGAATTAATGATGATTTATAATTGAATTCCCTTCAAAATCTAGAGCAGGAACCCTGATCACCCTCCCCTTGGCCAAGATTAAGGATAAAGTGGCTCTTCCAATTCCTTTGTCTAATCAAGTCAACCATATGACTGAATTTGGATAGAGAAGCTGAGATTATAAAAGAAGCACTGGACAAAGGGATTTGTGATTTCATTGAAGAATTAGTTGATGAGCAAATAGTAATTGGATTAGTGGTAGGGTAAGAAGTACTAAAAGTAACCTTTACTTTTTTTTGATAAACGTATATAGACCAAAGTTTCTTCATGAGAAGAGAGAGGATTGGAAAGACATAAGAAACTTCATAATTGTTCATCCTAATGAGCCAATATTTATGGGAGGTGACTTTAACACTATCCTATGTGAAGTGAAAAAAGGAAGAGGATCTAAGAAACCAACTTAGACTATGAGAGAATTTAAAACATGGATTGATAATCTCAATGCCTTGGAAGTTAGTACTAGAGATGGAGGCTTTACTTGGTCCAACAGAAGAGAAAATATAAGTATGATAGAAGAGAAGTTGGATAGATTTTTCTTTATAGTAGATTTTTTAAACTTTTACTTTGATATGAAAGTTAATATTTTTCCCTTTTCTGGTTCCAATCATTTCCCAGTAGAATTGGCCCTCATGGAGATCAACCTCTCCAAGAGAAATCCTTTTGAATTTGAGAAGATGTGGATTTTGGAGGAAGACTGTTTAAATAATATTAAAAAGTGGTGGAAGGAGGCCATCTTTGAGGGATCCAAAACATACATAGTAATGTCCAAAATAAAATTAATTAAGAGAAATATGTTAAACTGGAAACATTACCACTTTGGCAATATCTTTGAGAAGAAATTAGAGGCAGAAAAAAAGTTAGCTAGTTTAAATGAGGTAGTGCTAGCTATGTTAGAAAGTAAAGATCCCCAAGATAACTGAGAGGGGGGGGGGTGAATCAGTTATCAGATAATTTATCCATTCAATAGCTTTAAACAATATAATCAATGTACTGATCAACCATAGAAAGATACTCATACACAATTGCACAATAACACAAGATATGTTAACTAGGGAACCTCTTGAAAAGAGTAAACCCCGGTGGGAATGATGCCCACAAAATGATGCACTAATATGAAAGTTCCTTGTTAGAGGATGGACCCTGTTAGGAGTCTTATGAAATACATTCAGTACATATAAATCCCTGTTAGGAGATTTTGAATCCCTGTTAAAAGATTCTAACCCGGTTAAGAGTTTATGGAAGACAGAAGGACCCACTGCCCAAATAGCTTCAGGGCAAGATCTTTGAACCCACTATCCAAAAGATCTTAGAATTATTCAAGAGAATAATATGAAATATATTACCTCCTTCACACTATGCCAAAACTACACTCTCTGCTACACAAGATCACAATTCCAGATCTCTGTACTCAGAAGTCTTCCTTCATCACTGAATTAGCTCTTTTCTTCACTTCATGCATATATTCACATCCCAATCTTCATAGTACACATTAAAATAAGGAAAAAATTCCTTCTTATATACCAAACTCAAATAATTACAAATGAGTCGGTCCTCAATTACAAAATAATAAATTCTACACGCTACACACAGAATTCACATAAAACTGTCGGCTTCCAGTTACTGTAACTTTCTCCAAACATATCTTCAAAGTTTGTGCTATGAACCATGTCATCATTAATGAGTCTCCAACATCCCTTTAATTTTGCAAAATTAGATTCCATCCCAGCTAAGAGATATCCTCCGATTTCTGAACATCACTACACAGAAACACTGTCTAAACACTGCTTTCACCAAAATGCTCATAACTCTTACAAATGAATGAATTTCTTTTTGTTCTGTTAACCATAGGTTAATAAAACACCAAAGAACATACCATCAACTATGCAAAATCCAATCTACAATACAACATGTGTGCAAAACAAAACTGTACCTACTTTCCTGCTAATATCCAGAATATCACTGTGTTGACGTCAATGACAATCCAAGTCATGAATGCAACAACAACTGCTAAAAAATGATTGCCAAAGCACTTTTAATTCATTCCTAACAATCTCCCCCATTGGTATTGATGGCAACATAGATGAAAAACATCCAATGTTCCAAAAATCCAATACTGCAACATCACTGCAAAATATCAAATCAAATCTTGCTTCATTTTCCTATTCAGCTCTCTCATACAATCCATAATGTTTTTCATGTATATCTCTCCCCCATTGACATCAATGAAAAAGATTCTATCACTAAGTCAACAACAACTTAATGTCAAAAGACACTTTTTAGAAAAATACAATAACAAGAGTCCTCATGACTCAGCTCATAGACTCCCCCATAGAGGAAGTTCCAACATCCAATCCAAAAGAAAGATAGGGCTCATATACCACTGGATGGATGCAATCATCTGCATCAATTCTCAAAAATAGGTTGGGGCATAACCCCAAGCATACCTCTGAGATACACAAATGTATCCTTAGGTAAAGGCTTTGTAAATATATCTGCTATCTACTCCTTTGTACTTATGTACTCCAATCTTACTTCTTTTTCTGTAACTTTCTCTCTTACAACATGATACTTGATCTCAATATGTTTAGTCTTAGAATGTAAAACATGATTTTTTGACATACTCACTATACTGGTGTTATCATAATGTATAACAACAGGCTCATCAAACTTTATTCCAATATCTTTCAACATCTGCTTCATCCAAATAATCTGATTACAATTATTTGCTGCTGCAACATATTCTGCTTCTACTGTGCTTTGTGAAGCACAATTCTACTTCTTACTTAGCCAAGAGACCAATTTACCTCCAAGAAAAAAGGCTCCACCACTGGTGCTTTTCTTGTCATCAATGCTGCCTCCCCAATCTGCATCAGTATAGGCACATAAAGTAAAATCATCAGAATTCTCATACCATAATCCATAATCTATTGTTCCTTTCAGATATCTCAGTATCCTCTTTACTACTGCATAATGTGTTTCTCTAGGTTCTACTTGAAATCTTGCTACAATCCCCACTGAATGTGCTATATCAGGTCTTGTATGTGTCAAGTACTACAATCCTCCAATCATAGATCTGTACTTTTTCTGCTCAACTGCTAGTGTCTCATCTTTGCTAGATAACTTATGTTCGGTTACCATGGGTGTTCCAACAGGTTTAGAATCTTCCATTCCAAATATTTTCAATAATTCATTTAAATACTTAGTCTAACTTACAAATATACCTTCCTTGCTTTGTGTTATCTGTAATCCCAAAAAATATTTCATTTCTCCAATCATGCTCATCTCAAATTCAGTCTTCATTTCATCTGCAAATTTATCACTAGCTTCATCTTCTCCTCCAAAGATAATATCATCAACAAATATAACTATAACCAACAAACCATTCTCAATTTCTTTTGTGTATAAGTTACTATCTGCTGTTCCTTTTATAAATCCCAATTTCAATAAATACTTATCCAATCTTGCATACCAGGTTCTAGGTGCTTGTTTTAATCCATATAAAGCTTTCTTTAACTTACATACCATATCTCCTTCTTATGTCAAAGGAAAACCTTCAGGCTGCTCAATGTAGACTTTTTCTTCCAATTCACCATTCAAAAATGTTGACTTCACATCCATCTGATACACTTTGAATTTCTTGTAAGTTGCATATGCTAGAAACATTCTCACTGCTTCAAGTCTCGCCACATGTGCAAAAGTTTCTTCATAGTCAATTCCTTCTTGTTGTGAATATCCTTTACATACCAATCTTGCTTTGTTTCTTATCACTTCTCCTTGTTCATTCATCTTGTTTCTGAATACCCACTTTGTTCCAATCACATTCTTGTCTTCAGGTCTAGGGACCAATTCCCATGTCTTGTTTTTTTCAATCTGCTCTAGTTCTTCTTTCATAGCATTGATCCAATGTTCATCTTCACAAGCTTCATTAGTAGTCTTATGTTCAATTTGAGAAATCAAACATAAATGTACCTTATTCTAAGTCAAAACTCCTCTATCTAAACTTCCAATAACTTTCTCAACAGGGTGATGTCTTGAAGTATACCTGTTAGGTGTCATAGTTACTGATCTTGTTCTGACTGTAGATTCTTCTCTGTTTTCTTCTTTGTCTTCTTCAATATTACTTTTATTCAGCAAATCACTGTTAGTTTCAAAAAATAATTCTACATTTTCAATGTTAGGCTGAGGTTGTGCTTCTCCATCAGATTCATAATCAAGCATTCTTTCCTGAATTTTAAACTTCTCATCAACTTTTACATTTGCACTTTCAACAATAGTCTTAGTTCTTTTGTTATAACATCTATATGCTTTGCTTTTTAAAGAATATCCAAGAAATATTCCTTCATCACTTCCAGGATCAAACTTTCCTATATCATCATCTCTCTTTATATAACATTTACTTCCAAAAATTCTAAAATACTTAACTGAGGGTGTATGTCCAAACCATAATTCATAAGGTGTCTTGTTTGTATCTACTCTAATTTGTACTTTGTTCATAGTGTATACTGATGTGTTCACTGCTTCTCTCCAAAAAGTCTTAGCCAAATCATTTTCAAACAACATAGCTCTTGCTGCTTCAGTTATTGACCTGTTCCTTCTTTCTGCAATACCATTTTGTTCTGGTGTTCTAGGGGCTGAAAGTTGTCTCTTAATACCATTCATTTCACAAAAAGTGTTAAACTCTCTATATGTAAATTCACCACCTCTATCAAATCTTAGACACTTAATCTTCATTCTAGATTCATTCTCAATTTTGCTTTTCATGATCTTAAATTTATCAAATGCTTCAGATTTTTCTTTCAAAAATGCAATCCACATCATTCTTGTAAAATCATCAACAAGAATCATAAAATACCTTTCACCATAGAATCCTCTAGTCCTAGTAGGACCACTCAAGTCTGTATGAACAATCTCCAACTTCTCTGCTGATGTGAACTTCTTATTGGGAAATGAACTCCTTTTTTGCTTTGCCATCATACATTCTTTGCAAATCATGTTAGTAGGTTTCATAATTCTAGGTAAATCTCTTACCGCATGTGTAGTGCTCACCTTGACAATATTATCAAAGTTTATATGACAAAAACTTTTATGCCATAACCAACTGTCATCAATCCTAGTTATCAAACATGTCATCTCAGTAGGATTCAACTGAAATACATTACCTCTGGTTCTGGATCCTTTTCCAATTAGATTTCCATCTTTATCTTTTATCACACAAGTTTTCTTAGAAAACCAATCTTGATAACCCTTATCAGCCAATTGTCCAACGCTTAGTAGATTATGTCTTAGTCCATCAACAAAGTAAACATCCTCAGTGTTAGTCTTTCCATCAAGAGTAATAGATCCTATACCCTTAATCAAACAAGGTACATTGTTACCAACCCTAACAATTCCTCCATCATAATTATCTAACTTAACAAACTTTCTTTTATCTCCAGTCATATGATGTGAACAACCACTGTCTATAATCCAATCAGATTTCTTTTCAACTTGTGAAACTAATGCTTTTTCTTCCCTTTTATCAGATTCAGAACTTTCTTCTTTAATTGCTACAAATCCTATTTCCTCAAAGTTATCATTATCACTGTCACTTAAATGTTTTTCAATTCCTGCTTCAAAATCTTCATCATTTGCATAATAACATTCTTTAGATCTCCTAGGTTTAAAGTTGCTTCTATACTTAACTCTTTTAGGACATTTAGATGCAAAATGACCATATTCTTGACAAGTCCAACATTTAAAGATTTTCTTACCATCTGGTTCTCTTTTTACAAGTAATGCAATACCTTCTTCAATCTTCTTATCTTCCTCAGATCTGCTACTGCTGGCATAATCTCCATTCACACTAGTACTTCTTGTAGGTCTAATGCTAAGAGCACTGAATGCTGTTTCCATTCTAGGTAGCTTTCCTGATAATCTTAAGTTCATCTCTGCTATTTCTAATCTTCCAAGAAGAGTCTCTCTTGAAAAGTTTGATGTACAAGGTATCACTTGTTCAATCATCTGCGTTGTCTGCTTGAATACTGGTGTCAAAGTTCTCAAAATTTTCCATATCACTTCATTCTCCATCTTATCACCTCCACAAGACTTTATTCCTATCACAATCTCAGATATCCTACCAATATAACTTCTAATAGATTCATCTTCCATCATTCTAATATCTTCAAATGCACAAATCCAATTATGTAATCTAGCCTTCTTTGCATGTTCATCACCTTCAAAAGTAGAATGTAAAGCTTTCCAAATTGCATGAGATGTTTTCAAACATCTTACCTGACTATATTCATTCTCTGGTAGTGTTGATAAAAGTGCTTCTCTTGCAAGTATGTTACACATGAATAGATCTAGTTCATATTTAGTTCCTGCCTCTAGATTGTCTTCCTCAATGATAGTCTTCTCATTCTTTGTAATCAACCAATAACTTGGTCCTAAACACAATAGATGTGTCTTCATCTTTTATTTCTAGCTATCAAAATTTACTCCATCAAACTTAGGGCTTTCTTTTCTGAAATTCACCATGGATCTCCTTAAATTAAACTTTTCTTTCAAGGACCTGCTGCTCTGATACCAATTGTTAGAGAGTAAAGATCCCCAAGATAACTGAGAGGGGGGGGGGGGGTGAATCAGTTATCAGATAATTTATCCATTCAACAGCTTTAAACAATATAATCAATGTACTGATCAACCATAGAAAGATAATCATACACAATTGCACAATAACACAAGATATGTTAACTAGGGAACCTCTTGAAAAGAGTAAACCCTGGTGGGAATGATGCCCATAAAATGATGCACTAATATGAAAGTTCCTTGTTAGAGGATGGACCCTATTAGGAGTCTTATGAAATACATTCAGTACATATAAATCCCTGTTAGGAGATTTTGAATCCTTGTTAAAAGATTCTAACCTGGTTAAGAGTTTATGGAAGACAGAAGGACCCACTGCCCAAACAACTTCAAGGCAAGATCTTTGAACCCACTATCCAAAATATCTTAGAATTATTCAAGAGAATAATATGAAATATATTACCTCCTTCACACTGTGCCAAAACTACACTCTCTGCTACACAAGATCACAATTTTGGATCTCTGTACTCACAAGTCTTCCTTCATCACTGAATTAGCTCTTTTCTTCACTTCATGCATATATTCACATCAAAATCTTCATAGTACACATTAAAATAAGGAAAAAATTCTTTCTTATATACCAAACTCAAATAATTACAAATGAGTCAGTCCTCAATTACAAAATAATAAATTCTACACGCTACACACAGAATTCACATAAAACTGTCGGCTTCCAGTTACTGTAACTTTATCCAAACATATCCTCAAAATTTGCATTTTGAACCACATCATCATTAATGAGTCTCCAACATCCCTTTAACTATGCAAAATTAGATTCCATCCCAGCTAAGAGATATCCTCAGATTTCCGAACATCGCTACACAGAAACACTGTCTAAACACTGCTTTCACCAAAATGCTCATAACTCTTACAAATGAATGAATTTCTTTTTGCACTATTAACCATAGGTTAATAACACACCAAAGAACATACCATCAACTATGCAAAATCCAATCTGCAATACAACATGTGTGCAAAACAAAACTTTACCTGCTTTCCTGCTAATATCCAGAATATCACTGTGTTGACATCAATGACAATCCAAGTCATGAATGCAACAACAACTGCTACAGAATGACTACCAAAACACTTTGAATTCATTCCTAACAAGCTAGGGATATGAATTTGGTGACCTTTGAGGAGGAGAAGGTTTTTTTGTAGGAATATGAGGAAATTATATCAGGAGAGGAGATATTATGGATGCAAATATTGAGAGAGATTTGGCTAGCTAAAGGAGATAAGAACACAAAAATAATTCATAACAACACTAAATCCAGAAGATCAGTCAATAGGATATTGAAAATTAGGAAAAATAATGGGGATGTGTTAGAAGATCCTAAATTAATAGTTTCAGAGGTAGTGGATTACTTTGAGAAAATCCTTAATAACATGGAAGGCTCAAAAGTAATAGCTCAACACAAGATATTAAGCAATATTCCACATATCATCACAGAGAGTTAGTTCAGAGTTCTAAATGCAAAATTTTCCATTAAGGAAGTAGAAACTAATCTCAAGGACCCCCACCCTAATAAATCCCCTAGGCCTAATGATTTTCCAACATTATTTTACTAGAAATGTGGTCCTTTATTGGCCCAGAGATAGTTGGTGCTCTTGAAGGTATGAAATTTTTTGTGAAACTATTAAATGAAATCAACAACACCTTCCTTGCTCTAATTCCTATGAAACCTAATCCAAAGAGTTTTGACGATTTCAAACTGATTTCCCTCTGTAATACTTTATACAAACTCCTAACTAAAACCCTTTCTTATAGACTAAAGCTTCTTCTTTCGATACTCATTTCTGAAGAACAAACATGCTTTGTGTTGGGTAGATCTATCTTACAAGGGATAATCATAGCACAAGAATCTATTCACTCAATTTAATATAATAAAGAACCAAGTATGTTAATTAAGTTAGATATCTGGAAATATTATGATAAAGTAGACTAGAGATTTTTATGGAAATATTTGGAAGCATTTGGATTCTCAAAAGGATGGATTAATTTAATCTTTGAATGTATTTTTAGGCTATGTATGTTAGTTTTGGTTAATGGATCTCCGACAAGTTTTTTCAAAACCTCCCAAGGTTTGAGGCAAGGAGATCCCCTGTCCTTGTTTCTTTTCATCATTATGGCTGAAGCTCTAGGAAGATCAATTACTAAGGCTAGAGAGGAAGGAAATGTTAAAGGGATTAAAATTACCTCTGAATTAGATCCTTGTACTCATGAGTAGTTTGTATATGACAACCTTATTTTTGGAAAAGCAAGTACTAGAGAGGTTAGCTCTTTCCACAATATTCTAGAGTCCTATATCGAAGCTTCTAGTCAATGTATTAATAAGGATAAGTCAGATGTTTTTTTCGTCAATACAAAAGGGAAGATGAAGTTTCCATATGTAGGATTTTAAACTTTAAAATTGACAATCTCCCTTGAAAATATTTGGGATTACCACTGGATAAGGGGATTAAATCTACAAATTTATGGAATGAGGTAATTAGCAACATTGACTAGAAAATTGATTCTTGGAAAGGGAAATGGTTTTCTAGTGTAGTTTGAGCACTAATGGTTAAAATGGTCATATATGCTTTACCCATTTACCAAATGACGTGCTTTAGGATTTTAGAGGGTATTAAGGATAAAATTGCAAAGAAGCTAATAGCCTTCTATTGGTAAGGTTTTGGTGATAAACCTAAAAGGGCATTGATTTCCTGGGAAACCATATGCAAGAGTAAAGAAAATGGGAGGCTAAGTATTAAGGACATCTCATATGAGAATAAAGCCTTAGGAGCTAAACTAGTTTGGAATATGATTAAGAACCTAGAGGCTAAATGGGTTTGGATTTTGAGATTCAAATATTTAGATGGTAATGATAACCTTAGTATATGCAGACACCATTCCCTTTCAAAAGGCTCAAGAGTATGGAATTTCATAAGTGAATGTAGGGATATAATTATGAAAGGATTATCTTGGGATGTTAAAGATGGAGATAATGCTCTTTTCTGGGATGACTCATGGGGTGCTTACCCCCCCTAAGATCTATGCTAGAAGATGATAGATCAATAGACCAAGTGGTATCTTTAATGGGGCCCACATTAAGGACTATATTTAATACTCAGATGATGACCTAAAGTTGGGTTGGAAATGGAAATCCTTAGATCATTTGAATCTTCCAAAGGTATTTTTAGACCTACTAAAAGATACTTTAAAAAATAGAATCATTACTCCTATAAAAGGGGGATACATAGTTATTTGGGCAAATGCAAAAAATGGAAAATATAGAGCTAAGGAAGGGTATGGGCTTCTTTAAGGGTTAAATCAAGGAAAATAGATCTCCCAGTTGACTTATGTTGGCACAAAAATTGTATGCCTAAGGCAGGGATGTTTACATGGCCAACTCTATAGAAGGGAATTCTAACCACATACCGGTTCACCAAAATAGGTTTTAAAGGCCCCTCAAGATGTCCCCTATGTGAAAAGGATTATGAAGTTGTGGATCATTTATTGGTAGGATGTAATTACTCTAATAAATGTTGGAGATGGTTGACAAATAAATTAAATTGGCATTCTACTCTCCAAAACAACATTATAGGGATTCTAAAGAGCTGGCTAAGGGTCAATAACAATGATATGCATGATAAATTTAGGAGGATATCTCCTTCAATGATAATCTTGGAGTTGCGGAAGGAAAGAAATAGATATATATTCAAGGATTCAAAGTTAGATGTAGTTCAATTCCTAAATAAGCTGGAGGCTTGCATTGTGGAAATGGTTAATAGTAGGAATATGCTTGGGAGAAGGGATATGATTTTATCCCATGCAGATAACTCTATTCATAAAAATTGGCAACGATTAAAAATCCCATCTTTCATCGGTTGCAACAAAGAGAAGGTAGTGGATAAAAGAGAAAGTTGTGTATGGCAATTTCCTACTGATGGATGGTTCAAACTTAAATTTGATGGTGCTTCTAGGGGTAATCCAGGAGAGGCAGGGGCAAGATGCTGTATCTTTAAATGGGATGGTAAGAAGATAGCTACTAAATCATCATACCTAGGGAAATAATCTAACAATTATGAAGAACTTTATGCTCTATTAGAAGGTTTAATGCTATGTAAAAGACTCAACATAGAACACATAGAAATTGAAGGAGACTCAACTCTAGTTATTAATGCTACAAGAAAAAAGAGCAGCTCTAAATTGGTTCCTTAACGGTTTGGTGGAAAAAATAATGGAGATACTATCCACTATCTCTCATTACATTAACATTCATATATATAGAGAAGGTAACCAGATTGTTGACTTATTGTCCAATGAAGGGGTGAATGGAGTAGCAAAGGAAATCATATATTCTAGTATGGAGGATAATAAAGAGGTCTAGAGGTCTAGATAGACAAATATAAGGCAACATAATTAATAAAATTAACCTTGGTTAGTATATGAGTCATTGAGTATCCTAAAAAGATAATAGGCCATAAATAGGTTGAGCCTCAACATTAGACTAACAAGCTCTACATTAATTCTAGAAATATCCAATACAACTCTTTGGGGTATGATGCATGATAACAATGGTTTAAGGAACTTCAATTTAGAGAGAGATCTCATGGTTAGGATTTAGGGAACACAGGAGAAAAGGTGGTTTTAGCAATCTTTAAATGACTATAAAATAATAGATTAATTTCAATTTCAATTTAGTTTCTTTCTTCAATCCATGCTTGGAACCTTGATTAGAGGTGTTATAAGGTTATTATAACTGACCGCCTCTAGGCAAATATTAGTCTTTAGGGATGGGCCAATTTTGGTTTAAAGGTACTTTAAATTTAGAAATCCTATTTGAATTAGACATCTTATCCTTTATCTCTATCCTCTTTTAGTATCTTGGTTTGCTCTTTTTTGATTCCCTTTTTTTTCAACACTGTCGATTTAGAATTTAATCATTTAATCAGTCTCCAAAGAGTAGATCCTTTGAGTTACATATGGAAGGTAGCAGAAATGGGTATTATAAATATTTGTAGAAGGCTCAAGTATTAATGATAGATGTGAATTGGTAGAACATGAATCCAGGAAAAGGACTATATCTTCTCTCTACTTCAGCCTTTATCTCTTATTATAGCTAAAATTCTCTACTTCATTTTATGTTTCTTTAGGTTTTACATTTCCCTAGGCTAGCCTGACTCATGATAGCTAAAGTTACTTCTATAATAATAAATGCCCCTTTACTTTATATGCTCCCTTTATAATATAGAGCCTCATTAGGATCCTTCAATACACATATTTTTAGCTTATTTCCTATTCCCAAGAAGCTTTTAAATCCTTTTCTTTTAATCCTTCTTTCCTAATAATGAAGTAATCTTGCATGAAATAAACTTCATATTTCTTGGTACTCATTCTCATGATTTTAGCATTGAAGACCCCTTCCCTATAGCATCGGTTCTCTCCAACTCTACTGTATTAAATATAATTATCCTATTTCCTAAGTTTTTAGTTTGGCACTATGAATAGTTAAAGCTCTTTTCTCAAAGAATTGCCCAAATAATCTGGCATATATTTAGTAGATTAAGTCATTATGATTTTCATGCTTTTAATCTTTAGTTAATCCATGCGAAGCTTCTGGTAACATTTAATCATTAAAAACTATGAGTGAGAGCTTATGAGTTCTTATTCTCTCAGCTTCCTGTGAGAACATTTTAGGTTCACATTTTACCTCATTGGTTTGATTTAGTGAGATTCTTGTTTTAATTTACTTCCATTTCCAATGGAGTCAAGGATCATGATATTCATTCTTAAGGATAAATGGATTTCAAGGGAGAAATCAAACCAGAGAGATGGAATGGGATTTTGAATCCCTTATCGGATGCCTCCTAAAGGGTGCTAGAGAAAGGTATTGGAGATTTTCATTTTGACAATGAATTTTATATTAGAGTCAATAGCCATATCATAGGTCTTTTTATCTCCCTCTCTACTTTTTCTAGATTTAAGAAGGTCGATATAATTTCAATAGCAAGAACAATCTTCAAAGATGATTTTCTTATTGGGCTAGAGAAAGTGGTTCATGGTATAGATGATGAATTAACTATCCCCAACTCGAAGATCTTCATGAAGATAGATACTGAGAATTTATCTACTATCCCTAATTCTCAGTAAATGCCAATACTAGTCTTCAAAGATGAAGCACTCTTTGATAAGTTTTGGCAAAAAATGCAGAGAAACCTAGACTTCCTAATGAAAATAGTTTTAAAAGAACCAATGGAAACTAAATGGGTATTGAATTATTATAGGAATGAAGGGTTCAACATTCTAGAAGAATTTGATGAAGAAGAAATCACCAGTATAAGGGTTATGGTCCCTTTTGTCTACAAGAGTTCCCGCAATGTTAAAGAAGGCATTATGGATGAGGATACTACTATCATCCTGAAATGTAATGGAGATGACTAGAGCTATAGCCTAGTCTATAAATATTAAAGTTTTTCATAAACTGTCTTTGGTAAAGTGAGAGATTTTGGTTAAGTTAGCCAATGGTTTCTAAACTTTTTCAAATATGTAGGTAATTTGGCTCTGGTTTAGTATTAGTCCCTCATTTTAAAACCAAGGGACAATTAAGGATATCCTAGCATATCGTTGTATTCCAAACAATCTTTTTGTTCAATATCCTATATAAAGCTCCCTACTACATCTTATATAGCTAAATGCTTATTGATATTATTCCATTATGGGTAGCTTAAAAGATGGCAACTATGGTTTATCTTATTCAATGATCTTTACTTTGATTTCAACTTATAGCTTCCATTACATGAGAGCTTGTTTTGGTTTTACTTTAAAATCAATTTAATCTCTGCTTTAAAATTCTCTTTGCATTAAAGATAAAAATTCTCTTTATGAGAAAGAATATTAATTATAACATTTATTTTCTATTTGAATATCTTTTTGGAATTCTTCGTAGCCCTTAGAATATGGGCAGAGTAACAATCAAGAAATTTTAGTCTCCTTAGTAGTAATATCTCTTTCTTTAAATCATTGCTAGGTTAAAGTTAAGGTAGGAGATGCATAGGCGAGGAGAATCATGACCTTCTTTGATTAAGGCATATAGTAACCTCTTTAGCAGATTAGCCGAGGATTTTCTTATTGCTTTTGTCCTTCCTTTTCTATTTGAGAAGCTCTTTGTTGTATTTGAAATCTTATGGTTTCATTTGATTTGATGTTTGGGTAGCAATATAATTTCTTAAGTCACCCTGCTATGTGAAATTCATTTTTCTTCTTTCCTCCTTATAGCCCTACTAATAGCCAGATAGAACCTCCTTTTTGGCTTCTAGGGTATCCCCCATTGGTTCTCCATGACTCTTTGTCTTTGACAGTGGTCAAATTTTCTCTCTTAATTTTCATTTCTCTTGTAGGTATCCTCTTCCTTGATGAAGGATGACCCCATTTACCTCTTAGAGGATTCCTTTCCTATTCCAGTGCAATGAGAATTCCCTAGCATCGATAGGTATTCTATCATTTCAAATTTATTAAGTGTCTTAAGAGTAAGAATCATTAGTTAGCAGCCCTAGCATCTCCCTCAAGGTTTTTTGGAAGATCTCAATTACTATTTATATAGATTAGATAGGTTACCTCTAATCCACCTCCCTCTTGTTAAACTGGGTCCTATCTATAATGATGACTCTAATAAAATTAATAATCTCTAGGACTTAGATTTATTTTGATGGGGAGATTACAGTAAGAAGACTCAAAATAATCATGCTAAATACACATTCTCTTATTCTTAGATTGAGTTTTTTTCATATTAGATAGGGAATTTCTCTCCAATGAAGATAGATATAGGGTAAACAAGGACATCCCTACAATGTTTATCATTATAACTATCTAGCAGGATCATGAAAAGGAAGAAATTGATAGATTATGCTCCTAAATCTTCAAAAAGAGATATCTTGGGGCCCTTGATATGGTTATCCAAAATATTAGAAAGGATTTTACAATAATGAAACCTAAATTTTATGATATGCCAATGTTGAATGGAAGAGCGGTTCCTTCCACTCCAAT
This sequence comes from Chamaecyparis obtusa, assembly GCA_027943335.1. Classification (NCBI taxonomy): domain Eukaryota; kingdom Viridiplantae; phylum Streptophyta; class Pinopsida; order Cupressales; family Cupressaceae; genus Chamaecyparis; species Chamaecyparis obtusa. The sequence goes on from BSBK01002782.1 coordinate 5,157,248, forward strand.
ATTAATAACATATGATGTTAATATGTTATTATCAAGAGCCCCAATTATTAAGAGAAATATGGACTTCCTTATGTTCTTTATACATGTAAGGTCCTCGGTGGAGGAGAACTGGTTCTATTCCTATTGGCATGAAGATGAAGTAGGAGAGAATAATAGGGATTCTTTGAGGGATATAGATTTAGAGGACCTGGTGGAAATTTGGCTAGAGGAAGGAGGAAACAGAAGGAAAAAGAAGAAAAGGCATAAAGCCTTATTGGACCTTGACATCCAGCTTGAAAAGGATGACAATAAAATTGATCAAGATTAATCTGATATTTCCCCCTAAATTTTCTCTATGTTTTGACAATAGAAACTACATTGATTAGGACCTGTTTCTTCATAGGACTTGTAAAATATCTTGGGTTCCTTTCTTAAAATTATCAATATAATAATTTCCTAGTTTTGGGATGTAATAATGCTTGGTTTAAGTAAGGATCTTTTGATTTTATGCTTTTATCATATAAGGAGGTCGAGGAAGATCTAATCTCTTATGAATCTTAAAGGAGAAATTCATATTAGGAATGTGGTCTTAACAACATGATTTTTAGGAATGAATATTAAATATTTCCTATGGGGGAGTATTTGGAGTCATTATGTAGTAGTTGTATGTTGCATTACGAACTGTGATTGTTATTGATGTCAACATAGTGATCTACTAGAGATTAGCAGAGAAGCAGATAGTGTTTGAATTAGCGCATGTGGAGTATTGTAGATAAAGCTTTGTGAAGTTGAGGATTTATTCTATATTGTGTCTTGAGATTATGGTCAAGAGTGCATATGGAAATTCAATTATTCATGATAGTTACGTGTGATTTAGTGGAAGCAGTATTCAAACAATGTTCCTGAGAAGCGGCTTATGATAACTGGATTATATCTCCTAACTAGGATAGAATCTAGGCATGTGGAGATATAGTTGATGAAGATATTTTGGTGGTGACCTGGATGAGACAACATGGTCAGAGGTCGTCCGAGTGAAGATTTATTTTGTTTTGAAGCTGACAGTTTTATGTAATTATAGAATATTATGTAACGTGTGAAGGTTTATATTTTGTATTTGGTTAAGCCTTGTTGGTCAACTCATTTGTAATTATTTGAGTGTGGTATAAAGGAAGGATTTTTTTCCTTGATTGTAATATGAATGTGGAAAAAGTTGATGTTGATATTGTAAGAGGATATGTGAATTGCAGAGATCTGGTATTAAGATCTAGTGAAGCAGTTGGTGCAGTTTGGCACAGGTAGAGGAGAAAAGATAGGTTGTTGAGATTAGTAATTTTTGGTATTATTCTATTTAGATAATATTGAGATTAGTTGGATAGTGTGTTCAATGATCTTTCCCTTGAAGCTGTTTGGACAGTGGGTCCTTCTATCTTCCATAATCTTAACCGGGTTAGAATCTTTTAACATGGATTTAAATTATCCTAACAGGGACTCATATGTACTGAATGTATTTCACAAGGCTCCTAAAAGAGTCCATCCTCTAACAAGGAATTTTTATATTAGTACATATTTTGTGGGCAACATTCCCACCAAGGTTTACTCTCTGATTAAGAGGCTCCCTAGTCAACATATCTTGTGTTATTGTGTTGTTATGTATATTTATCTTTCTATGGTTGTTTCTTATATTGATTACATGGTTGAAATATGATAATGGTAGTAAGATTTGTTATTATTTGATAACTAATTCACCCCTCCTCTTAGTTATCTTAGTGGACTTTACTTTCTAACAATTGGTATCAGAGAAATAGGTCCTTGAAGGAAAATTTTAACAACTTGAGGAGATCTATGGTGACTCATTTCAGGAAGGAAAGCCCTAAGTTTGATGGAGTAAACTATGATAGCTAGAAAGAAAAGATAAAGACACATTTGCTATGTTTAGGAACAGGATATTGGTTAATCACAAAGAATGAGAAGACTATCATTGAAGAAGAAAAAATTGAAGAATGTACTAATATAGAGAGAGATCTATTCATGCGTAACATACTTCCAGAGAAGTAGTTTTTTCAGCACTTCCAAAGAATGAATACAGTCAGGTTAAAAATCTAAGGACATCTCATGAAATTTGGTTATCTTTACAATCTACTTTTGAAGGTGATGTACATGCAAAGAGAGTCAGATTACATAATTGGATATGTTCATTTAAAGATATAAAAAATGATGGAAGATGAATCTGTTAGAAGTTACATTGGTAGGATATCAGAGATTGTTGCAGGTATCAAATCTTGTGAAGGAAACTAGATTGAGGATGAAGTGATATTGAAGATCTTAAAGACATTGAACCCTATATTTAAGTAGACAATGCAGATGATTGAACAAGTTATACCTTGTACTGAAAATTTTACCAGAGAAAATCTTCTTGGAAGATTAGAAGCAACAAAGATAGGCTTGAGACAGTAAGGAGATCTACCTAGAATTGAGACAACATTCAACACACTTAGTGTTCACCCTACTTTGTCAAGAAGTAGTAGTGTTAGTGGAGATTATGCCAGTTGCAACAGATCTAAGACCGAAGAAGATAGAAAGATTGAGGAAGGAATTGCCTTGCTTGTGAAAAGAGAATCTGAAGGTAAGAAAATCTTTAAATGTTGGACTTGTCAAGAATATGGTCATTTTTCATCTAAGTTCCCTAAGAGAGTAAAGAAATATAAGAACTTTAAACCTAGAAGATCTAAATAATGTTACTATGCTAATGATGAAGAATTTGAGGCTAGTATTGAGAAATTATTGAGTGAAAGTGATAATGAGAATGATGATATAGGATTTGTAGCAATAAAAGAAGAAAAATTTGAAACTGATGTTAGAGAAGAGAAAGCTTTAGTTTCCCAAGTAGAAAATAAAACTGATTGGATCATAGATAGTGGTTTTTCACATCATATGACTGGAGATATGAACAAATTTATAAAGTTTAATAGCTATGATGGAGGAATTGTTAGAGTTGGAAATAATGCACCTTGTTTGATAAAAGGAATAGGATCTATCACTCTTTATGGAAATACTAATACTGATGATGTTTATTTTGTGGATGGATTGAAACATAATCTTTTGAGTTTTGGACAGTTAGTTGATAAGGTATATCAAGTTTGGTTTATTGAGAAAACTTGTGTGATCAAGGATAAATATTGTAATTTGGTTGGAAGTGGATCAAGAACCAGAGGTAATGTATTTTAGTTGAATCCTATTGAGATGACATGTTTGATTACTAAGATTGATGACAGTTGGTTATGGCACAAAAGGTTCTGTCACATAAAATTTGATAACATTATGAAAGTAAGTACTACATTTGCAATGAGAGATTTGCCTAAGATTATGAAACCTACTAACATGATTTGCAAAGAATGTGTTATGGATAAGTAGAAGAGAAGTTCATTTCCTAGTAAGAAGTTTACAATATCAACAAAGTTGAAAATTGTTCATACAGATTTGAGCGGTCCCACAAGGACTAGAGGATTCTATGGTGAAAGGTATTTTATGATTCTTGTTGATGACTATACTAGAATGATATGGGTTACATTTCTTAAAGAAAAATTTGAAGCATTTGACAAATTTAAATTGATTGAGAACAAAGTTGAGAATGAATTTGGAATGAAGATTAAATGTTTAAGGTATGATGGAGGTGGAGAATTTACTTTGAAGGAATTTAATACTTTTTGTGAATTGAATGGTATTAAGAGGCAACTTTCAGCCCCTAGAACACCTGAACAAAATGGTATTGCAGAAAGAAGGAACATATCATTAAATAAAGCAACAAGAGCTATGTTATTTGAAAATGATTTGGTGAAGACATTCTAGAGAGAAGTAGTGAATAGATCAGTATATACAATGAATAGAGTACAAATCAGAGCATACACAAATAAGACACCTTATGAATTATCATTTGGATATGCACCATCAGTTAAGTATTTTAGAATTTTTGGAAGTAAGTGTTATATTAAGAGAGATGATGACATTGGTAAGTTTGATCCCAGAAGTGATGAAGGTATATTTCTTGGTTATTAATTGAAAAGAAAAGCTTACAAATGTTTCAATAAAAGAACTAAAACTATTGTTGAGAGCACAAATGTTAAAATTGATGAAAAATTCAAAATTCAGGAAAGAATGCTTGATTATGGATCATATGAAGAAGTTTATCCTAGAATTAATCAAGAAAATGTTGAATTATTTTATGAAACTGATAGTGATTTGTAGAATAAGAGTTACATTGAGGAGCTAAGAGAAGAACCTAGAGTAGAACATGGAGTTGAAGCAAGAACTGAGATAGTGACACCTAATAAGAATCTAGCAAGAAATCACCCTGTTGGTTAGATTATTGGGAGCATAGAAAAAGGAGTTATGGCAAGGAATAAGGTACATGGAGAACCATGTTTGATTTCTCAAATTAAACCTAAATCTACTGATGAAGCTTGTAAATATAAAAATTGGATTAAAGCAATGAAGGTAGAACTAGATCAAATTGAAAAGAGAAAGACTTGGAATTTGGTCCCAAGACCTATAGATAAAAATGTAATAGGAACTAAATGGGTATTCAGGAATAAGATGAATGCACAAGGAGAAGTTGTAAGGAACAAAGCAAGATTGGTATGTAAAGGATACTCACATCAAGAAGAAATTGATTATAAAGAGACTTTTGCACCTGTTGCAAGAATTGAAGCGGTAAGAATGTTTTTGGCTTATGCAGCTTATAAAAAATTAAATGTATAATATGGATATGAAGTTAGCATTTCTGAATGGAGAATCGGAAGAAGAAGTCTACATTGAGCAGCTTGAAGGTTTTCCCTTGAATCATGAAGGAGATATGGTATGTAAAATGAACAAAGCTTTATATGGACTGAAACAAGCACCTAAAATATGGTGTACAAGATTAGGTAAATATTTGATAAAATTAGGATTTTCTAAAGAACAATAGACAATAATTTATTACTGAAATAGATTGAGAATGGCTTATTGATTGTAGTTATCTTTGTTGATGATATTATCTTTGGAGGTGAAGATGAAGCTAGTGAAATGTACTAATGAAATGAAGATAAAATTTGAAATGAGCATGATTGGTGAGATGAAATATTTTTTAGGATTACAGATAGCACAAAATAGTGATGGTATTTTCTTATATCAAGAAAAGTATTTGAAAGACTTGTTGTAGAGATTTGGAATGGAAAATTGTAAGCTAGTTGGCACACCTATGGTAATTGGTCATAATTTATCTAGTACAGATGGAACTCCTGTAGTTGAACAAAAGAAGTATAGATCCATGATTGGAGGATTATGATATTTAACTCATACAAGACCATCACATACAATTGGAATTGTTGCAATATTTCAAGATGATCCTAAAGAGTCACATTATGTAGTAGTAAAAATAATATTTAGATATTTAAAAAGGCACAATTGACTATGGGTTATGGTATGAAAAATAAAATGACTTTACCCTATGTGCATACATAGATGCAAATTGGGGAGGTAGGGTTGATGAAAAAAAGAGTACAAGTGGTGGAGCATTTTTCCTTGGAGGAAGACTGGTTTCTTGGCTAAGTAAGAAGCAAAATTGTATTTCATAGAGCACAACAAAAGCATAATATGTAGCAGCAACAAACAATTTTAATCAGATAATATGGATGAAACAAATGTTGAAGGATATTGGAATCAAATTTAATGAGCTTGTTATCATACATTGTGATAACACCAGTACAGTAAGTATGTCAAAGAATCCTGTGTTGCATTCTAAGACAAAGCATATAGAAACCAAGTATCATGTTTTAAGAGAGAAAGTTGTAGAGAAAGAAGTTAGACTTGAGTATATAAGTACAAAAGAGAAGATTGTATATATATTTAAAAAGTCCTTACCTTAAGATACTTTTGAGTATTTGAGAGGTATGCTTGGGGTTATGCACCTGCCTACTTTTAAGAAGTGATGCAGATAGTTGCATCAATCCAGTGGTATATGATCTCTATACTTTCTGGATTGTATGTTGGTACTTCCTCTATGGGGGAGTATGTGTATTTTGAGATGAGTCATAAAGGAATCTTGTGAATGTATTTTTTGAACCTTGTCTTTTGACATTGAGGTTTTTGAAATGGATTGACATATTGATGCTTTATTTGTCATTGCTGTCAATGGGGGTAAATAATACAATATAAAATGAAAAACCTTTATTGATTATATTTCAGAGCAGTAGTGTTGTAGTTTGGTATTTATGGAACTTGGATGTTTTTCATCTATGTTTCCATCAATGCCAATGGGGGAGATGGTTAGGAATGAATTCTAAATATGTCCTATGGGGGAGTATTTGGAGTCATTATGTAGTAGTTGTATGTTGAATTCATGACTGTGATTGTCATTGATGTCAACACAGTGATCTACTAGAGATTAGCAGAGAAGCATACAATGTTTGAATTAGTGCACATGGAGTATTGCAAGTAAAGCTATGCGAAGTTGAGAATTTATTATATATTGTGTCCTAAAATTATGTTCAAGAGTGTGTATGGAAATTCAATTATTCATGACAGTTATGTGTAATTTAGTGGAAGTAGTATTTAGATAGTGTTCCTGAGAAGCGGCTTGTGATAACTAGATTATATCTCCTAACCAGGATGGAATCTAAGCATGCAAAGTTATACAGATGATGATGATATTTTGGTGGTGACCTAGATTAGACAAAATGGTCAAAGGTTGCATGAATAAAGATTTATTTTGTTTTGAAGCTGATAGTTTTATGTAATTATGGAATATTATGTAATGTGTGAAAGTTTATATTTTGTATTTGGTTAAGCCTTGTTGGCTGAATCATTTGTAATTATTTGAGTGTGGTATAAAGGAAGGAATGTCTTTCTTTATTTTAATATGAATGTGGAAAAAGTTGATGTTGATATTGTAAGATGATATGTTAATTGCAGAGATCTGGTATTGAAATTTGGTGAAGCAGTTGGTGCAGTTTGGCATAGGAAGAGGAGAAAAGATAAGTTGTCAAGATCAATAATTTTTGGTATTATTCTATTTGGATAATACAAAGATCAGTTGTACAGTGTGTTCAGTGATCTTTCCCTTGAAGCTGTTTGGACAGTGGGTCCTTCTGTCTTCCATAACTCTTAACTGGGTTAGAATCTTTTAACAGGTATTCAAAGTCTCCTAATAGGGACTCATATGTATTGAATGTATTTCAAAAGGATTATAATAGAGTCCATCTCTCAAAATGAATTTTCATATTAGTACATCTTTTGTGGGCATCATTCCCATCGGGGTTCACTCTCTAATCAAGAGGTTCCCTAGTCAACATATCTTGTGTTATTGTGTATGTTTATCTTTCTATGGTTGTTTCTTATATTGATTACATGGTTGAAATATGATAATGGTAGTAAAATTTTTTATTATATGATAACTGATTCACCCCCCCTCTCAGTTATCTTGGTGGAATTTACTTTCTAACAATGATATCATTATTAAGGATATTGCAAAATATGGTAGTAGGGGGTACTCAACTTGTCTTTCATCAGTTACTTGTTATATCTCTTAATTAAGATCAATTCTTTATTTTGAAGAATAAAAGAAAAGTGGACTATTAGAGTTTAGCTAGCACAAATTTTTTTAGTTGTATAGGAATTTTGATAGTGCCCATGTAACTGTTGGGAGATGAAAGACTCCTTGATTGAAGGAGAATTAGGTATCCTATAACTCTTGAAACATATACTATTAGTGCATGAAAAATTTGTATATTAGAGTTTATTAATTATTTCTTTCTCCCTTTCCAGAAAGAATGTTAGTTGGGAAAAATGTTAAGACTTTAAGATCTTAAGTCTTCATATCTGGATTTCATAAGTTCAATAGAAAGATTCAACACATGCTAAAAATATTTCTTGGAGACAATTTTAAGAATTAAGCCAATATTATAAGCATAGTGCTAATGGAATCTCCAAAAAGGTATAGATTTATATCCTTTCAGATAGAAAAATACGTATAAACATTATATATATTATTAGGAATAGTCCCAAGAGATAACTAAGAGTGGGGGGGGGGGGGGGTGAATCAATTATCTACAAGATTTAATTCTTTATCCAATTAAGTACATAAGAACATTAAGTACATACACAATGAGATAACACTTAAACAGAAAAACACAATTTTGGTTACAGGGAAACCCAAATAGGTAAAAACCCTGGTGGGAACTAGTACCCACTATAAACTGCACTAGTGTATAATGATCCTTGTTAGAAGATCTTACAACCCTGTTAGGAGTTGATCTTTATAATGCAATAAGTACAGTGACCTGGTCAAAGGTTAGATCCTATTAGGAGTCTTTTACAAATAACCCTGTTAGGGGTGAGGACTCATTGTCCAAGAGCTCACTGCTCAAATGGTGAAGGTTGCAACCTTCTGCACAACATATATACACTATATATGGATTTAGGTGAAGTGAGAGTTATACATGCTATCCTGATTATTTCCAATGAATAGCACACACACACTCTTCTTTATCACATAGACCTTCTACTAATGGCTCAATACTTCACACCTTTTGCTCTACTTTTATCTTTCAACTCACTGCCATACTTAGCAATCAAAACTGACCGGATATAAGTATCTTTCTCCAAATGATATAATCAAGTTGGCTTGTTAGAAATTCCTTGAAATCATATTAGAGAAACAATATAACTCTCCAACAACATCTCCAATGGATATACTAAGCACGCAACACAAATAGGACTGCAAAACCCAATATGAGTAGACACGTTGCTTCACATTGTCAGCTCCACCAAATTAACTGAAACTTTCTTCTCATGCTAAAATACATTATACGATCTTAACCAAACATTCTTAACTCTTATCCAAACATAATACCAAGCACACATATCATAATGATAGGCGCAACTGCTGAAACATTCTGAACACTGTCAACTCCAATAAACATTCTCAGGAAACTATAACTGGCAACTGGAAACATCATAACTCAACATGTACTATAGAATTGACTCTGTGTCCATGGACATAGCTTCACTAACATGTCTACAACATAAATATAAATGCACAAGGCTCCATCATAATTGTACTGCAAATCACATACAAAACTCTTCCTGGGACACTATTAGGAACACTATTGAAAAAAAACAATTGTATAACTGTCTTCACTCAGAATCAACCTCTGTGATTATGATATCATGCTAATAATATATCTAGGAAACATATTCTCAAGGCTCCATACATAGGAATTTCACACATGCTTCTTACCTTTTTTTGTCATCAGTGACAAATATACAATCAACACTAGCTTGCTGGCAAATCTCCAAAAATCTCCTCCTTTTGCATTGATGGAAACATATGGAATGAAAAATACCACCAATATAAAAGTATAATTATTTTATAACATTCTCCATTTCATCAACAAATCTCCCCCAATGATGAATCCTCCAACTGCTGTATCTTCTCTTGCTTATTTTTTTTTTTTTTGTATACTTCCCCTTTCTTCATACTCCACCTGCTTGTTTTTCATGTCTATATATTAATCCCCCTTTGACATCAATGGAACAGGGCACCAAAAAAAAAAGAATCTCAGGTACTACTCTTGAAGTAGAGTAGTCAACCATTCATTAGTAACTTTGGACTGATGCACTCCTACAAGTTCTAATCTGATCTAGGGAAGGGAATTACTCTCAGCTTCTCCTTGAGATACTCAAAAGTATCCTTCGGCAAAGGCTTTGTGAAAATGTCTACTAACTGTTCTTTAGTACTCACATAATCCAATTTTACTTCTTTCTCTACAACTTTCTCTCTTAGGAAGTGATATTTTATCTCAATGCATTTTGTCTTTGCATGCATCACAGGGTTCTTTGACATATTGATAGTGCTAGTGTTATCACAATGAATAAAAATAGGATAATCAATCTGGATTCCAAAATCTTTTATCATCTGCTTGATCCAAACTATTGTAGAACAATTTAGTGCTGCTACCTCTACTTTTGTTGTTGACTGAGAAATATAATTTTTCTTCTTGCTTGTCCAAGTAACAAGTCTATCTCCAAGAAATACTGCTCCTCCTAATGTGTGCTCTCTATCATCAATGCATCCTGCCCAATTTGCATCTGTATACACATGAAGTTCTACATTCTCTGAGTTAGGATACCATAAACCATAGTCTATAGTTCCTTTCAAATATCTGAATATCCTCTTTACTACCATAAGATTATTTTGTTTAGGTTCTACTAAAAATCTTCCAACAATACCATCTGCATTAGAAATATCTGGTCTAGATTGAGTAAGATAAATGAGTTTACCAATCATAAACTTATACATAGTCTTGTCAACTATTGTAGAATCATCTTCTTTTGAAAGTTTACTTTCTGTTATCATAGGGGTACTTACTGGCTTGCAATCATCCATCTTGAACTTCTTTAATATCTCTTTTACATACTTAGACTGATTAATAAAAATATCTATCTATTTGCTACACACTTAATCCCAAAAAGTACTTGATAGGTCCAATCATGCTCATCAAAAATTTTCTCTGCATCTCTTTAGAAAATTCTGCACTAAGCTTGTCATTACCACCAAAAATAATGTCATAAAAAAAATAGAAACTAACAATAATCCTTCAGGTGTCTCTCTTATGAACACGTTACAGTCTGCTACTCCTTTCTTGAATCCAATCTTAGTCATGTAACCATCTAGTATTTAATACCATTCTCTAGGGGCTTGCTTAAGTCCATAGAGGGATTTCTTCAATTTGCATACCATATCAGGCTTGTCTGATAAGCTGAATCCTTCAAGCTACTCTATGTATGCTTCTTCCTTCAACTCTCCATTTAGGAATTCTGACTTGACATCCATCTGATATACCTTAAAGTCTTTGAATGCTACACTATAAATAACTTTATGGCTTCCAATCTACTTACAAGAGCAAATGTATCAGAACAATCAATTCCTTCTCTTTGTGCATATCCTTTACACACTATTCTTGCTTTGTTTCTTACCACTGTACCATCTTCATTCATCTTGTTTCTAAATATCCACTTGGTTCCAATCATATTTTTGTCACTTGTTCTTAGGACCAGTTCCCATGTATCATTCTTAACTATCTAATCTAGCTCTTCTTTCATTGCTTCATGCCAATCTAAATCATTACATGCATCTTCAATACTTAAGGGTTCAATTTGTGAAAGTAAACATACCGCTTCATCAACTGTTGAAATCTTTTCTTTTGATCTTGTCATGAATTTGCTACTCTAATCTCCAATGATATCTTCCTTTGAATGGTATCTATATGTGAATTTAGGAACATTAGGTGTGAATCTCTCATCTATCTTCTGTGTTTCTTCTTCACTTGTTTTAGGGTCATTGAATAGAACATCAATGCTGTCAAACATTTCTTCAACAACTGCTTCACTACTAGTAGGCCTAGGTTCTTCTTCAATCATAGGTGCATAATCATGATATCTCTCTTGAATCATAAACTTTTCATCAATCTTTACATGACCACTTTCAATGATCTTCTTCAATCTTAAGTAAAACATCTATAGGCTTTGCTTTTAGTAGAGTAACCAAGAAAAATACCTTCATCGCTTCTCGCATCAAACTTGCCAATTGCTTCATCTCTCTTGATGTAGCACTTACTTCCAAAGATTTTGAAGTATTTGATTGTAGGTACATTACCAAACCATAGCTCATAAGGTGTCTTGTCTATGCCTGGCCTTAATTGAATTCTATTGATAGTATAGACTGCTATATTTACTACATCTCTCCAATAGGTGTGTGCACCTTTTCCTTCTATCATGATAGTGCGTGCTATGTCAAGTATGATCCTATTTCTCCTTTCTGTAATTCCATTCTACTGAGGGGTTCTAGGTGCACTTAGATGTCTCTTTATTCCATGTTCTTTGCAATACTCATAAAATCTTTTAGAGGTGAATTCTCCTCCTCTATCTGATCTCATACATTTTATTTTTAATCCAGACTCATTTTCAACCTTAGCTTTGAATAATTTGAACTTCTCAAATGCTTCAGATATATCTCTTAAGAATGCAACCCACAACATTCTAGAATAATCATCAAAAAAAAAAAAGTACCTTTCACCATAGTATGATCTTGTTTGAGTTGGTCCACATAGGTCTGTATGCACTAGATCCAATTTGTTCTCTACTGAATTATGCTTGCTTCTAAATGAATTCCTTACATGCTTTCCCATCACACATTCCATGCATATTGTATCAACTAGTTTTGCAATACTAGGGAGGTCTCTTATTGCCTTTACATTTCTTATCTTTACTATATTGTCAAAATTGATGTGACATAGTCTTTTATGCCATAACCAACTGTCATCTACTTTAGTAACAAAACAAATTTCTTCTAAATTAAGCTAAAAAACATTACCTTTAGTCTTTGAACCTGATGCAATTATTTCTCCTTCTTTGTTATTAATGATGCACTTATTGTTTTTGAATTCCATTTGATATCCTATGTTAAGCAACTATCCAACACTAAGTAAGTTATGCTGCAAACCATCAACATATAGAACATCATCAATGTTATTCTTTCCATCCAAAGTGATAGATCCTCTACCTATGATAGGTTTAGGAGTGTTGTCTCCAAATATAACCATGCCACCTTTGTACTTATCCAAATGAACAAATCTATCTTTGTCTCTTGTCATGTGATGTGAACAACCGCTGTCAATGATCCAGTCTTTCCTGATGTCTGCTTGTGAGATCAAGGCTAGCTCTTGTTCTTTCCTCTCATCTTCCTTATCCATTTCATCATACATTCTTTCCATTTCTTCAATTGATACAAATCCAATTTCATTTTCTACTAAATCTTCTTTTGATACTCCATCTTCAACATAGTAACATTCCTTATACTTAGGTTTGTAATTTTTGTACTTCTTAACTCTTGTAGGATATTTAGATGCAAAATGAACAATCTTGTTACATGAGAAACATTTGAATGGTAGCTGACCTTCATATTTTCCTTTTCCTTTTCTTTCATTCTTAACAATCATCATAATGAAATCATCTAGTTCTCTATCATCATCTTCATCATTAAAATTACCAGAGGTGTTCAAAGATTTCTTACCATGGACTGAGGCTTTGAATACTATTTCACTTTTAGGCTCTGTCTTCAATCTTGATATCTCAAAAGCTGAAATCTTGTTGATTAAGGTCTCTCTTTTGAAGACTTTTGTGGACTGCATAGTCTCATCTAGGATGCTTATCTTGCTATCATATTCTGGTGTCAATGTAGTCATCAATTTATCCATTATGTCTTCTTCTAAAATTTCTCCACCATTATTTCTGATTCTTGCAATAGCTTCATTGATCCTTTGATTGTAAGCTCTGATGTTTTCTTCAAGTGGCATCTCCAATGTATTGTATCTTTTCTTCCATGTCTTTCTGTGCACATTCTTGGCTTGAATATCTCCTTCAAACATGTCTTCTAGGTACTTCCATATCCTGTAGGCTTTATCTACTTTGTTGATCTCTGAAAACTCACTGTCAGATAGGGTGCTAATAAGGGCTTCTTTGGCAATAGCACTTGAGTGAAAATCTCCTTTTTCTTAAGAGTTGTATCTTCCTTTGCAAGGTCTGATAAAGAAGGAATATGAACTTCTTTAGTAGCTACTTCAAAAATTTCAAAAGCAATGCACTGCAATTGTGTCATCATTTTGTTCTTCCAGTCTAGATAATTCTCTCCATCAAACTTAGGACTTTCTTTTCTAAATAATTCCATATGATCAACCTCAAGCTATTAAAATTCTCTCCGAGGTACTTGGATCTGATACCAATTGTTAGGAATAGTCCCAAGAGATAACTGAGAGGGGGGGGGGGGGGGTGAATTAGTTACCTACAAGATTTAATTCTTTATCCAATTAAGTACAGAAGAACATTAAGCACATACACAATGAGATAACACTTAAACACAACACCACAATTCTAGTTATGGGGAAACCCAAATAGGTAAAAACCCTGGTGGGAATTAGCACCCACTATAAACTACACTAGTGTATAATGATCCTTGTTAGAAGATCTTACAACCCTGTTATGAGTTGATATTTACAATGCAAAGGTTGGACCTTGTTAGGAGTCTTTTACAAATAACCCTATTAGGGGTGAGGACTCATTGTCCAAGAGCTCACTGCTCAAATGGTGAAGGATGCAACCTTTTGCACAAAAAATATACACTATATTTGGATTTAGGTGAATTGTGAGTTAGACCTATTGTCTTGATCAATTCCGATGAATAGCACACACTCTTCTTTGTCACATAGACCTTCTACTAATGGCTCAATACTTTGCACCTTTTGCTCTACTTTTATCTTTCAACTCACTGCCATACTTAGTGATCACAACTGATTGACTATAAGTATCTTTATCCAAATGATATAATCAAGTCAACCCATTAGAACTTCCTTGAAATCATATTAGATAAAAAATATAACTCTCCAACAACATCTCCAATGACTATACTGAGCATGCAACACAAATAGGACTGCACAACCCAATATGAGTAGACGCATCGCTTCACGCTGTCAGCTCCACCAAATTAACTAAAAATTTCTTCTCATGATGAAATATGTTATGCACTCTTAACCAAACATTCTTAACTCTTATACAAACATAATACCAAGAATGCATATCATAATGATAGGCACAACTATTGAAACATTTCGAACACTGTCGGCTCCAATAAACATTCTTAGGAAACTATAACTGGCAACTGGAAACATCATAACTCAACCTGTACTACACACATAACTCTACATCTGTGAACATAGCTTCACTAACATGTCTATAACATAAATATAAATGCGCAAGGCTCCATCATAACCGTACTGCAAATCACATACAAAAATCCTCCTGGGACCCTGTCAGCAACACTATTGAAACAAACAACTGTATAACTATCTTCACTCAGAATCAACCTTTGCACTTATGATATCATGCTAATAATATATCTAGGCAACATATGTTCAAGGCTCCATACATAGGACTTCCACACATGCTTCTTACCATATGTTGTCATCAATGACACACATACAGTCAACACTGGCTTACTGGCAAATCTCCAACATATGTATGTATGTATGTATGTATGTATATATATATATATACATATATATATATATATATACATATATATATATATATATATATATATACATATATATATATATATATACATATATATATATATATATACATATATATATATATATACATATATATATATATATATATATATATATATATATATATATATATATATATATATATATATATATATATATATATATATATATATATATATATAAATATAAAATTTTTATACATATTATATTTTCAAACATGTATAATTTTTTTAAGTATGCTTAATGCTGTCTTTTTCTCTTTGTAGTTGATACTCTTTAGTTCATTACAACCTATAATTCTCTTTAATGAAGCAATTATAAGATCAAAAGTTTTGTAATATGTTTAATTTGTGTGTGTGTGTGTGTGTGTATTCAAGACCATCACCCTTTAGTGATATAAAATCTCATATATTTATAAAAATATAAGATGTGTGATCCGAAGCTTACAATGTATCGTGGTAAGGTTCTAAGATTTCTTTTGTATTTTATAAGGATTCACGGATATAGCTTTGTTAATCACCTTTCTTGTGATAGGATTATGGTTTTTGATTATCGGGATATGAATAAATGCTCTAACTGCTAAACTAAATATGATGTTTTATTAATATGCTAGCAAAGGTAATCAAGGCTTGAACCATTAAAAACTAAGATAGATTATTGACGTTCTCTAGGTATTGGGCGTTGGAAGATTTGGTTAATTTTGAAGGATTATGGGATTTCCTGTTATCTGATGAACTCCTACTCATTGTTAACAAGAAGGGATTGGCAGGGATTTATAATTGGTATTATGGTGAAGGGGTGTTTTGGTCCAAATTGGGTTTCAACTGGGATTACCCCAGTATCAGGGAAGTTTATGTAGTACTAGTCGTCACCTTTTTACTGCAGAAAAATATAAGCATATTTATATTAGACAAAATTTCATTTATCATAATAAAAATTCCATATTTGAATACCCAATAAATAATATAAATAAATATAAGTCCATAAACATATATATTTCAGTACATATATACACATAAATAGAAATATATATTTCAAACATACATATATAAATACTTCATATACATTATATATACATACATACATACATACATAGTTATTCCTACATATCTTCAAGCATTCTTGTCCCATAAAGATATGAAGTTCATATTCAAGAGACATAAGTCATAGAATTAAATATAAACATATACATTCATAAATAGGTATTTTTTGTTGTTTAAAATAAGGATGTATTATTATCAAAGGAAGATATTGGAGGCGGGTTCTCTCATGCTATTACTTGGCTGCTCAGCTAAAAGGAGAAATTCTTCCATTTACTAGTCTAGGGCACTAACCAAAGTTGAAAACAAGTTGTTTACAAATGTATAATATGCTATGAAAGATTTGATTTTATGATATTTGGTAAACCCTACTCATATGTACTAACAAGATGGTGAATGCAGGAAAGGGGGTAAGTCACAAATGTTTTATTTTTTTGTAATTATAGTAGATTTTCTTAAAGAATTATCTGGTTAGTTAGTCTCTAGAGATATGTGATTTATATTTCCTTGGAATCCTAAGGATAATAAAAAGATGTATCATTATTTTGGAAATTATGCTAACATGTGAAATGAGGAAAGGCCAAGTGATTTGAACAGGATAAAACCACGAAGAAACTTTGGCTGAAAACTATCTACCTTGGCTTATCTTGAAGGATAGTTGCTGAATCTTATAAGGTGTTAGGAAAAAATAATTGGATTATGCAGTGTATTATGCAACAGGCTATGTGACTTGCATTATGTAATCATGTAGAGCAATCTTCAATAAGATCTTAATTTTGGGATGTCCTCTAGATCGAGAGTTGTAAATAGGGGAATGCCCCTATCTTTAAAGTTTTGTAAATAGGGGAATGCCCCTATATTTTGAGCTTTGTAAATAGGGAAATGACCTATCTTTATGTGCTGGACAAATGTCCCAAGCAAGACTGGAGGTTTTGTTCTCCATTCTTTCCTACTAGTGCCCACACTCAATAGAGACTCATGTAAGTTACTTTAAATAATTAATAAAATTAATTATGGCCTCGACCTCTTACTGATTAAAAATAAAATAAAATAATATCTTATATATATTGAAATATTAAATATAAGGCTATTTAATTAATGAGAATTAATAAAATACCTATGTTAATTTTAAAAAAGGTTTAATTAAAAAATCTAATTATAAAATTTGAAGATTTAATTAAATATTAAAAGTAAATTAAAAATTAAATATAAAATGATATTTATTATCCAATTTCATATTTCAAATATGAAATTTTAATTTAATTAAATTATAAAAAATGATATTTAAATGCATAAGGAGTTAAAAAGGAGTTAAGTGATTTTAATGTTGAGTTGCATATTTTATTAATTAAAAATTAAATCATGCACTTTTAAATGCATATTTTTTTTATTAAAATAAAATTGAACTCAAATCAGGAGTTCAATTGTGCAAACTTTAGTGGAGTTGTTATTTGAGTTAACTATTTTATTGTTTTTAACAATTGAGTTCCATTTCTGTGATTTAGAGTTGACTGTTTTATTGTTTTTAACAATTGAGTTCTAATTCTATGATTTGGAGTTGTATTCTTTCAACTCTGGTTTTTTATTTTCTATATTATAGCTTTAGGAGGCCATTTGAGAGGATTATTCAATCATGTTTTGGGGGAATTGTATTTTTGGTGGATTTTGGGATTAAGGATTTGGTATTTGAAAGCTTAGATTTTTTGGTTTTGAGTTTCGTCTTCACTTTTGTTTTCTATTCAGATTTGATTCATTGATTTGAGGTAATGTGTCGATCCATTGTATTTGCAGATTTGATTACTATTTTTGATGTGCTAGTTGAAGTCCATGATTTGATATATTAAGGGATATATGCCAAGAAAAGGCACCCCCATTTCTTCTCTTCTTATATTTCATTTATGGGTTTGTGAGAGATCATTGTAGAAAAAATTAATTGCAATTAAGGTATATGTAATTTTGTGCTGCCCTTATTCAATAGATCTTATGTGTAAATTTACATATTTGAGTGCTTGATTTTATTTAAAGAAAAAATAATATTTATATACATATTTGTCAAAATAGTAGTATACAAAAACAAAACATAGTCTACCCATGACACCAATTATCTTTTTAACATCGTATTTAATCTCCATCCTAATTCACACTGCATAAGGAGGTTGAAGCATTCAACCTTGGTCTCTGTGATTATTCTATTTTATTTGGAACTACTTGTGCTTTACTCTAGGTCACGATGGTATAGGATTCGATCTACTCTATTTTGTCACCAATATGTTATTTCACCCAATTACATGGGTATTGGTGTCATGCAAGTAGAGAGGGTGTTTTCACTTTTTAATTAAAATAACCCATGACACTTCCTTCTAGGAATAATGCCCATTTTGGGAAAGAGGGTGTGGTATTTAATATGCCCTGTCTTGTCACTTAAGGGACACTATTAAGGGGAGGTTAATATATGTTGACCACTAGGAAAAATGTGAATGCTAATTTTTTTAAAAATAAGTTAAAACTGCCAATTCCTATGTAGGCCATGTTGCCATTATTATAGGGAAGATAATTAGAAATAAATTCAACTAGGTGGGGCCAGATTGAAGTGCCACCGTCCATACATCCAACCTTTTTAAATTACATCACCTTCTTTTGTATGGTTCTGTTGGTTCCCAAATCAACAGATTGGAAAATTCTATGAGCTTGCCAAACTCAATGCTCAAATATTCCAAAGGATTTGGCCAACTAATGGGAATGATTGATTATGATCCTCTTCCCCTTCTCTTTAAGCTCTATAGAACCAAGGTGAGTAGGCCTATACCTTATCGCTATTTGTTGGTTAAGGCTTTTTACAACATATAGAACTAAATCTTCAAATGATCTCTCAAGATGGAAATAGATTCTTGAGAAGGATCATAGTGTGAAATCAACAATTGCTTGAGTTCTTCAATATTTAAATTCTTTCTGATTGTATTATCGATGCTTGAACATAATGTATAGATTGAAAATGTTTGTGAATGCAAATTTTAAATAAATATTCCACGTGACGACTCACACAGTTTCTACTTTCTCAGAAATAGAAATCACAAAGAATTGATCAATTAGAAAGAATATATACACACCTTTGAGGAAAACAAGAATTGATATGTATTAAAGAACTTTAGACTGTTACATTAGAAAACAAGTGCCACGTAGTGGCTAGCACTTGCCTTTAATTATAGGTTATAACAACCTGCATTAAATTTAGAGTATGAAGCTTTAAAATATTAAATAGATTGAATAATAATGATTATTGTTTGAGTAGTAGTAATAATTATATTTGTTAAAATAATAATAAAATATTTTTATTTTAAAAATGAAATTTATAATAATCATAGTTTATTTGTTATATATTGGATACTTAACAAAGTAATAATACATAAGATGTACTATATATATAATTATTTGTAATAGAATTAATATTCAACAATGTCATTTCATTTTTAATTTTTTTTTAATGTTTCTAATTTAAATAGTTTAAATCTTACCTTAAAAATAGTTTTCAAATTTTTATTATATTTCTAATTTTTATTTTGTTTCTAATTTAAACAATTTAAAATTTATTTTAAAAATAATTTTACATTTTTTATTGTATACTTTAAATTAATTAAATACATCTTAAATACATTCTATTTCATTCTTAAATTAATTAAAAAACAAAATTTGAATTTAATATATCATATTGATTGTGTAAAGAAATGGTGATCAAATTTAGTCCAAGAAATAAACAACACCTCTAAGTTAAAAATGTAAACATATAATATTTTTTTCCTTATGAACTTTTTTAGCCACGTATGTATTTTTTTTCTATAATGTGGGCAAAATTACACCTAGGACGAGATATTTTCCATCTTACCATTCCAAAAATTTTGTGTATAAGGGATTAAGTATTTTAGCCAATCGAATTATCAATAAATAATTTTTATATATTAGAAACTTAAATAATATTCAATTTAACTATATAAAATATGAAATATATAACAAAATAACAAATATTCTAATTTCTAATTGGTTCATAGATATTGTTTTAATCACTAGTTAAAGGAGGAAATTCAAAACTCATTGCAATAGTACTTGCATAGCCTACGACAAGTACTAATAACACAACCTTTGGAAATGAATAGTTATTTAATAACTCTACCCTAACAAATATTTAATCACGTCCCTTTTATCATATAGTTTCTATGATTTAATTCTTGTGAATATCTACATAAGAGATTATCACATTATAAATTGTGATTTAAAATCACCTCGTTAGGTCATATTGTTAGAGATTTGCCAGCAAGCCAGAGTGCTAACTATATGTTTGTCATTGATGACAACAAATGGTAAGTAGCATGAAAAGAATCCTGATGGAGAGAGCCTTAAGTATATATTGGCTAGATATGTTATTAGTATGATAACATAAGCGGAGAGGTTGATTTTGAGTAAAGACAATAATACAATCGATTATTTTAGTAAGTGAACCTGACAGGTCCCAGGAACAGCTCTGTATGTGATTGGCCGTATGGTTGCAGTAGAGCCTTGCGCCTTTATACTTATGTTTTAGACATATGTATAATGTTATTTTTATGGACATAGAGTCTATTATGCAATATAGGAGAAGTAATGATGTTTTTAGTTACTAGTTATAGATTCCAGAGATTATCTGGCAGAGCTGACATTGATCAGAGTGTTGCAGCAGTTTTGCTTATCATAATGATATGCACGCTTGGATTTATGTTAAGAGAAGAGTTAATAAGATTTTGTTAAGAGTGCATGATGCAATTCATCTTGAGGAGAAAGTATCAACTTATTTGGTAGAGCCGACAGTGTGAAGAGTCGCATCTACTCACATTGAGTTGAGCGATCTTAATTTATGTTGCGTGCTTAGTAGAGATGACTGAGATGTTATTGGAGAGTTGTATTATTTCTCTAATATGATTTCAAGGTGGTTCTAACAGGATGACTTAATTATATCATTTAGAGGAAAGATATTAATAGGCAATCATTTGTGATTGCTAAGCATGGTTTTGAGTTGAAAGACAAGAGAAAAGTAGAGAGTGCAAAGTGTTGAGCCATTAGAAGAAGGTCTATGTGACATAAAAGAAATTATATGATACTCATTGGAACTAATCAAGACAACAGGTCTACGCGTAGTTCACCAAGGTCCAGATATAGTGTGTATCTGTTAAACAGAAGGTTGTATCCTTCACCCCTTTGAGTAGTATGCTCTTAGAAAGTGCATCCTCACCCCTAACAGGGTTAATTGTAAAAGAATCCTAATAGTGTCTGACCCTTAACCAGGTCACTGTACTTAATGCATTGTAAAGATCAAATCCTAACAGGGTTGTAAGATCTTCTAATAGGGATCATTATACACTAGTGTAGTTTATAGTGGGTAGTAATTCCCACTTGGTTTTTACCTATCTGGGTTTCCCCGTAACCAAAATTGTGGTGTTGTGTTAAGTGTTCTTAAATTGTGTTTATGCTTAATGTTCTTCTATACTTAATTGGATAAATAATTGAGTCTTGTAGATAACTGATTCACCCCCCCTCTCAGTTATCTCTTGGGACTATTCCTAACAATTGGTATTAGAGCCAAGTGCCTTGGAGAGAAAGTTTAACAGCTTGAGGTTGATCAGATGGTATTCTTTAGAAAAGGAAGTCCTAAGTTTAATGGAGAGAACTATCTAGACTAGAAGAACAAAATGATGACACATTTGCAGTGCATTGCTTTTGAGATTTTTGAAGTAGCTACCAAAGAAGTTCAGTTTCCCTCTCTAGCAGATCTTGCAAAAGATGATGCAACTTTGAAGCAAAAGGAGATGTTTACTTCAAATTCTATTGCAAAGGAAGCCCTTATCAGTGTCCTATCTGACAGTGAGTTTTCAAAAATCAAGAAGATGAACAAAGCTTATCAGATATGGAAGTATTTAGAAGACATGTTTGAAGGAGACATTCAAGCCAAGAATGCACGCAAAAAGACATGGAAGAAAAGATACAATACATTAGAAATGTTACCTGATGAGAATGTCAGAGCTTACAATTAAAGGATTAATGAAGCAGTTGTTGGAATTAGAAACAATGGTGGAGAGATTTCAGAAGAAGATATAATGGACAAACTGATGACTACTTTGACATCAGAATATGACAACAAGATATGCATCTTAGATGAAACTATACAATCCACAAAAGACTTCAAAAGAGAGACCTTAATTAGCAAGCTTTCAGCTTTTGAGATATCAAGATTGAAGACATAACCTAAAAGTGAAACAACATTCAAAGCTTCAGTCCATGGTAAGAAATCTTTGAACACCTCTAGCAATTTTGATGATGAGGATGATGATAGAGATCTAGATGATTTCATTGCTATGATTTCTAAGAAGGAAAGAAAAGGAAAAGGGAAATATGAAGGTCAGTTACCATTTAAATTCTTTTCATGTAATAAGATTGGTCACTTTGCCTCTAAATTTCCTACAAGAGTCAAAAAGTTCAAGAAGAACTACAAGCCTAAGTACACAAAAGAATGTTACTGTGCTGGTGATGGAGTATCGGATGAAGAATCAGCAGAAGAAGAAATTGGATTCATTTCTGTTAAAGACATGGAGAAAATGGCTAATGAAATGAACCTTGAAGATGAGAAAAATGAACAAGAATTAGCCCTGATTTCACAAGTAGACATCAGGACTGATTGGATTATTGATAGTGGTTGTTCACATCACATGATAGGAGATAAAGATAGATTTGTACATTTGGATAGATACAAAGGTGGCATAGTTAGGTTTGGAGATAACACTCCTAAACCTATCATAGGTAGAGGTGCCATCACTTTGGATGGAAAGAACAACACTGATGATGTTCTTTATGTTGATGGTCTGTGACATAACTTACTAAGTGTTGGACAGTTTCTTGACAAAAGATATCAGTTGGAATTCAAAGATAACAAGTGCACTATCAATAAAAAAGGAGAGATGATTGAATCGAGTTCTAAGACTAAAGGTAATGTTTTTCAGCTTAATCTTGAAGCAAGTTGTTTTGTTGCTAAATTAGATGATAATTGGTTATGGTATAAAAGACTATGTCACATCAACTTTGATAACATAGTAAAGATAAGCAATGTAAAGGCAGTAAGAGATCTTCTATGCCTAGCAAAACCAGTTGATACTATATGCAGGGAATGTGTGATGGGAAAGCATGTGAGAAATTCATTCATAAGAAAGAATAATTCAATAGAGAACAAGTTGGATCTGATACATACAGACCTATGTGGACCAACTCAAACAAGATCATACTATGGTGAAAGGTTCTTTATTCTATTTGTTGATGACTATTCTAGAATGATGTGGGTTACATTCTTAAAAGACAAGTCTAAATCATTTGAGAAGTTCAAAATATTCAAAGCTAAGGTTGAAAATGAGACTGGATTAAAGATAAAGTTTTTGAGATCAGATAAAGGAGGAGAATTCACCTTTGATAGATTCTATGAGTACTGCGAAGAACATGGAATAAAGAGATAGTTAAGTGCACCTATAACCCCTCAACAAAATGGAATTGTAGAAAGAAGGAATATGATCATTCTAGATACAGTGCACACTATCATGATTGAAGGAAAGGTGGTGCACACCTATTGGAGAGATGCGGTCAATACAACAGTCTATATAATCAATAGAATTCAATTGAGGCTAGGCATAGAAAAGACACCTTATGAGATATGGTTTGGTAATGTACCTACAATAAAATACTTTAGAATCTTTTGAAGCAAGTGATACATCAAGAGAGATGAAGCTATTGGAAAGTTTGATGCAAGAAGTAATGAAGGTATTTTTCTTGGTTACTCTACTAAAAGAAACACCTATAGATGTTTTAATTTAAGATTGAAGAAAATAATTGAAAGTTCTCATGTAAGGATTGATGAAAATTTTATGGTTCAAGAAAGATATCATGATTATGAACTTTTGATTGAAGAAGAACCTAGATCAGCTAGTAGTCAAGCAGTTGTTGAAGAAATGTTTGACAAAATTGATGTTCTATTCAATGAACCTGAGACAACTACAGAAGAATAAAAAAAGGTAGATGAGAGAGTCACACCTAATGTTCCAAATTTCACCTCTAGATATCATTCAAAAGAAGACATCATTCGAGATCAGAGTAGAAAATTCATGACAAGATCAAAAGCAAAGAGTTCAACAAATGATGAACTGGTGTGTTTACTTTCATAGATTGAACCCTCTAGTGTTGAAGATGCATGTAATGATTTAGATTGGCATGAAGCTATGAAAGAAGAGATAGATAAGATAATTAAGAGTGATACATGGGAACTAGTCCCTAGACCTAGTGATAAGAATGTAATTGGAACTAAGTGGATATTCAAAAACAAAATGAATGAAGATGGTACAGTGGTAAGAAACAAAACAAGGCCGGTATGTAAAGGGTATGCACAAAGAGAAGGAATTGATTATTTTGATACATTTTCCCCTGTAAGCAGATTGGAAGCCATAAAGTTGTTTCTAGCCTATGCTACATAAAAGAACTTTAAGGTATACCAAATGGATGTTAAGTTAGCATTCCTAAATGGAGAATTGAAGGAAGAAGTATACATAGAGAAGCCTGAATGATTTACCTTAGCAGACATACCTGATATGGTATGCAGATTAAAGAAAGCCCTCTATGGACTTAAGCAAGCCCCTAGAGCATGGTATGAAAGACTTGATGGTTACTTAACTAAGATTGGATTCAAGAAAGGAGCAACAGATTGTAACTTATTCATAAGAGAGACATCTAATGGACTATTGTTGGTTGCTATATTTGTTGATGACATTATCTTTTGTGGTAATGACAAGCTTAGTGAAAAATTTGCTAAGGAGATGCATAATGAATTTGAGATGAGCATGATTGGACCTATCAAGTACTTTTTGGGACTGAATGTGTAGTAGACAGACAAAGGTATATTCATAATCAAAATCAGTATGTGAAAGAGATCTTGAAGACATTAAAGATGGATGATTTCAAGTTAGTTAGTACCCCTATGATAACCAGATGCAAGCTTTCTAAAGAAGATGATTCAACAACAGTAGACATAAACTCGTATAAGTCTATGATCGGTAAACTAATATACCTTACTCAATCTAGACTAGACATTTCCAATGTAGTTGGTGTTGTTGGAACATTTACAACACAACCTAAGCAAAGTCATCTTATGGAAGTAAAGAGGATATTTAGATACTTGAAGGGAACTATAGACTAAGGATTATGGTATCCTAACTTAGATAATCACTACTACATTTAACCTTATTTTTCTACCAAAATTTTTGACCATCAATTAAAAAGGTTTAGGTTGGTTAGATTATAGAAGGAAAAATTCCCTTTTTTTTTCAATCTATGCCCATGTTAGTCAAAATTTTGACCAATACCATGTAGGTCGAAAGTTCAACCAACACAGACATAACTATAAAAAGAAAAAAGATTTTGTATCTCATTTCATTGTTTGGTTTTCACTTGGAGCATGTGAAGGAGTTGGAGCATGCGATTGTTTGAACTGTTATTTGGTGAGAGTTTTAGGAGGACCACTTGCTTGTGAGGGTTGCCACTATGATTTGGTGTGAAAGGAGGACTGCCTACTTGTGAGGGTTGCCACTATGATTTGGTGTAAAAGGATGACCGCCTGCCTGTGAGGGTTGCCACTATGATTTGGTGTAAAAGGAGGACCGCCTGTAAGGGTTTTCTTACTCTGCATTTGTTTGGCATTATTTTATTGGTTACCTACTTAGGGCCTATGAGCAATGTACTAGGGCATCATGTATTGGGTATTTGCTAGGTTGTTTATATATCATGCCTTGTCAATTTGGGAAGTGAGTGGATAGATTGAACATCTCTGCAAGTTTAACCTTTGATGCATCCATGGTTTTGAAGTTCATTTGTTAGTTCTGCAAACATTTTATTGAAACTTTTGTACTATGCCCACGAGATACTAAACTCTTTGTCAGACCAGCCCAAAAACTCCTTAGTCAGCTTTATCATGGAGAGTGTACCTTGACTTGTGATTTATCCATTGGTATCCAATGCCATTAGGTGAGAAGAAAGCTAAGGAAATGAATTTTAATAACCCAAGTGCTCAAATTTGGGGGAAGTAGCTACACTGCTTCAAGATTGATGCCCTAGTTAGATATATGCTATGTGTTTAACTAGTAAAGTAAGAAAATGCTTGCAGCAGCGTCCTAGGAATAATCTTGATATATCCTAAATCAAGATGGTTTGCAAACTAGAACTCATAAACAAAAACATGACCATCACTTTTTGATGCCTCAAACACCCATCCGTTACACTATTCAATCCTTTAAGGAACTCAATACATCCCACTATGAAACTCTTTCAAACAAAACCAATATCATTCACTGTTATGTTATTCACAAAAGATATCAAAAACCGATAGCAGGAATATATATAAACTCAATTAATAATGAGTTCTTGAAAACTATTTTATTAAAACCGTTGTAGACATCAATGCTTTCTTGGCTTACCAAATGGTTTCAAAACATTTCTCTGTCAACAAAACTGATTACTATCCTCCCCTATGGGACTGTCATAAAGAGACTAATAACCCAAAAAACATTCCTTATGGGATTGTCATGAAACAAAATAGATCATTTATATTTCTTTGCACAATAATAATAAAGAGAAGTCAATTCATTAACATTGTTATGTTCTTCATAATAAAGATAAAAAACCACCAATAGGGAATACATAAAGCTTAATTAAAATACATTTCATTCATACTCAAGGTAGACAAAACATTCATGGCTCTCTGGCTAAAGGCCAAAGAGCCTGATACTTTTCCACAATTATTACTCTCTTTCCTGTTCTATTGTCTGTCGACTCTCTCTAACTATCTTCCTCTCTATTACATAGTGTAGTCTATTTAAGACCATATTGGACCATTAAAAAATGATTTGTCTTCCATGACCATTCATATTTCGATTCAGAGTTTTGCTTACAAATATCCCACATTCTCTTTGTCAAATCATTATAATGTAATTTAACAAATATACCATGGTTCTAACACTTTAAATAATATATCCTTTCTTGACATGACTTAAGTGATGTGAAATTTGAAGGTGGAGGTGGTGCCCCTACACCAAATTCCATGTGTTACAATGGTCAGAGGTCATGGAATGACCATATTCAATTGGAAACTCATAAAACTGTCAAAGGAATGGCTGAAACTACTCTGCCAGTCAGAATTAATTGAGTAAAAATACAAATATAGACCTCACAAATGCATAGATGTGGTCTAGGATCAATATATAACTATTCCAAATGCATTTAAATGTAAGACAATGACAAAATGAATCCAAAATCACTCTAAGAACTCAAGGAAATTGCACTTGAAAGAAGTTTATTTATCAAAAACTCAGTATAGTCCGTACACCAGGCCTCTTCTGCCGTACAATGAAACTTTGGCATATTTGATGGACTCCTAGAAACTACCCCAACCAATCCCAATCAGTTGGATGGATTAGTTTGCACTAAAACATAACAAAATCCAATTCCCTCCATTTTCTAATAACTACTGCATTTCAAATTTTTGAATTTGTAACATTACAAATTTGGAGTTTTTGAAACTTTTAAAGATAATGAAGCCTTAAGACTTTGAAATGTGACCCAAATGAACTTATTAAGCATTATTAAAATCAAATCTAAACTGTTATAAACTTGTAACACCAAATACCATCCTAGGCTCTTCTTTTTGTCCTTATAAGGCCTATTAGGCCTTTTAAGACTTATTACATATTTGCCATTTGCATTGCATGGAATGACCTTATAGGCCATTATAGGTGCCAATACATTCCAATTAACATCTTTAGATGTCATTAGGTACATGGTTGTCATTATGGACTCCTAATAGTCTTTGGATGTTCTAGGTGCCCTTGCACCATGTTCACCACCTTTGAAAGGATTCTTGTCCCAAGAATCAGTCCTGACATTGGATGTTTGATTCTGAACCAAAAATTTCAAAAAAACATCAGCCAACTCAAGATATGAAAACATGTCTAAATTCATTAAAAAAATTCATATTACATCTCATTAAATAATGTTGAAGTTAGATTGGGCAATAAAAGTGAAAATATTATGCCTTCTAGACATGCACAAAACTATTCAAAACTCCAATGAAATGTAACACCATATCCTAGCAATCATTTGAATCCATATCAACCATAAAAATAAATATTTGTCAACAATATAGTTAGACTGTACCCTCATGGGCAGTAACTGACAGATTTCTAATGAATTTACATTTTCATTGCTTGAACATAGTTTACATTCACTGTTATGATTTGGAATCGATCATTAACTTGGTCCATTCCCAATACTCATTAACTTAGTTTACATTCACCGTTATGATCTCTATAATCTGGAACAATGGAGTTTTTAATTTCTAATTTCTAGAGTGTATTTATTTTGATGTTATGTAAATTTAATTTAAAAATCAATAATATCAATACAAGTATAAGCATTGTTAAGTGGATTTATATTCTCAATTCAATTTGTGCAAGAAAATGATGTACTTTACGTACTATTAAATTTTTGACAAACTTTCACATATTAACTTTTGAAGTAGAACTAAAGGCAATGCATTGTTGTTAACTTGTCATTAATAAAAAATCTATTGGCAAATCAAAAATCAGTTATTGTTCATTTTGTAAAACTAAACTATTTTAACTAAAGTATACATGCAATTTTTACGGGAAGAGGTTGAACAAACTATAATCTTGAACAAACTAAGCGGAATATGTAAACATTTACTACACTGTCTCTTTTCTCTATGATTGATTATAAATATCACGGTGTTTTATGGCACTTTCATTAATTGTATCATGGTTGTGCTCTACTATTGTACTTAACCTTAAACATATCTCCAATGATTACAATCACTTGCACATGCTTGTACCTTGTGGTTGTTACATCTTCTTAATTATTGTGATTGTTGCTGATTTAAGGCATGATATGTCGATGTCTTCTTATTGTATTTATTCTATTAGGACTTCAAACTAAGTGACATTTCCTTTTCACATGAGCATATAATTCAAAATTTCCTCTATAGAAGAAATTGTTCATTAATAGTAGATAGATGTGTTTTGCCCTATGATCTCATGATAATGGCCATATTCAATAACTCTATAACATGATGGTTGTTCCTTTTAAGAGAGATGGTTGTTCCATTATTCTAAAAACTACACTTTGTTATCCTTTTGACATGATAACATTATATGTCAGAAACTTTGAGGTTCTCTTACCTTTTGTATGTCATGGCTTCACCTCTATGCAACTAAATCTCACTCTGAAAATGATCTTCTTTTAGGAAACAATGAAAATCCTCTATGGGTTCATACTTATTGTGACTTCCCATGGCACACTATCATTTCTTGTACACTATATTTTTCCAATTCTTTTAAATTGTCACTATCTTTGAAAATTAATGCCATATGTTTCTTACATTTGATTCAATTTCCATATTAATTACTCTCTTTAGTTGTAATAGGAACTTTTGACTTAAGCATGTGTGATGCAAACCTAGATATAGATGGGCATTAATGCATTAATGCTCAATTGAATGCCTTAATGCAGCTCCCAGAGAAAGGCCATCTGGAAGCTTTGGAGGAAATAATTTGTACTAGGTATGGAATCACCTCCACTACAATGCCAAATTTTGATGTGTTATTATCTTCAATTGTAAGTTTCTTTTACAAAAATATATTGTATATCTTTACAGACTAGACAATGTAACTGTACAACTCCAGAATATATTCTCTATAATCTCTAATTCAGTAGTATAGTGAGGAGATTTATGTAACTCCCAAAATACTTATCCTTTTGAATATTTCATGGTCTAGTGAGCATGATTTGTGTGTGTATTTGTAAATCTTGTATAATCTTATAATATTTTTTTTTTGATTATATACAAGATACTACTAATGTTTGTATGTTTATATTTTGTATATTTATAGCCCATGAAGAAAGTCCACACTTGACAATATGAACCCAGAACAAAATAATGAGACACTTGCTAGATTGTGGTCTCAGTTCCAAAGAAAAGATGTTGAAAAATGTTATTGTCCTTGCAAAAAGTGTAAGGGCTTAAAGAATCAAAGAATTCTAATCAAAATAACCCAGAGTCATTGTAGGCAATATGGTCACATTGAAGGGGGGCATGATTTTCATCGATTGGTGAATGTGGGTTTTCAATTGGAGGAACATGGAGGTGTGAATATCCAAGCCGACGATAATGCTCCCATGGAAGAAGATGATCCCATGGTAGAGAATACAATTGAAGAAGATGGCATTGGCATAGCTGATCAAGATGATCATGATGATGGTACTAGCCCATTTGATAATGATGATGAAGATGGTCTTGATATAGCTATAATTGAGAAGGCATACGAGCCCCTATGCCAAGGGTCCCAAACAACTCTTCTCTCTGCTATAGTGTTTTTGGTGAACTTAAAGGTTACAAATGGTTTATCCAATGTAGCAATGTCATGTATGCTAAGGTATGCCATTTTTGTCATCTTCAATGTTAGCATACCATTATGATTCATTATATTAACAATTCATATTTGTTGTTGTAGGTTGATAGGTGAGTTTTTCTTACCACCATCAAATATTTTTCCTCATTCATACTGAGAATTATCTACCATTATGAATCAAATTGGAATGCAGTATCAGAAAATACATGCATGTCCCAATGATCACATTCTATATCATAAATAACATGAATTTACAATAGAATGCCCTATTTGTCATACTAGTAGATATCGGTCAGATCAAATTAAAAAAAGGTGCCTCACAAGAGTCTTCGGTACATTCCCCTTATTCCACGTCTTGAATGATTATTCAAGTGCACTAGCTTGGCACAATTTATGGATTACCATGCACGCAATAGAAGTCAAGATGACATTATGTGTGATGAAGGGTGCTCCCCTTAATACCTCAAACACATAACAAAAATAGAGAAACAACAACAATATGCAAGAACAAAAAATTGGCTTCTTATTATCTCCACAAATGTGGAATTACAAACTTTCAGAATTACAATATGCAAAGCCACATGGGCATTCCCTTACAATATTCTGTAGGACAAAGCCTTGAATCAATACCCAGATCTACTACCCAGAACTATTCTGAACTGCCTAAGACAATAATACAGCCTTCCTTATATAGGCAATTTTCCACCGCCTGGGAAGGTTCTAGAATTTTTAGCCAATAAGGCCGATCAAACTTAGAATTATTTTATTTTACATTTTATTACATCATAGTCGGCTCAAGATAACCTTTGAAACCCGAACAGAAATTTTGAAGAAAATTATTTTTCGCCATTTCAGGTGGCCCAACTTCCGAAGACCATAAGTCATCACCCGTTGACCCGCTCGGCTATTATAACCCCATTTTGGAAATGCCACGAAGTGCTCTATAGGCTTGACCCACGCAAGCGCTCGTCACCCAAATTTTCGACCTCATCTGGGGCCTCTAAAGCCTTCAAAACTGAGTTCAAAGTTTTTGTACCCTGCTGCCAATACCGAAAATCTTCAATATCTTCCAACATACACTGGATCTGGAAATGAAACTTTACTGGCAGACTTATATGACCAAAATGAACCTCCAAGAAAGAAATTAGATAATTTTGAGCACATACAAAAATTACCAAAAATAGTAACTTTCCATAAATAGCAGCTCTGCACAGGATAGCCCTTATTGAATTCAAAAATAGAAATATTTTTGGGTGATGCAAGATTGCTCTTACACCCAGGATGCTCCTGCATCAGACACCCAAGGTAATTTGAGAAGTGACCCTGTCACGACTCAGGTGTGCAGAGGAAAACCAAGATGGCTAACCTCCTCCTTTGTCAGCCATGATGAATCTTCAACAGGCCGTCCTTTCCACTTGACCAGATATTCTTCATATGTCCTGTTCCTTGTGCTTCTGCCAACACGACTGTCCAGTATATCTTCGATCTCCTTAGTGTCTGAACTAGTTGCTGGAATACTCCACTGTGCTGCTGCAACCTCATCTTCAACACCTCCTTCGTGATACTCTGTCAAATCTGAAATGTTAAACACTGGTGAAATATTCAGCTCACTAGGCAATTCTACCTCATATGCATTTCCTGAATCATGCTTCTTCAGTATCTTACATGGCCCAAACTTCTTCATTTTCAGCTTGTTATATGTACCAACTGGAAACCGCTCCTTCCGCAAATGAACCATGACTTCATCACCAACCTGAAATTCCTTATACCTCCTTTTCTCATCTGCCTTAGCCTTATACTATGCATTCATCTTGGTAATATGCTTCCTCACCTCCTCATGGATGTTCTTCAAGTGTTCTGCAAAATCCTCAGCTTCAGCACTACTTATTTCTCCTTTATCTATCTTTCTCAATTCAGATGCATTTCTTGGACTACTTCCATATACAATCTGGAATGGTGATTTACCAGTGCTCCTATTGACAAAATTATTGTATGCAAATTCTGCCTGTGGTAAAATCAAATCCCATCCTGTTGGCTTATCTCCAACCAAACATCTCAGCAAATTTCCCAAACTCCTATTCACCACCTCTGTCTGTCCATCAGTCTGTGGATGATGTGATGAACTAAACTTCAAATCTATCTTGAACTTCTTCCACAATGTACGCCAGAAATACCCAACAAACTTAGTGTCCCGATCTGAAACTATGGTCTTTGGCAAACCATGAAGTCTCACTACTTCTCTGAAAAACAATTCTGCTATATGAATAGCATCATTAGTCTTCTTGCAGGGAATGAAATGTGTCATCTTTGAAAATCAGTCAACTACTACAAAAATTGAATCATGTCCCCGCTATGTCCTCGGTAAACCAAGAACAAAGTCCATACTGATATCCTCCCAAGGCTTCTCTGGTATAGGTAATGGCTGATACAACCCTGTATTCTGCTTCACTCCTTTCGCCATCTGACACACTCTACAACTCTGTAAAAACTTCTTCACATCTTGCTGCAATTGTGGCCAATAATAATTCTCACCAACCAAAGCAAGGGTTTTATCACGACCAAAATGTCCAGCCAATCCTCCACTATGCTTCTCCTTGACAAGATTCTCCCTTATAGAACTTCGTGGAATGCACAACTGACTCCCTCTGAATAGCATATCATCCTGGATGATGAAATCCAACCATTTTGTCCTATCTAGAGTAACAGGTTCTGTACAAGCTTTCCAAGCTTCACCAAAATCGGGATCCTCTGGATACAAATTCTTGAGTTCCTTGAACCCAACCACTTCAATCTGCATTTCTATCAGCAATAGTTGCCTTCTGCTAAGAGCATCTGCAACCCTATTAGACTTTCCACTCCTGTGTTTCAAAACAAATGTATAACTCTGCAAAAACTCAACCCATTTCAAATGCCTTTGATTCAATTTTCCTTGACTATTCAAATATTGCAAAGCTTGATGATCAGTATACAAAACAAACTCCTTAGGAAGCAGATAATGTCTCCACTTTTTTAATGCCTGAACTATAGCATAAAATTCTTGATCATAAACAGAATATTTCCTCTTGGCATCATTTAACTTCTCATTGAAATAAGCAACAGGTTTACCTTCTTGGCTCATAACAACTCCTATTGCAGTACCACTAGCATCACAATCTACTTGAAACACCTTATTAAAATTTGGAAGTGCTAAAACAGGTTGTTCTATAACTTTTTGTTTCAACAATTGAAAACTCTTTTCTGCCCCATTAGTCCACTTAAACTCTTTTCTATCCCCTCTCATTGTTTCAGTCAAGGGTCCACAAATACTGCTAAAGTTTCTGATAAACTTTCTATAAAAGCTAGCTAGACCATGAAAAGATCTTACCTCAGTAGCATTCCTTGGAGTAGGCCATTCAAGGATAGCCTGTACCTTCTTTGGGTCCATTTTTAGACCTTCTGCTGAAACTACAAATTCCAAATACACCAACTCTTTCTTCACAAAACCGCACTTCTTCAAATTAATCAACAATTTCTCTTCTCTCAACTTCTCAAATACCATACGAATATGCATCATATGCTCATCCAATGTCTTACTAAAGATCAAAATATCATCTAGGTAAACAATGACAAACTTACCCAGAAATTCTTTCAGAACCTCGTTCATGAGCCGCATGAAAGTGCTCGGTGCATTGGTTAGCCCAAAAGGCATGACTAACCACTCATACAGTCCTTCCTTTGTCTTGAAGGAAGTCTTCCATTCATCTCCTTCTCTGATCCGAATCTGATGATATCCACTCTTCAGATCTATCTTTGAGAAATACACAGCTCCACTCAAACAGTCCATAATATCATCCATTCGTGGCAATGGAAACCTGTACTTGATTGTGATCTTGTTTATTGCCCTAGAATCTGTACACATCCTCCATTCTCCATTCTTCTTTGGTGCTAATACCGCTGGTATAGCACAGGGACTCAGACTCTCACGGATCAATCCTTTCTGTAACAACTCATGTACTTGTCTGTTCAACTCCTCACTTTCTGCAGGTGTCATTCTGTGTGCTGCCTTATTTGGAAAACTCGCTCCTGGGATCAAGTCCATCTGATGACTGATCTTCCTGACTGGTGGTAATCCATCAGGCACGTTATCGGATACAATATCCTGAAACTCATTCAACAAATCTACAACTTCTATAGGAACATCTTCTACTTCCTCTTTACCAACTTTTGGAATTAAAGCAAAACATACATGCTCATGCCTCATACCATCTAGGAAATTTCTTCCATCAACAAAAGTTATCCTTGCATTACCACATACCTTTTCTTCGGTCTCCTTCAATGGTTTTAGCTTATGCCGCACTCCATCCTTTGTCAGGGAATAGGTATTCGCACGACCATCATGTACAGCACATCTGTCAAACTGCCATGGTCTACCCAACAACATATGACATGCATCCATAGATATGATATCACACAATACCTCATCTTGGTATCCGCCGATCTTGAACTTTACCAGGCATTGTTCATTGACCATGACCTTGTGGTCATCCTGTACCCAGGCAATCCAATATGGATGTGGGTGTTTCTGTCTCTTGAGCTTCAACTTTGTCACCATCTCTTCTGACACCAAATTGTCAGTGCTTCCACTATCAATAATCACATCACAACATTTACCTTCACACTTGCACCTGGTGCGAAACAGGCTCCTCCTTTGCTAAGGTTCATTCTCACCACTCAACAAGATTCTTCTGTTAATCAATGTTTCTCCTCTTTCAGCATCTTCAAAATTTGATGATCTGGCATCTTCATCTACATGTGCAACTCTGGCCTGGCCTTCATTTCTCCTGTCTGTTCTTCCTTGGCGCTGAGGACATTCAAATGCCCTCTGACCTTCTTCTCCACAGTGAAACCATGTTCCACGGAAGCCACCTCTTCCAGATCCTTGTCCTCTTCCTCTTCCTCTCTGATCTCTATTATTCTGATCCTGGAAGCGATTGGAATTATTTCCTCGCTGATTCTGACTGCTACTGGCCTCATCCTTCTCTTTCAGATCTTCATTTCGGCCACCGTATGACCGTCCACCAGATCGTCCACCGTGACCTCTTCCATTTTGTCTACTCTCAAACTTCTTGTTAAGCTTTTCCTCTACTTTTAGGGCAAACTGGTATGCCTCTTCAATACTGTTCATTCAAACCAGATTCAGCTCCTCCTGAATGCTTGGCCTTAACCCATTAAGGTATCGGGCAACTTTCTCCTTATCAGCTTCTGCATGGCCTGTTCTGATGAGAAGTCGATAGAACTCCTCTGTATACTCCTGAACAGATCTTCCTGCTTGCTTCAAACTCTGCATTTTCTTCAGTAGGTCAAGCTCATAATCAACAGGAATGAACTGTCACTTCAATTTATCCACCATCCGATCCCATCTTGTGATTTTATCTTTCCCTCTTCTATTTCGCTCCAACTGAATTTCTTGCCACCAGATCTTTGCATGACCTTTCAATCTGGCCTTCACAAATTTGACCCTATCAGCATCGTCAACATCTTCGTACTCAAAATATTCCTCACATTCATTGATCCAGTCAATCAATTCCTCTGGGTTAAGATTTCTAGAAAATGTGGGAACCTCAATCTTAGGTCTTTTCCCAATCTTGGAAATCGCCCGAAAAAGTCTTTCTTCCTCCTGGTTCACAATTTCAGCTTCTCCTTCTTGATATTCTTCTTCGGCTTCATCCTCGCTTTCATCTCTGACATTAAGATTCATTCCTCTACGAATCTCTTCTTGCAATGCTCACACTTGTCTCTGCAGCTCTCTAACCTCAGGTGTCACAGCACCAACTCTTCCGCCACGTTCTCGTCATGGAGGCATTTTCGCGATGCGCGCTGAAACCCTAACCACGGTCCTGGTGCAAACTGCCTCACAGTCGGTGATCTATTTACACACTCAAGAACCTGGCTCTGATACCACTTGATGAAGGGTGCTCCCCTTAATACCTCAAACACATAACAAAAATAGAGAAACAACAACAATATGCAAGAACAAAAAATTGGCTTCTTATTATCTCCACAAATGTGGAATTACAAACTTTCAGAATTACAATATGCAAAGCCACATGGGCATTCCCTTACAATATTCTGTAGGACAAAGCCTCGAATCAATACCCAGATCTACTACCCAGAACTCTTCTGAATTGCCTAAGACAATAATACAGCCTTCCTTATATAGGCAATTTTCCACCGCCTGGGAAGGTTCCAGAATTTTTAGCCAATAAGGCCGACCAAACTTAGAATTATTTTATTTTACATTTTATTACATCATAGTTGGCTCAAGATAACCTTTGAAACCCGAACAGAAATTTTGAAGAAAATTATTTTTCGCCATTTCAGGTGGCCCAACTTCCGAAGACCATAAGTCATCACCCGTTGACCCGCTCGGCTATTATAACCCCATTTTTGAAACGCCACGAAGCGCTCTACAGCCTTGACCCATGCAAGTGCCCATCACCCAAATTTTCAACCTCATCCGGGGCCTCTAAAGCCTTCAAAACTGAGTTCAAAGTTTCTGTACCCTGCTGCCAATACCGAAAATCTTCAATATCTTCCAACATACACTGGATCTGGAAATGAAACTTTACTGGCAGACTTATATGACCAAAATGAACCTCCAAGAAAGAAATTAGATCATTCTGAGCACAGATGAAAATTACCAAAAATAGTAACTTTCCATAAATAGCAGCTCTGCATAGGATAGCCCTTATTGAATTCAAAAACAGAAATATTTTTGAGTGATGCAAGATTGCTCTTACACCCAGGATGCTCCTGCATCAATGTGAATGCCTATGGATGGTTCTGCATTTAAATACATAGAAACAACATGGCCACACTTTAAAGAAGAACCTCATAATCTCAAGATTTCAGTGGTAGTGGATGATGTCAATCCATTTGGAGATATGAGATCTACTTACTCAGTGTGGCTTGTTTTTGTTATTAACAATAACATTCCTCCTTGGATGTCCATAAAGAGGGAGCACATGATGTTGTCAATGATTGTACCAAGTATTTTTTCATTTAATAGTTATGTAAATTAATTTATAAACACCGCATCAAGATGTTCATAATAATTATGTAATGTTTTTGTTCATTTAACTAGGTAAGTACCAAGTTAAAGATATGAGCATTTATATTGAGCCCCTTATTGATGAGTGTTAATTTTATGGAATGGGATCACTATGTATGACATCTCTAGACCAATAGGACAAAGAAAATTTCAATTCCATGCAATGCTTGTATGGACAATACATGATACCCTTGGGCTAACTCATTTTTGCGGTATGTTATATATTCATGTTAAGGTCACGTATTTTTGGTATGTTATAGTGCTTACACATTATTGCTGTATTTTAAGTTGTGCATGATAATTGTACAATATCTTTTAGGTCTTCAGACAAAGGGTAAATTTGCATGTCCAGTTTGTGGTTCGAAGATGAAATCTCGTCATTCAAGAAGTTTAGGAAAGCATGTGTTCGATGAGTTTAGGGACTTTCTCCACAATAATCATAAGTGTCGAACTATCAAAAAACAAATTTTTAATAGGAAAGAAGAGATGACATCAAGGCCACGAAGAATGACACCTCATCTATGGAAGTTAGAATACAATAGACTAAATCACCGAGGTAATGTCATTCCATCTGATGATTTTTGTTTGAAATTTAGATTTTGATATTGTCTTTTATTTACTAATGATGTTATTGATGCTTGTGAAGGTCATCAAGGCATCAATGACCAACTTCC
Organism: Chamaecyparis obtusa; assembly: GCA_027943335.1. Taxonomy (NCBI): domain Eukaryota; kingdom Viridiplantae; phylum Streptophyta; class Pinopsida; order Cupressales; family Cupressaceae; genus Chamaecyparis; species Chamaecyparis obtusa. The sequence goes on from BSBK01002782.1 coordinate 5,195,717, forward strand.
TAGAGGAATAAAAAGTTATCCTAGTCAATTTAGTAGGTTGCCGTACTACAAGGATCTCCCAATCGTGCATTTGTTTGATCCTATGCATATTGGAAAGAATGTAATGGAGACACTATGGAAAATATTGGATGGAAGGCGTGACAAAGAAAAAATGGCCAAAATTTGTAATGATATTCATGAATCCAATCATGCACTGAAAATTTTTATTGAATCAAATAACAATGGAGACCGCATAAATATGAGTGCCCTTCCTTGGTTATTAACTGAGTAGAAAAGTGATGCATTAAAAGAAGTCATAAAAAAAAACAAAATTTCCGATAGGATTTGCTGCAAATATAAGTAGTCTTGTATCAAAGAAAGGTGATTTTGGGCCAATGTTGAAAATACATGATTGGCACACCTTCCTCAAGGTAAGTCATGTTCCCTATTTACAATATATTTGTAAAATTGCATGTTCTTTTTATTGTATTATTTTACAATATATTGAAAAGATCATTTTTTAATCATTGCAGTACGTCCTACCTCTATCCCTCCTAGACAAGTTTGACAATAGTGTTAAACAAGTTATATACGATCTTGGAGAATTCATGAGGTTAGAAGTGTTATTATATTTATGACTTGCTTTACTTTTTATGTAATTTATTGTATATTTTTATCTAAAATCTTGTTTATATGTTCTTGCGAGTTGAATCTCTTTTAGGTGGTTATCATCTAAAGAAATTGATAAAAAATTTATAAAATATTGGAAGAGAAAAATTCCTCACCTTATGTGTGAAATGCAAAAGTGTCTACCTCTAAATTTTTTCAATGCTCAAGAACACTACCTCATGCATCTAGTTGAGGAGATTGAATTATGTGGACTTGTAAACACTAGGTCAATGTGGATGGTTGAGAGGCACTTGAAATTTATTAAGGGCTTGGTTCAACAAAGATCACATCCTTAGGGTTCTATGGTGGAGGGATATATGGTATATTGGACCATGGTGTATATTAGTGAATATCTTCCCAAGTTTGTAACAAATATCCATGTAGATCGCATTTGGGATCCCAACTCTATTAACAAATTTGAAGGGGAGTACTTGATGGGGAAAGGTAGATTGAGGAAAGTGAGAGGTAATTATATGATGTTATTGTAGTTTATTAATCCTTATAGATCTTCAATATAAGTTGTTTCTAAACGGTCTATTTTTTTTCTTTATAGTTGGTCGTGAGTGGGATGCACTACATTTGTATATTGCAAACAATCTTGATTGGACGATGGTATGGATTCAACACTCTCAAGAAAATGGTCACTCATTAACATGGGATGGTGTTGCATCATTGGTTAAAGAAACTCATCGTAATGGAGATCCCAATGTTATGCCAATGGTACTTGAACTAGCATATGGTTTAAGAGGTAGAAAGGTACGTATAAGTTTACTAACCATGACCCATAAGTTTAATATCTACTCATGGATTGATGCAAATAATCTTGACATGTTTGAATAATTGCAGATCAAACACCACAAAGCTATGTACTACCATGGCTGTAAATTTTGCATAAAAAAGTTAGACAACACGAAGAAAACTTGTGATTCTGGGATAAGTGCAGTCTTCGAGGTCACTAATATTTCATCTAGAAATGACATACATCCTCAACAATTTGAAAATCAATACTATGGCATTTTGGATGATATACTTGAGTGCGACTTTAATTCATTCAAATTAGTTCTACTTGTTGTCAAATGGTACAGGCTATGACTGAATCAAAATGATCCTGATAGGACTGTTATTGAACATGATAGTGGATTTACAATGATTAATACAAGGTCATTTGAAACAGTTGGAGATGAGCCCTATGTTCTTCCAAGCCAATGTGAGCAAGTGTTTTACTTTTCCGTTTCACATAAACTGGGTTTGTCAGTTGTTGTTAGACATGATCCAAGAGAAAGGCTGGTATAGTATAATGCGATGGAAGAAGAAGATACTGAAGAATCAGAAGATGAAGTAAATGAGGATCACAGATGACTGTTACACAATGAAGAAGAAGAAGAAGAAGAAGAAAATGATGATGATTCTAGTGATGCTGATGATGGTCATGATGATGGTGATGATGATGATGATGATGATGATGATGATGATGATATTAGTCATGATGATGAAATGGATGAGGAGGATGATGAATAACATGATCAATGAAATGTATGTCAAGGTATGATCAATGCCACATATGAGGTACTGATTTATTCATAGAAATTTAAATTAAGTTATTATGTGTTGAACTCTATAGTCATGGAGTATATTTTGCATCATGTAAATTTTATCTTCTATGTAATTTGTAGCTTACATATCATGTAATTTTTGGCTAACTTAAGATAAATGATTTACATATGCAGGAGATTTACTACCTTTGATATGGATCGACAGGTATAATTTATTATTTGGTTTCCTTCTCTTTAGTCAATAAAATATATAGATCCTACTATGTCTCTCATTTGATGGATTGTAGGTATCACCAAATAGGTATTTGTCTAGTCTGTCTTCCTCAAGTGAGGAAAATGCGGGAATAGAAGACAAAAGTGAGACATCTAGTAGGTCTAAAATAGGGAGATCAACTAGAGGTCAAAAGATTAGAAGAAAATTTGATAAAAAAATGCAATTTTTCCTTGCTGAGGGGGGGGGGGGTCATGTTCTTATGATAATGAGACCAAAGGCGACATGAAGGTTCCCTTAAGGTACACACATCTTCAGAAAGAATGGGTACCTAAGGAACTACCTCCAGTTAATATTGATTTTTCTGTTAACGAAAGGATATATCACATAGCTCCATCTTCATTACATGGTTTGGGCTTATTTTCCATGGATGAAATAAAGGTCAGTTATAATCAAGTTGTTGAATTGATGGAGTATGTAGGACCTTGTTACAATTACAAGAATTGGATGCGGATTGTGCAATATAAAAAAAGTATGCGTAGGTATGCATTGTCAGCAAATTATATACAATGCAAAGCAAATGATCAAACTAAAAGCCTCACTATGTATATTGATGGAAGGCCAAAAGCAATAGGGAATATTGTAGGTTTTATAAATAGTTCCCGACTTGTGTCAACTAATAAGCGGCTGAATTGTATATTCGAGGTACGCGAGGGAAATCGTGTATTTGTATGTGCGATAAAATTAATAAGTGCAGGGGAAGAGCTTCTAATAGATTACAATTTGAATCGTGTAGATACAAAAAAATTCCCTATCATGGGACTGGTAAGTATAACATTTAAACCAATTGCCTCTAATTAATATTGACTCCAATCACTTCTGATTGCTAAGAATTACTAATCTTTTTCATAGGGTGACATGGATATTCCACCTCAAGACACAGGCGGGGATGTTCCTCACAGTACACCTTCTTCAGCAAAGGTAAACCTTAATTAGTGTAACTCTAAAAATTATATAGAAACAAATGTCATATTATTATATTCTTTTCTTTATGGCTTTGGAGTTATTTTGATAGAATTTTACTGATATTGATGTCACAACTTGATACTTATTGATAGAGAAAAGAAAAATAGGCAGCAGATCTATTTTGATCTGAAGTTGACGTGACATTTAGAGATGACGTAGAATCTAAATCTAACCATGTATTCATGGATACTCAAATAAAAACTAAATATGGTAATGAAATTCTTAACCTTCTAATGGAAGCAAACAAAATTGAGGAGTCAAAGGAACTCAAAGAAGAATTGACACGTAGAGTCAATTCTATTGATGTAAGCAGTAATTAATCTTAAGCAATAATTAAAGTTCAATAGATGTTTATATTTTATACTATCTTATGGATCATGATCTAAAATATGATGTGTTGTTCTTACAGAATTTTTTGACACGTGTGAAATGTTGTCAACATGGTGAGGGTTGTAGTGCCACACATCCTTCATGTAAATAATCCTTAAAACCTTTAACCATTGATTTAACCTTTGTATGCATTATTGACTCAACTTATGTTTGGGATGCTTATAGTACCCCATTTAATCTTTATCCATTACAAATGTCTTTGCTAACAATGTATTCTTCAGCTCATGATGAAGTGCAGACACCTCCTTCGGTTAATATTCCACATTTGACAGCTGCATTGTTCACAACAAGGTGCTTGTAGACATCTTCCTCTGTACCATCTACAGCTGGTAAAACCTTATTTTTCTATATTATGTTATGTGCTAATCATGAATTGATTATTTTTCTTGTTTGAATTTTATACATTGTATGGACCTATTTTGTGCACTAATAGATACACCTACACCTGGTACAAGAACATATCAGACTAGTACTAGTGAAGATCAACCATTTCCCGGATCAACTTGTGTTGCTAGTACTGGTTCATTTGTGGGAACATTGTTGATGAACAAGAACAATATGGTTTCATTAAAAGTACCAAAGCTTCCAGGTGCTTTAAAATTATTATTATTTACAGTGTAATTGTAGTTTACTTATACATAACTCATTTTGGACTGATAATCCCATGCTATTTTTGTAGGAAATGATGTTTTTTATGATCATCTTTATAAAATGATATTGAAGCTATTTGGGACCACCATGCGTAAAAGGTACCGAGCTTCATAATATTGGTACAATATTTTTCTTATCTTCCATTTATTGTACTATAGTAAAGCTACGATATCTAACAATTTTGTTTTTTTAAAAAAGGTGGAATAATCAGGATGCTAACTTAAAAAATCAGCTCATTAAATCTTTAGAGGACCTCTTTGGAATTAACAATTTTGACACAGTCATGATTCTTCAAAAAGAAGCCAAACATATAAATACTGTGAGGGACCAATATAGAAGGGCTCTAAAGGATAACTTAAAGTATGAGCGTCCTCCTATGATTCCACCAATGGAGTGAAATGAAATAATAGAAGATGAAAAAAAGAAAAGGCTAAAGGGTAGTGGAATTCAACCAGAAGACGTCAAAAGAAGGTATGTCATGATAGTATTAAGTAGAATGTAATCATGCACTAATTAGTGATCTTTGTAAATATATAATCTAACATGTTTCAAACTTTTCATAGACTGCAAGACACATCAAAAGCCACACAAGGGAGATTAACAAAGGTTGGCCAGCACAAACTTGGCTCTGGTGGCTATATGAAACTTCACTCTTGAATTGTAAGCAACAACATTGGAATTTCATATCAAATTTTTATATATAAGGTTGCAAACAATTCTGTTTAATCAAATCATACATGTAAAAGTGATGATATTAAACCAAAAATACAGGACACAGAATTCATTGTGATGCACATCATGGCCTACACCAAGAATCCCAAAGCCATAATGAAGAATCTGCTACACTAGATGAGACACAGGTAAATTGGTCAAATGAAAAGTAAATCAAATTGAATAGTTAATTTCAAACATAAATTGACTATTTCATGATAACAATGTGCATGACATTTCATGATAATAGCCTTCAAATCCTACCATAGAACCTAGGTGTGATGAAGGCCATGATGTGCATCATAATGTTGGAAGTATTAATTTTCTATTGGAAATAAATTACGTAATTATTAATAGAATTTAACATCTTTAATTGTAATTGGCTGCGTAACCTTTTTTTGAATATTTTAGAGCATGTTGAGGTGGAGGAAGATCAAAATGTTATTTTACATGATGATGTGGCATTGTCAGGTAAAGAAAAATGCATGTTATGTTCTACTGGTTAATAAAATACATGTAACAGTAAAAAAAGTATGCGAATTTAACCCATTTACTTGTTATTGCAGCATACCCCCCTTTAGTGCAGCAACATCATCCTCCTCGAGACATGAGGAAGCATCATAATTTGAGATCACAACCACAAGAGGAGGAAGATAATATTGATGCTCCTGTCAGCCTTTACCTAAATAAGAAATCTAAGAAAAACCCAAAAAATAAATGATTTCTTAAATATGCTCTTTGATAAAACTTGTTTGATTAACTTTGTTAGATAATGAAAGAACGTTGTTTTAAGTAATTATCTATGAATGTTGTGTATTGATATTGAATTATACGTCATGTTAATGAATATTTTTATGTGTTAATGAATTCTTGATTAGTGTTGCGTATTAATGAATGTTATATCATATTAATGAATGTTATGTGATTGTATTGATTGAATGTTATAGTTCATAAATGGATGAATGAAGTGTGTAATTAGATGTTAGTGGGGAATTTAGATTGATGTTAGGGGGAGGGGGGGGGGGGGGGGTGAGGCCAGATGAGCTTCCACCTTCATGTGGTTGGCCTTGTTAAGTAGAGAATATTAAAGTATTCTTGAAACCAAGTGAAGCTCAAACTAACACACCTTCATTATTTAATCAATTTCATTCATTCTAGGTCTTTGCTCATAAGTGCATTTTGAATGTGTCATTGTCAAGAAACTATCAAATAAAAAACAAGAAGGGCCAATAGTCAACTTCTCATTGTCATTGTCTGGCATGATTCAACTTCATTTTGTGTAAGTATTCTCGTATTGAATGCGTTAACCTCTCTTGGCCTAATGTGGATTATTTCATTGGTTTGTGTTTTTGAGTAGGTGAAGTGTTAAATAAGATATCAGTTGGATCTATAAGTAGCATATATATTCTATAGCTAATAGCCTAATACACCCACGTGAATAAATTTAATTGCTATCCCCTTAGGATTTACTTAAGAAAATAGTCCTTATGTGCTAAAAAATTAGTTGTTTTAGTTTTGCAATTGTAGATGATTGTATGTATGAATTCAACCACAAGAACTGAACATTTAAGCTCTATGACAATGCTTTTCATCCTTATATGGTAGGAAAATGAATCCAAGAAGGAAGCTTTTAGGAAATATTTGGAGTCAAGCGGCATGTTTGATACCCTCACAACAGGTCTACGATAGTTCTTCTTATATGATGAAATGCTGAATCTAGAAAATTTGTGAATTTGCATCTATTTGTGAGATAATATATTAATATTGGTAGTTCCTCTTATACGATGAAATGCTGATTTTAGAAAATTAGTTTGTGAATTTGCATCCATTATTTTTGGATGCTTGAATGTTATGTTTGCCTTGTGAGGATTCAAATTAATTTGATTGATATGATCTTCAAAATGGTGTAGTAGTCTTTTAGATTAATGTGATTTGTATTATCATATAATATCTCTACTCTTATAAACTACCTTGTTTCCATGTATGATTTACAATTATTCGTTCCAGTGTTCCAAAGATGAATTTGGATGATATCTTTGAGCAAAAGAATGAGGTTGCTAAAGTTGTTGAAGAACTTGAAAAGGTTGATATATTCATATCAGTTTCATTTATTTATTGATGTGTATTGTCAATTGATTACTATAAAATATCTCTAAAATATCAAACAAGATGAAATTTGAATGTAGTATGATTCAATCGTTCATTTCTATGCTTATAGGCTATGTCAAATTATGGATATGAGATAGTTCAAACACTTATTGTGGATATAGAGGCTGATGTGCATGTCAAGAAAGCAATGAATGAAATAAATGCAGGCAAGACTTTTACATCCAATACTAAATGTCCTTTTTACCATGATATTATTGGAGATTGCTAGCATATACTTTTGCATTTTGTAAATGGGTTGATGGTATTCATTTATTTAAGAAAACCCAACTCATTATCCTCAACTTTGTTCATATTTTTGTTCTATATTTGTTTAGTTTATTTACCCAAAATTTCTCTCAATTTCACCATCATTCATTTCATTGCTTTATATTAGCTGCAAGAATGAGGGTGGCAACACAAGAAAAAGCAGAGGCAGAGAAAATTTTACAAATCAAGAGAGCAGAAGATTTCCTTATTTTATTTTTCAGTATGCATCAACACTTCCTTTTATGTTATATATGTATATTTTATAGGTTTGTATATTTATAATTTTAAAAGTTGTATGTAATATACATTGGGAGATAATATATTGATATTGGCAGTTCTTCTTATATGATGAAATGCTGAATCTAGACAATTAATTCATGAATTTGCATCTATTTGTGAGATAATATATTAATATTAGCAGTAATAGTGCAAAGAAAAGAGGACATGACAAATTGAAATAATAAGATACAAGTGGAGGGAATTTGAATAAAAAAATGTAAAATTCTAACACACCAGTTCAAATAAAACCATTAAAAAATCCATAACCAAATCTAGTTTGCAAAAGCCAGCACAATTGAAACTCACCTTCTCAATGTTTTCTCTAATAGTATACTTGCAAGCCCTCTAACAAATCTCTGTAATATCGGCTCCATTGAATCCTTGGGTATAATAGGCCAGTGCCATTAGGTCCACATCCATTGATTTTCTCAAGCAAGACTTGAAAATTTGATAACGTGAGGACTCATCAGGTAAGGGAATATAAATCAACCAGTCAAGTTGGCTAGGCCTTAGCAATGCAGGATCGATGATATCGGGTAATTTTGTAGCACCAATAATGAAAACTATTTTCTTGGCTGTCATACCATCCATCTCTATCAATAATTGGTTAAGGACTCTATCTGCGACACTGCTAGCATCCCCAACACTGGTTCCATGATGCAAACATGCAAACCAGTTATGCATCACCAGTCAGAGAGCCTATCTCAAATAGTTCAAACAAAATTTCTACTCAAATATATTCACCATCCTCAACTTGAACTTCACTCATAAAAAATCAACACACCTGTGTAGCAATAGAATCAAGCTCGTAAAAAAATAGGATGCAAGGAGCTGATCCTCTAGCTTTATCAAAAATTTCCTTCACATTAGCCTTGCTCTCTCCAAACCACATTGTTAACAATTTAGGGCCCTTCACACTAATGAAATTGGCTTGACATTTGTTAGCAATGGCTTTAGCAGATGGATGGCTAGAGCCCAAAGCAGTCTGGAAGTGCTCATTACTAATGGCCATGGAGTTTAAAATCTCAACATCTATTGTCTCATCTTCTAAGTCTATAACATCCATCTTTTCCCTAATGCACAGAAGTGCAGCCTCATTACACAAAGAAGCAAGATCTACTCCAACATATCCATGGGTATCCTTAGCAATCTTTTCAAGATCAACTTGTAACAAGAAAACTAAAGATAAATAGATACTCCTACAAGAAACATAAAGATTACTAAATGCTTTCAAAATCCAAGAACTATTTAACATTAGATATAGAAGTACAAAAAATAAGGCCTTAATATAAGTACATCATCAGAGATCTTCATATTCTTTGTATGGATGCGAAGCACTTCCAACCTGCCCACTTCATCCGGAACCCCAATATCAATCTCCCTATTGAACCTTCCAAACAAACTAAGTGCTGGATCAATACTATTTGGTTGGTTAGTTGCTCCCATAACAATAACATGGGCATGCGATTTAAGTCCATCCATAAGCATAAGAAGTTGAGAAACAATTCTCCTCTCAACTTCACCATGGATTTTTTCCCCTCTTGGGAGCTATAGAATCAATTTCATCAATAAATATAATGGACGGGGCATTCTTCTCAGCCTCCTCAAAATCCTTCCAGAGATTGCTTTCACTTTCTCTAGCCAACTTTGACATGATCTTAGGTCCATTGACACAAAAAAAGAAGGCACCGGTTTAATTTGCCATTGCCCTAGCAATTAAGGTTTTCCTAGAAGTAGGAGGCCCATAGAGAAGAATACCCTTTGGGGGCTTCACACCAATATATTTGAAGAGTTGTGGGCATCTAAGAGGAAGCTCTACCAATTCAAAGATCACCAGTCAGAGCCTATCTCTCAAATAGTTCAAACAAAATGAAAAAACCCACAGTTTCATACAGAGCAGAGCAGATGGATTGCTAGAGCCCAAAGCAGTCTAGAAAATACAAGTAGGGACCTACTGACAACAAGTAGCAGAATGAGTGTGGTCACTTGAAGATAAATATCTAGACTAATCACTAATCAGGATGCCATTGGTGATTAGTTTGGATATTTATCTTCAATTTTTTTAAACACTCCACATTTCATCAAAATTTTGATCAACGTTCATCGAAAGTCTGGTCTAAAATCGACCATTTTGTATTGAAATATGGCATCACAAGTTTGGCATCCTAGTTGGAGCTGCTAAATATTTCAACCAAATTTGGTCGAAATATGATTGTCATGAGTTTGGCATCCTGGTTAGAGTGACCAAAGTTTTCGACCAATATTAATTTATATTGGTCAAAAGATTGACCAATACACCAACACTTGCCAATGTTATTTTTGGGCTAGGTTGCCTTCATTTTTGACCAAGTTTTGTGTCGATCATTCAACTGTTACAACAAAGTGTCAATATTTTAATGCAAATAATAGTGACAAACCAATTCATTGACCATTCGACCGTGTTGGGTAGAAACTTTGATCAATAGTGCATCAAAAAATGGTGCAAAATGTACTAGTGAATGTATAGCTTCATGTGTATACAGATGTAGATTGGGTAGGATGCATTGATGATAGAAAGAGCACATCAGGAGGAGCAGTATTTCTTGGAGATAGGCTTGTTACTTGGACAAGCAAGAAGCAAAACTGTATTTCTTAGTCAAGAGTAGAAGCTGAGTATGTGGTAGCCACACTAAATTGTTCTACAATTGTTTGGATCAAACAGATGATAAAAGATTTTGGTATTCAGATTGATTATCCTATTGTTATCCATTGTGATAACACTAGCACTATCAATATGTCTAAGAATCTTGTAATGCATGCAAAGACAAAACATATTGAGATAAAATATCACTTCCTAAGAGAGAAAGTTGAAGAGAAAGAAGTAATGGTGGATTATGTGAGTACAAAAGATTAGCTAGAAGATATATTCAAAAAGCCTTTACCTAAGGATACTTTTGAGTATCTCAGGGAGAAGCTGGGAGTAATTCCCTTCCCTGAATTTGATTAGAGTTTACAAGAATGCATTAGTTGTAAGTGACTGATGAAGGGTTGACTACTCTACTTCAGGAGTAGTACTGATGCTTAAATATTTGGCACCCTTTGCCATTGATGTCAAAGGGGGAGTAATATATAGTTATGAAAAAATAAGAAAACAAGCAGAAAGGGGGAGTATACATAAAACAAGAAAACAAGTAGAAGGAGCATGAAGAAAGGGGGAGCATTCAACAAATGTTGCAGCAGATGGAGGATTCATCCTTGGGGGAGTTTTTGTTGAGGAAATGGAGAATTTTATAAAATAATTTTACTTTTGGATTGGTGGTGTTTTTCATTCCATATGCTGCCATCAATGCCAAAGGGGGAGATTGTTGGAGATTTGCGAGCAAGCCAAAGTGCTGACTGTATGTTTATCATTGATGAAAACATATGGTAAGTATCATGAAAAGAAGCTTGATGGAGAGAGCCTTCAATATATGTTGGCTAGATATGTTGTCAATATGATAACATAAGCACAAAGGTTGATTCTGAGTAAAGACAATAATATAGTTGATTATTTCAGTAAGTGTTCCTAACAGGTCCCAGGAATAGTTCTGTATGTGATTGGCCATATGGTTATAGTAGAGCCTTGCACCTTTATACTTATGTTTTAGAAATATGTATAATGTGATGTGTATGGACACAGAGTCTATTATGCAATATAGGAGAAGTAATGATGTCTGTAGTTACCAGTTATAGATTCCTGAGATTATCTAGCAGATCCGACATTGATCAGAGTGTTGCAGTAGTTTTGCTTATCATAATGATATGCACACTTGGATTTATGTTTAGAGAAGAGTTAAGAAGATTCTCTTAAGAACGCATGATGTAATTCATCTTGAGGAGAAAGTATTAGCTTATTTGGTAGAGCCGACAATGTGAAGATTCACGTCTACTCACATTGAATTGAGCGATCTTAATTTATGTTGCGTGCTTAGTAGAGCTGACTGAGATGTTATTGGAGAGTTATATTGTTTCTTTGATATAATTTCAAGGTGATTCTATCAGACTGACTTGATTATATCATTTAGAGGAAAGATATTAATAGGCAGTAATTTGTGATTGCTAAGCATAGTTCTGAGTTGAAAGACAAGAGAAGAGCAAAGAGTGCAAAGTGTTGAGCCATCAACAGAAGGTCTATGTGACATAAAAGAGAGTATATGCTACTCATTGGAAGTGATCAAGATAGTAGGTCTATGCACAGTTCACCAAGGTCCAGATATAGTGTGTATTTGTTAAACAAAAGGTTGTAGCCTTCACCCCTTTGAGTAGTGTGCTCTTGGATAGTGCGTCCTCACCCATAACATGGTTAATTGTAAAAGACTCCTAACAGGGTCTGACCCTTAACTAGGGCACTATACTTAATGCATTGTAAAGATCAACTCCTAACTATGTTGTAAGATCTTCTAACAGGGATCATTATACACTAGTGCAATTTATAGTGGGTGCTAATTCCCACCGGGGTTTTTACCTATTTGGGTTTCCCTATAATCAAAATTGTGGTGTTGTACATTATGTTTATGATTAATGTTCTTCTATACTTAATTGGATAAAGAATTGAATCTTGTAGATAACCGATTCACCCCCCCCTCTCAGTTATCTCTTGGGACTATTCCTAAGACATACTTCTTGCCAAAATATTTTATAATAATTCACCTTGAAAGTATTTCTGTGGTCAAATGATTTCCACAACTTTATCTCCAAGAAATAAATATTATTCTTTAGCTCTATGTCGATGTTTCATCTTAAGGTAAAAATAACTTTTCTCCAAATAAGAATAATCGTCAAGATTTTATAATTCTTTCAGTTTACCAAATATTTTTATTTGGATAAAAGTCTTCCCACCAATACTTTATTCAATTATTGAAACCAAAATACTTTTACCTTTGTTTTTATCTTTTCCCCTATGAATACTTCTTCACGTGACATTTTACCAAATGACTTCCAAATTTCTCTTGCTTGCAAAAATTACTTATATTAATGTTTTTATAAACACCCTTGGTAAAATATTTCTATTATTTGTGCAATTATTTCAATTTTTACTTATATTATTTATTTCCATTGTAGAATTTTAGGTTTTCATTTTGTATTCATTGGGTCATTGGGGAAACAATTCAAATAGATACTCGATCATATTAGTTCCACCCTTCAGTGAAACAACTTCATTGTCCTACCAATGGAATAATTATGCTGAAGGTGTTTCTTATATGAAACGCATCGGCTTGGGTTAATTTGTTCGATGGCCGTTGAACAAGCTGTACGCATGCAAGATGATGGAAATGATCGAGATCATCTATGGATTTTGAAAAAACCAAAAGTTGTAACATTTCCGTTGTGTGAACCGACTGTAGAGCTATTGATTAACTCGCCAGTAACCGGAGTTAGGTTCACGGTTTACAAGACACGTGTTACTTATTTCTTCGTTGCTCTCTTTTTTAGTTTGTGTAGCGGTGATGAATTCATTACTAGTGGTACTTTCTTCCATTTTATTTTTTGTGGCATTGATTGATTGGTCGGAAGTGACAGAAGTACGAGGTAGTGGTAGTTCATTTATGTTCTGATGGGTTGCTCATTTACCAATGTGGCATTAGATTATTATACTTTGCAAGAAACTAGGGAGATGTGAAGGACATAATTAACAATGTGGCAACTGGTTGCTTGTGCGTTAGATGAACATAGTGGTGAAGGACTAATTTAGAGATCTGGTGAAGAGTTTGGTTGGAAAATCTTGAAATAGTCGCATGATCGGTAGATCTAAACAATTTCCTTGTGAACACACGACAACCGTTGAATCTTTCAATAGTGGCAGTCCTACACAAACCTTAGACAGTGGAATGTTGAATTTCTTGGTGATTTTGAAATCTTTTCTAGATCCACCGGTTGTCACAAGACTGCAAAGAATCTTTCATACCCTTGCGATCATGCGCTAGCCATTGATTTTGTTTACAAGCCACTGCATGGGCCCAACCTTTAAACATTCTGGCGGGCTGGGAATTCTACATAAAATCAAAGACCGTCATATGTTTGCAAGGAGTCTTTAGTATCCTTATGATTATGTGACAACCTTCGATCTTGGTTTATTCTAGGCACTTGCAAAAGGTCTCTCCACTGCTAGATGTATACACATGAGCCTTTCTAATTGGTCGAAGGTATTTCCTGAGCTTTATCTATGGATCAAAATACCTTCAGTCGGGTGATCTTTGAATAGAATAAATAAATGTTATAGTATACAACAATTATGAGGTTCTCAATTGGTTGGTGAGTCTCCAAATGCAAGTTGGCGGTCTATTTTGCAGGTTGCCATATGTCAAAATTATTCAACGATTAGTTCTTCTATTTAGTGACGTGGTGATTTCAATGGTCACGTGTTCTCATTATTCTGGCAGTTATGTCTCAAATGGTCAGCGATTCAACAAGATGGTTATCTCAAGTCTCCCATTATAGCGGTTAAGTTATTAAAAGTATGCTGACTTAGTGGGAAACATTTAATGAAGATCTGATCGACGGTTGATCTTTAATCTTAGTGCTTGACTCAGGTTAAGAAAATCTTCTAGTGACTTGGAGAATAAAGGTGTTCATGCAGTCTCCAGTCTTAACCATAGTTACAGGAAATATGTAGTGACCTGGAGATGAATTCAGTCATGTGGTCGCCAGATGAAGGTGAGTTAAGAAAACATTTTCAGTGAGTTGTTTTCAACCATTTATTTAATTTTGTTCAGGTGGTCATCGCCTAGTCTCAGAATCTCTTGATGGTCTTTTGTCACCAAGTTTCGACATAAGATTAAAAGGAAATAATTTTGCAATGACTAAAAGATTGACTATAGTTGCCAAGTCTCAGAATGGAAAAATTGAAGTGACAAAACGTTTGCCAGTCTTCGGATAAATTCAACAAGGTTCAAACTATTCAGCAACTATGATTCCTTGCTATACTCACCAGGTCTCTAGAACAAATAGAGTCATTTAAAAATTAAACTTTTGTTTAGTCACCATATCTCAAGGAATATAAAGGATGTGCCAAATCTTTCAACACTTATGATAATGTGTTGTAGTCACTACGTCGCCAGAAATTAAAATTTGATTATGTCTCATTGTCTTGGCTTACGTCTACTGAATTCAGTTGTGAATGTACCAAGTAATGGTGGAACTAACATGATTTTCAGCTTTTCAATCTCTGATGGATTACTGCATTCAACTCCATAAAATAAATAGAGTTGTTCTTCACTTATTTTGAAATACCAAGCATTCAGACAAGCCAAAATGATAGAATTTCATGAGATTTTCAGAGCAATTTAAAATTTGAGTACGTTCAAAATTTGTAGAGGAGTTCGAATTCACAGATAAGATGAGCCAATTATTAGTTAGTGGAGCCTCTACCACCAAAGGTGCTAAGGAGAAAGTTAAGGAAAACCATTCAGATGAATTCCTCATTTTATTGCCAGGGTCATCATAGAATAAGAAGGTTAGTGATCAGTGTTTTTTTGATGAGATTGCATACTGTAGAGATGCTAAAACACTAGATGTCACTAGAATATCTTTATTCAAGTACTTTTATAAGAATTCTGATATTCTGCTCCCCTTCTCAAACCCTTGGATGTCAGGGTTAGAAAAATTAATAGTTCCAGAGGTTTTCGTAGATGTAGATGTCTTAATTATTTTGTCTCATAGCTATGATCCCCTATCTAGAACAATTAGGAAGGGTGATGGTTCTGCACTAGCAACCCTTGACCAAAATTCATTCATGAGACCTTTTGGTATCTAGGTCCCAATGGCTATGGAGATTAATCTGTAGGCCCTGGCCAATAGATATATTAGGGAGGCTGCTGTGGTGGTGAAAGAAATCCAAAACCATGTTCCCTGGGAGAATAGGAATTACATTGCGCCCATGGCCGGCACAAACCCATTTTTCTACAAAGATCTCTGATTCTATATAAAGTATATTGCATATGGATTATGCAAAGTTCTAGGGGTTGATGGTGGAGAGAGGATCACCTCAGATCTCTTAATAATGGTTTTGGACTCCCAGAGTCTTCATGTGATGAGAGGATATGATTACATAGGATATGTAATAGATAGAATGCATGAGGGTTTACTAGCGTTGAAAAACAAAACATCTGGTTCTACACCTAGGTTTATGCACTATTCTTTGTTGATGCATCTCATTCTATATTTTAATTATGATATGATGAACATGGAGGTCCTTGACCCACAAATGATATATAAGGGACAACCAAATCTAGTATAGTTTTGGATAAGGGATTGGAGTCCATCTTCCTCAAGAAGTGATTTTTGTGTAGTTGAAAATTGGATAGTTTAGCCCATCCTTCTCAGTTTGGGATTAAATCTTTCAACACTGTCCACTAATGTTCTACGGTTGATTAGGCCCCAATAATTTGTTGATAAGTGGACCAATGGTCATAATTGGGGAGATATTTACTATAAAAAGGGTTATATTATGATTAGAGTATATGGATGCCCTCACCCCCCCACATACTACCATTCTTTGTTCCATCTAGCGTGGCATTTTTAGAGTTCATCTGGCAGCTTATGCTAACCGATAAGGAGCACCTGGCTGCACATAGAAAATGAACTTTTACTCCTAGGCACTTTAGAGTGCATAGTCTCACAATAGGTAAGAATGCCTTCAGTTAGGTAAATGATTGGTTAGGACAGTTCAGAATGCACGCTACTTCCTATAGATATGTTGATACAAAGGGATTTCTAGTTGCTGCCAAACAATATTATATGCCTGGCATTCCTTTCAACAAGAGACATGAGGAATATCTTGAGGAGGATGTAATAAGAAATATAATAGATGAAGAAGAAGTGATAACAAGATCTGACCAAATACATGAGTTATATGCTATGGAAAAGAAATTAAAGCTAAAGGGATTGGAATTCAGTGGTTTCTTTCCTACATTTCCTTATCTCCAAAGGCTAGAGCAGATGATGGTCCAATTCAATACCCTAAAGAGGACTTTCGAGGATCAAATTGATGAGAAAAAAGGAAGCAAAAATGTCCATTCAGAGTCTAAATGTGATGAGGACAATGATGATGGCTTCTTGGTGCACAACATTCCTTCTTTGGAACACATAATATCTAAGAAACATGAGACTGGTCAGAATGTAGTTGTTGACCTAGCTGACCTACATAGCTCTGAGGACACCAATGAACCTCCTAGAAAAAAAAAAATTGCTAACTGGAGAATATTCTCAAGTAAGAAAAATGGATAAAGTGGGAGCCCTCTTCACTGGAAAAGGTGTTCATAACCACCAGTTGAGAAAGAAGATAAGAGAGGAGAAAAGAAAACAAAAACTTGAAACAAAAGATGTTGAGTTGCCCTTGGCTCTGTGCCAAGATGAAAGAATGTTAGAACAAGATGCATTCTTGAAGGATGACAATTTTATTTAGTCAAATGAATTCAAGAGCTTCTTAATATGGCATAAGCAACAAAAAGTTGCATCAAGTGTTTAGATCACTAAAGAGGGTCAAGTGCCTAAAGAAGTAGTACAAATAGTAAGGGAGTATGACCCCGAGAATGAGAGAATCAGTCTAGAAGAAGCTAGACAACTATTCAGAGCTAGCAATATGCTACTGGTACCTGGGTGGAATTTATATTCATATTTTATTATTGATCAGATCAAGAGACAGGAGGATATAACATTATCCTCAGAGACCAAGTAGATGAGATTATCAAAGGATTTGGCTATAGCCCAAGGAATCAAGCATTGGCTCTATGGAGCCTATATCCTAAGGATAAGAAGCCTCAAATTTTGAATGTCAAAGAGCAAATGCATGGTGACAAAATTGTACATTCAATCCATAATACAGGAGACCTTGAGATATCTCAAGTGTTAACTCATTTTGCTAGGCTTAATGAAGACAAGAAAAAGCAATTATCTGAGAGGTATGGTTCTTTGTTAGAGGACTATAGTGCTCTTCTAAAGGATGGAGATATCCGAATAATGAAAGAAAAGGCATTGAAGAAATCTTTAGAAGATTTAGAGCAGCAGATAATAAATACTCCCATAGCTAAACCTACACCACCTGAACAACCTCTACTACTTGAAAATAAAGGTGTAAATGAAGAAGAAGTTGCTACAGATATAGAAAAGATAAAATTGGAGAAGAATGATGCTATCCTACAAGCCTTACTAAAGGTTTTACAACACACGATTGATGTATTAAAAGATAAATGTGATTTGGTTTTCAATGCTTATAATAAATTACCTGAACTGCAGGTGGAGGTTAATAGTTATGTTTCAATTTTGAATGGATATTATGCAACTTGGTTGGTTAGAGCAACACTTTTTGAAAGATTGGTAGCAATGAAATCTTTAAGAAATGATATACCAGAGATTGTTCTGCAAGTAGGTGAAGAAATAAATAGAATTTAGGCCATATTGCCACTTTTTAAAGGCAAGGCAAATCAGATTGAGGCTAAGATAGCCATGCTCAGCTCAGATTTTAATAGGTTCATTCCTCCCATTAAAGATGTAGATGGTGCAATGAATACCCTTGACTAGTGGAGATCAGACTTTGATCCTTTCTTACCTAGGAAAGAGGCATTTCTTAATGAAAATAATGAAGTAGATATGGAGAGGTTTAATAACACTCTTAATGAAACCATAAAGGTAGAAATGGAGCTAACCAAATTTGTAGCAGATGTCAAGATGATAACAAACGCTAGATGGGAGAGAAAAAACACAGCTGCAACATGTCCAGAGTTATAAATGGCCAATAGAGGAAGAAGTAACTATGTGGGATGAGCTTAAAAAGCTCAAGAAGATCAAATCTACTATAGTTGACTTCAATATTTTGGATGATGAATGAAGAGGACACCTACACTAGCTGACACCTGACCTCAGAGCACAAGACTGATAAGCTATCAATAAGAATGATGTAAGTTAGCCGGAATAGTGGTCATCATATCTCACAACAACTCAAGAAGCTATCATGAATATCTATAGAAAAAGGTGTCAGTGATCAACAAGCCAGGAAGCAGAACACTCCAAAATATTTATATCTTTCTATCACCTGAACACTTTTTGTAATTTGTTTTATATGGTTTTTTAGGTTTTGAGCTCCAACCATCCGTAGCTTGTTGCATTCTCATTGATAAGATAATTCCAAGATTGTTGAGCTATATACAGGCTGTAGGCTCATTTTGTAAAGAGTTAGAAAAAGATAATTGAACAACTGAGTATAATTGCTACAGAGCGGAGTACTAAATTTTGTGTCTGAGCTTCAAAGTATGAATCTTTGTATGTAATTTGTAGGTCCATTAAAATACAATTACACTACAATTTATCTCTCCTATTATTGTTTTCTCTTTACTTGTATGTCTACTCTTGTATGAAAGAAGATCTTATCGATGATTGATCTTTAATCTCAGTACTTGACTGAGGTTAATAAAATATTCTAGCGACTTGGAGAATAAATGTCTTCACACAGTCTCCAGTCTTAACCATAGTTAAATCAGTGTCCACTTTTAAATATACTATGTAATCAGTAATTATTGAGAGGTTAAACCTAGCTGAGCATGTGGAACTTTAAAATGAAGAAGAATCTTATCCAATCCTTAGTAATTAGGCATTTCTTTTGTCTGAATCAATATTAGTAGCCATACTGTTCAGGTAGTTTTTCAAGCACTGTGATTCATACAAGAATAATCCCTAACACATTCTAATTAGCAATAAACATGACCAATGTCCTAAAGAGGATATCATTAGCCATAAGTACAATAAAATATAGTTAAATAATTGGCATACATGTAATTGTGGAGTTGCTTGAAAGAGTATTCTTTGATGCAAATAATGAATCCTTTAACTAAAGCATCCTCCACTACAAGTGTGTTCAATTATTTTGACAAAAGGGAAAAGGTTGTATGCACACCATTAGAAAATTCTAGATGATATTTTTTACTTGTAGTGTGCTATTGTTCAATAGATTGTAATGATACAATTTGAAAACATGGTTCCTTGATGTAGATACCATTCATTATTTAACTAATTGCTCATTTTTTTTAAGAAGGTCATTTTTGTTACCTATTTAATGGCAGATAATTTGATATTAGTAATCAAAACTATATCATTAATATATACACTATATTTATGATTGATGCATTCTTGAAAAAAATAGGTTTAATAACACTCTAAATGAAGGCACAAAGGCAGAAATGGAGCTCACCAAATTTTTAGCAGATGTCAAGATGATAACATACACCAGATGGGAGAGACAAAAAATATAGCTCCAACATGTCCAGAGTTATAAATGGCCGACAAAGGAAGAAGTAATTGCATGGGATGTGTTGGTTCCTCAAACTGAACTTTATGCTATCATAAGCAACCAATACATTAATATATTTTAAGGATGGGTTAGATCCATATATGGAATTCTAAGATGATTGGACCAACTGTAGGGACAAGACTGCCCTTTGCACTTCTAGCTTTGCAAAACCAAGGAGGGTACTACTAATCCAACAATCAAATAGCCTTACTTCAACAATAATAGACTGGATTCAATAAAAAAAGATATATGATAAGAAAATACTAAATGATGACCATTCATTCATTGATTCTCCATTACCATTTGGTGGAATACTACTTTGTAAGTCACTATACTTATAGAATTTCAAAAAATTTATATCAAAATATTAGGAATACACATAAAACCTTTTAAACATTGATTCCTATAAAAATAACTACACTGCTAGCCAGTGCCTTATCCATTGGGAAACACCTTCACTGCAAGATTGTTATACATAAGCAAATATATTGAACTTTTTATAACCCTTCCCTTTGAAAAAACTATCACCCTGTGGTGAATTTTATCACAGGAATCCTAGATTCATACTACTTACTCATATCCTTATGTAAAACTTAAAGAATTTATGCCATTTCTAAAGGTTATTTAACTTGATCCTAAATCAGAGCTAAAGAACATAAACATACACACAAAGAAAATCTATGTAATGAATTTCAATAATTCATAATTCAAAGAGAGATAGACAGAGGAGAATTCTGCCTTACTCTGCCTTCCTCTGAAGATATCAATAATTCATAACTCAAAGAGAGATACACACAGGAGAGATATGAACTTTGGATTTTATTCAAATGCCATATCAATATCATGTATACAAAATGCTTTAAAGTGCAAACTGTCTGGCTTTAACTTGAACCAACAATATTAGTTTCTTACAAAATTATGCCTGATACAATCTACCGTATCCTAGAATAATTTTTTTTCCATAAATATGCTCAAGTTCTAGTCCTCTTACAATGATCCTAGTAATCCTTTTATAGAAACAAGGATTGCATACAAGCTTCAGATCTTTCTTACAAAAGACAAAAAGAGTTTGTCATATAACACAAAAAAGGCAAATATAACACCTTCTTGTTACAATTTCACAAAATATTTGTAGAGATGAGGGCCAAAATTTGCAAAAAGTCCCAAGGTTAGTTCAACTTCTACCAGGTGTATCATTCATGCTTTCTTTGACTGTCTGAAATTTCTACCATTGTTTGTTCTACTTTTAAGAGATTGGGGCATCACCACTTGTTGCTTCCTCTACAAATGTCTCCTCTTCTTTCTCACTCTTTGCAAGATATG
The DNA here is from genome assembly GCA_027943335.1 of Chamaecyparis obtusa. NCBI lineage: Eukaryota > Viridiplantae > Streptophyta > Pinopsida > Cupressales > Cupressaceae > Chamaecyparis > Chamaecyparis obtusa. Next base: position 5,217,222 of record BSBK01002782.1, read on the forward strand.
TTGCCTCCCAAGATGTAAAAGTATCCTCACTTGGATAATTAAAAGCCAACATCTCATCCCTTTTAGGTAGGATCTTTTCCCAACCAGTAATCACTTGGTGTGCCTCAGTCATTACCTTAGTGAAGTGTAATATGGCATCTTGTAGCATTTCAATTATTTGTATAAAAGGGGTATTATCTTCTGTACCCAAAACAATATCTATTTTAGCTAACACCCCATTAGCAATCTGTTCCAACCACTATTCCTTATCCTTTATGGTTCCATCTACTTTGACAAGACCAGGGAATACTTGGAAATTATCCTGAAGATATCTAACTCCTATGATTTCTGCCTTCCTCTTTAGCCCCTCCCTATTTACTTCAAAATCAAAAAGGGTTTGAACAATTCTATAGGTATTTTCCAATTGAACATTATCGGTACCCTGATCTTTAATTAAATCAAAAAGGGATTTCAACCTATTTTCTCTAGGAACCCACTGATCCAAAACTGGAGCTACAATAGCTGCCTCTTTCTTAAAAGAGATCACAATGTCAGCCAATTGCTTTGCACTTTTATAAATTTCTTTTGTTTTGACATTAGCAAAAAAGTGTAAAATATTATCATTTATTCTCTTCTCATATTTTTGCTTTTCTCTCTATTCTATTTCTTCATTGCTAATGGAAGGAGGAAAAGGGGATAAAGGATATTCAACAATGGGACTTGAAGAAGATGGTGCAGTAGGGGAAGAGGAAATTTGCAACTATCTTGGTGATTGAAATGGACCTTCTCTCAACCTTTTCTTCAAGTTTGCAATTATTTTTTCCTTCTCAAACATTCCTATTTTAAATCCCCATATGCTTGCAGCATTGTTTCAAACCTTATTGTGAGATCCTCCTTTTCCTTACTTTCCTTCTCTGCTACCTTTTCTACAAGTTGAGCTGTGGCTATCACCATACCTGTTGCTTCAATCATAGATGTGTCAGTAACCCTTTTTACTATAAGGCCACCAGTGAGATCACCTCTGGTAATTTTATTTCCCTTGTTCTTTTCTTCCTTTTTCAAAAACCACATAACCAAGGCCTGATGGTCATTACTATAAGCAACTCCCTTAATGGCCTGTTTTGCCTCTTCCTTGGTCTTGTACATAGGAATGGTTTGTTTCCTAACTACATCAAGGACCACTACATCTGCTATATCCCATTCTAGGAGGATAAGTACTCCTACATTTCTCACCAGTTCTCTCCCTTGCTCTGGAGTAGTTTTTTCAAACTATTTTGTCATTTCCTTCCTTACTTCAATCTCTATGATTTTGGGATACTTATCTAGATTCTCCTTATGCCTCTTTTCATAGGTTTCTTCAAACTGATTCATATTCAACTTCCAAAGAAATTGCATAAAGGCCCTAGCCTTCATAAAGTCATCATCGGCTAGAAATTCATAACATGCTTGCTTGACTATAGGGTCTAGCTATGTACCTGCCATCTGTCCCGCTGTTAAGCCTAGCTTAGGCTCTCTTGGCTGAAATTGCACTCCTTCATTAATATCTTCATAAGTCATAAAAATTTGACCTTGAGAGACCATTTGCTGTGCTTTCTCTATAATCTCTTCATCATCCTTGATAATTAAAGGTGATTGGGAAGGAGAGTACTCTTCTTTGCATCTTGGGGCCTCTCTTCTAACTTTTGTTTTTTGGTGGGAGATGAGAAATCAATAATATTGTTAGCTATTTGTTCCTGAGGTGAATCTATAACATCCACAACCTCCTTGTGTTTCTTCACCTGTTGTGATGTAGAAGGGACATCCTCCTTGTTTGTTTGTACTCTCCTATCAGATTCTAGGATTATGACATTGTAACTAGTCTTTTTCTGCACCATATACTTTCCAGGAGGCAACATCTTTGCAAATGTAGTTTTTCTCAATATTGATTGAGCTTTCTCTGGGTTTTCACTCATGACTTTCTCTTTCTTCTCATTTAGGGTCTGATAGATCTCTTTAAAATTTTCCATGAGAGTATCTATCTTCCTCCCCATTGGATTTATGTTGTTTAGGGGATCATATCTTGGATCAAATTGTCTGACAAAACCTAATGTCTTTTTATATACTAACCACTTTTCTTTCCCGACTTCCCGATCCTGTAATCTTGGAACATTTATGATAATATCCTCAGGGAAGTTGAAAATATGGTTTATTGCTAGGCACTTGACCCTCTTTTTAAACATTTCATTATAAAACCCCTCTGGGTCTGCTGTCCTAGCAATTGTAGTAGCCATATGATATGGTTCCAAGAACTTATCCATATGAACCCATCCACCCTTTTTAATTACAAACTGGTGGGAAATTGTAATGTTTGGGAACAAAGTTCCTCTACCTTTCCTTGTCAGAGTGTTCTCCTCAATATCTCCCAGTTGTCTAAAGAATTCTGCAATACCAAACTTAAGGGGAACTTGATATGGAAATATAAAAGTAGCCCCTCTAAAACCATATAATATAGTAGAATAAGGATAGAAAATGACATCGCCCCAATTATGTACTATTTTGAGGTCTTTGGCAAATTTTTTTGGCCTAATAAGTTCGGCCAAGGCAGTTGGGATTCTTGGGTTCTCATGAACAAACAATAGTCTCAGTCTAGCTACAAAGCATCTATCAAATTGTATGAAACTACTATCCTTCCTATCCCATGTCATGCTGAGGTTCCACAATTGGACTGGCATGTCCTCACCATCCCTCTGTTTTGACAAATCCATCTCCTGCTCAAAATAACTAGCACCTTTGAATAAAAATATGTACATCATGAAGGAATACCAACAAAATGGATTATCAACTTTTCTTTTCTGGATTCCTATTAATCCATTATGAATCAATTCAGCAATAAAAGGGGCATAATCAAATGTAACTAACAGGGGTGAATGTAAAATTTGAACCATCATATACATCAAATGTATTGGCATTTTTTCTTCAGCATCTTCTCCAAAGATCTGACATAGTGACCAGTATGCACCTCTTGCTCTCACATCAAAATAATCTATTTTGAAAGGCTCCTGTGTACTCGGCCCTATGACAACCAATTTTCTAGTCTTACCACACAACTCCTTCACAGGACCATTTTTGAGGTAATTCCTCAGTGCATCATATACTTCCTTCAGCTCTTCAAAATTGATTTTTTCTAAGTCATTTGATGGTTCACTTAACCTAAAAACCATCCTGATTTCTTCAGCAGAGACTTTCATTAACAATTGTCCTCTACCACCCCTAATTTCCCTAGTAATAGGGTCATAATTCTTTGCAACCTGAATCATTAGGTCTGTATCTAGGAAAACACCGGGCACTACAAGCTTCCCTAGGTCAAATTGCTATATATTATTGGTAGGAATAGGGGCATTTCTCTGGCTGAACCCTACTATGAATAATGCAAACCAGTGATATCAGAGACACCACTCACATTGAGTGTACCAATCTTAGCATCCCTAATATAGTTACCTGTATCATAAAATCCATCCTCTACCTTAAACCTAGGTTCCTTTGGCATTAATTGTTTGACTTTCACCAAATTAGTTGTCGAACTAGGTATCAACTATAGTAAATCTTCATGTAGACCTCTCTTACTATAATCAGTTTCGCCAGACAACTCCTTCCTAGGAAACATCTTTAGGGTTTTGATTTTATATAGTTGGTGCAAAAGAAACACTACAAAATTGCAAAGATTTTTAACAAGAAAAAGAAATGCAAATATTCACCAACCTTTATCTCAAATTTCTCACGAAATGGTAATCAGTCTCTGCAAATATTCTCGCCCAACTCTCTGTAAACTTTTATCTTCTTATGGTTTTCTAAAAAAGTGTAGATCTTTGAAATATTAGAAATCAAAAGCAATCATTTCAGCAATTTACTCCACATGATTTCACCATTAATTCTCTGAGCAATCGAACTATCATCGTTCAATGGGAAAAATTGAATTTTGCACCATCTCTGTATCCAATTTGAATTTGGACCATTGATCTTATTTTAAAGAAAATCTAACATCTGTCGCATGATCGAAGTGCCTAAAAGAAACTTATGTGAACATGCGACAACTGTTGGATCAATCTGTATCGACAACAATCCTTAAACACATCATCCATGACCCACTTGATATCTTGGATTCTTTACTACCCTTAGATCAATGATCTGATGGTCACTTATTTTGCCTTTATGATTGGACATAAATTAGGCCATCATGGCCTTGATACCCAATCGACGGGTGTCTCATGATCGCATGGCTTCAAAAGATTTCATGCGAACAAATGACAACCAATAGATCTTCCATTTATTGCTGCTACCTTAAGTGACCCCACTCTGCTTCGACCAATCAGGGATGTCCACATTGCATTACCTAGAAAGTGGACATGTAACCCTTTTTTACTAAGCACCAGTGCTACTGACATCTTCTACATCATCAAATACCTTGGACCAATCAGCAGTGGACATACAAATTTTCCTGCTTGAGTGGTAGCCTTGTCAATGATTTCCATGTCAGCAAATATTATAACCAATTAGAAAAATCCATGTGTATACATCTGGTAGTGGTCCCACCTACTATAAGTGTTGAGGAATAAAGAAGATTGATAGTTGACACATGATTGCATACCTTAAATAGATTCCTTGCGATTATGTGACAATTGTTAGATCTTCATGTTGGGTTCAAGGTTAAATAAAATGTTGAAACCTTAGGAAATAGAGCAGTTAAGACTTAGGAACATTTAAAAATATCACTAGGTGTAGACTTAGGAAAAATTAAAAAAGGCCCTAGACTAGGTAGTATTAAGTGTGAAAAATATGGCCCCGCTTGGTGATGCTTCTAAAAACACACGTGGTTAAGGACTTAAGTGATTGTAAAAAGTAACGACCACATAGAACCTGAAAAACCAACCTAGGATTTTAGTGAAGACAAAGGCAGTTAGGGTTTTCTTAGGCCTAGTTTTTGATTAGGGCTTCCCCTTTTAGATAAAACCCTGGTAATTTTGCAAGATTTTTTCTGGGTCTTTTGCAGCAAAATTTTCTCAATTTCAGAACCACATACATATACCTCAATTTTGTAAGGAAAATAAAGATTTCATGTTTATTAATGATACCAATGAATTACATATGGATTGTCATTAGGTCTCCAAAAGTAAGAAGACAACTTTATTTTCCAACATTCGCAAAATCTCCCAAAAAGATCAAAATCAAGATTTAATTTTAACAGTGTCACATTTCGTAGTAGATGACATCGATATTATACATAAAAGTAACTGACAACAATAAGAGAATTTAAAGCACATTCGTCACAAATCTAAGAAATATTTGTTTAATAAATACTCTATCCGGGTTATGATAGCTTAGTCAAATATTAGCTTTGAATACAATGTTTTCCATCATCGAAAATATATGCCAGTCACTACTATATCCGACATTGACAAGTTATAAAAAATAATAAAAGGTAGGCCTATTGTTATAATAACAACAAAAATATAGCATCAAATCAACATGTAAATTATTCATTGTACTCGTTGGTTATCATAAAAAGTACAATACCAAAGCAAAGACCATACACATTCCTTTTCAATTTTATTGCCATTTAATATCTATCAACAATGACAGATAAAATATTACGATTAATATAAAATTATACATTAAAAAAATATACATTTGGATTAATGTGAAGACACTTTCCACTTCGAAGAATTTGCAAACGTATTCTCTCATAATGGTTTACACTGCAAGAAATTGAAACAATACCTTTTATATCTCTGAATGATTACTTTTTCCAACATGTATCAAGATATTTGTTATGTTTAAATATATAAAATTTTTGAATATCGACATAAATAGTTCTTCGATGATTTAGAATGACTATTTATTGCTACTTAATTACTGCTCGTCCTCACTTTATTTGAAGTTTTACCCCGTATAGCTAAAAGTTGTTGAAAATGCATTAAATTGCATTCAATGTTAAATGGTTTGGTTGGTAATAGTTTTTCCTTATCCTTTTCAACATGACCACCTTAATTGACCGTCATCATAGCCTATATAAGAACTGTTCTACTAATAATTTTCTGGACCACCAAAATATTTTACACAAGCATTTATACAAATATCAAATATATACATTTTCCTGAGCATTGAGACATTTCAAGTTGATTATTATGGAGGCATTGTTATCACAGGTTCTTCCAACTTCTATTTTTATAGTTGTCCATTTTCTTCAATTCTTAGATTCTATCATTTTCCATTTTGTTAGTTTACATATATTTCGCTCAAACTTTCAAATTTTGTTACATTTTAGATTTTATTTTAACAAATTACAATTTTAAAGTTAACACTAAATAAGTAATTTATATGATTTGAACATTGGACAAATTATTTGTGTCACAAAATGATGTGTACATATTGTTTTCAAGAATGCATCAATCAGAAATATAGTGTATATATTAATGATATAGTTTTGATTACTAATATCAGACTATCTGCCATTAAATAGGTAACAAAAATGGCCTTGTTAACAAAAGGAGCAATTAGTCAAATAATGGATGGTATCGCAATCAAGGAACCATGTTTTCAAATTGTATCATTACATTCTATTGAACAACAACACACTACAAGTACAAAATATCATCTAGAACTTTTTGATGGTGTGCATACAACCTTTGCCCTTTTGCCGGAACAATTTAACACACTTGTAGTGGATGACGCTTTAGTTAAAGGGTCCATTGTTTGCATCAAAGAATACACTTACAAGAAACTCCACAATTAAATGTATGCCAATTATTTTACTATATTTTATTGTACTTATGAAAATTCTATTATAAAACTTTATTAAATATTTATTTTCTTTTTACTTGTAGGGCTATTCTAATTAATAATTTGTATGTAATGTCAAATAATGGAGACATTATTAGATCTCTAGTGCCTATAGTTCAAGCTACTAAATAGTTAGCATCATCTAGCAATCGTGGAGTTTTAAATGCTTCTTCATGTAACATAATTCCCATAAAACTCCTGACCTTATACCACAAGTTATGGATAATTGAGGCTCATGCTTTACAAAAATCACCTATCCAATCTTTCAAAAAAGGGTCTAAATAGGGAAACGTATTCGGATTTGACTTTATAGACAAACAAGGAACTAGTATACATATAACTTGTTTCAATGAATTGGTTGATAATTTTTATGAAATTATTCAATCAAATAATCTTTATTTGATTTCTAACAATTCTGTAAAAGTTGCAAATAAAAAATTCAATAGTAATCCATATGAAATAGTTCTATAGGGTTCTTCAACAATCATACCTTCCACATGTGTTCAGTCTGCAATTCCCAAACATGATTACCATATCAAAAGCATTGAGTCTCTTGAAACTTTTCTAGTTAATTCACTAGTAGATGTGATTGGAATTATTGTTTCTATCAATACGTCAAGTACCATTAGAAAAAAAATGGTACAGAAATAAAAAAATGTAATACACGTATCAAAGATATCTCTAGCTACTCTATTGAAGTGACTCTATGGGGACATAATTGTGAGAATGAAGGACAACAAATTCTGAATTTGTTCAGGGAAAGTAAAACAATTGTTGTTTTAATAAAATCTGCTCATTTGCTTTTGTGGTCTGGTAAGTCATGGGATACTATTTTTTCAACCAATGTTCTTATCAATCTAAATTTGACTGAAACTACTGCTCTATTGACATGGTGTATAGGATTAGGAGAAGATCAATCTTCTATTTCTCTGACTAAAGAACCAACAATACTTGCTAGATTTACAAATCTACAGACAATGTCTACCATTTATAAAAAGACTTCCATTCCATGATTCTTGTTTGCGTAACAACACAAATTAGTAAACTTGATTTGGATAACTTTTATTATCTCTCATGTCCACGAATCATGGATGGAAAAAAATGTAAATTTTTTTTATTCAAAATCATACTGGGACATATGAATGTCCTAAATGTTGTCTTCATAGTCCAATATGTGATTTCACCTACATGCTTAATATGGATCTACAAAATCCATTAGGCGAACTTCACAATGTTACAGCCTTTGAAGGCCTTGCAAATTCTTTATTGGGTGTGGATGTAGAAGATTTTCAGCTATTGCTTGCTGAACCCAGTGCAGATAAACAACTTTTGAAAAATCTGTATGATTCTGAGTTTGTATTTGATCTAACTATCAAGACATCTTCTTTTGCTGGATAAGAAACTCAAAGCATAATTGTTCAGGCTTTGAAGATTTCTTAAAATAGTTGTTAACTTGTAATATTGAACATATCTAATAATATGTTTGTGTATATATGTTTATTTGACAATAAACTGTCTCATGTTAATGTTATGTTGTTTCAGAATTTGGGATATATATAAATGTTTTTAGATCTTTTAAAACTATGTTGTACTGATATACTGAATTTCTCTAAATCTTTATATAATTTACTTTAATATTAGTATATGTCTACATTTTACATTATTATTGTATTTAGTCTAATAGCTTTCCATTTACTTTCTGTGAATACAATATGCATAGATCTTATGAAAAATGAATATTTCCAAATTTACCATGTTTGTTTATAGATTACATTTCCCTATCTGAGTATTGCTTTCAAATTTATGATTTCCAATTATTACAGATATAAATGACAATTATATATGCACTGCATAGAACTTATAAAGAACTAGCATTTCCAAATTTACAATGATTATTTTTTGATTACATTCCCATATCTCATTATTGTTTTAATTTTATGATTTTCAATTATTACAGATATAAGAGACAATTATATATGCAGTCATGGATAATGCAAATAATGAAAGAGAAGCTAAGCACAATCACATAAATCACATGCAGAGAGCTAGATATGTTGCCAAAAAAATTGTTATTAACAAAAGAAGACGAGAAACTTTTCAAAATATTGAACTTGCAATTTCTGCTTCAGATATACATTGTTCGAACACCTCACCAAATTTAGAACCACTTGAATTTTCAAATTCATATCCTCTACCAAATTCTATTATTCAAAATGCTTCCTTGCCAGAAGTTCATATACCTGATTGTATTAAGGATCATACAACTTCCATGAATACAACTGACGATATTATTAGTTCAGCTTTCTCTAAAAAATATTACAATGCCAGAAAAGAATTCCGTACAAAGATAGATGGTATTTCAAACTTTACAAAGTGTTCTATTTGTATGGAAAGCTATCCTGGAATTAAATTGCGCATGTCAGATGAAACTTTAATATGCTACAGATACAATTCAGAAAAATATGGCCATTGGTTCTCAAAGTGGAACAATATGGATCCAGGTGAACAACCATTGTGTTTGAAAAACTTAACAAAAATTGAATAGATGCTCATAGCAACAATAAGTCCTATTTTGTAAGTTACATATGCAAAAGGTGATCAACACAAATATAAAGGTCATACTATTTGTTTTCCTCAAAACATTTCCAGTATCACAACATTGTTGCCAAGATGAATAGATGCATTGGATATAATTATTGTTAACAAAAAGAGTATAGGAAATTAAAAATATAATTTTTATGTTAGAAGATCCCATGTTTATGACACATTGAAATATAAAACATTGAATGACTCATACTATAGAGATGTACAAATAGATGAAAATGCATTAGCATCATTACCTATACAATCTACTGATATTTCAGACCTAATTTTTAATGTAGCGAAAAATAGTCATCCTATTGAAGATAACTCATCCATGTTAGATGAGATAGAAGAAAATGAAATTGTTGACAGTCTAGAATTTAACAGCTCATTTGTTTGTAATCTACCTGCTCCATGTAGAGAAACAAAAGAAATACATTCTTTGTTGCATTTAGGTGAAGTCAAACAACAGGATCTATTACATGGCCTCCTATCACACCTTTTCCTATAAATGAATACACAATTGAAGGTTTATTTTTTATGGCATTTCCAACTTTGTTTCCCAATGGAATGGCTACATTCAAACAACCATGTATCAAAGAAGTAAAATTGCATGATTATGCTCTACACCTTCTACAGTACTATGATAATAGATTTGGGCAGCATTCAAGATTCTGGTACTTTATATTGAATATTATCATGTGGCATCGAAGCTAGGCCACAACATCTATATTTGTTCACAAACAATTGGATGGATCTTTACTTGTAACAATTGAAGATCTTTGTCAAAAGCTACAGAATGTACCTGATGATAAATTGGTAGATCAACTGATGAGATTTGGCTCTTCTATATGTGGGACTAGGTCTTTTTAGAATCAATGAAGAGCAGAATTAATAGACATGGTTATTCAAATTGGTTGCCCTACACTATTCTTCACCCTGAGTGCTGCAGATACCAAATGGCCTGATTTACACAATATCATGCCATCCTCCACACCAGCAAATCCATCTATGACTACAAGATGGTGAATACAAAATATTATTGAAAATCCTCATTTGACAGCTGCATATATGCATTATAGATTCACTGCATTTTGAGAGGAAGTCTTGGAGAAACTGCTTGGGGAAACTGACTATTGGTATAGGTAAATAACCTATTTAAAATGTTATTAATTCCTATGCAATTACATGTTTATTTACTGACTTAAATTTATATTAGGTCTGAATGGAAAAATAGAGGATCACCACATATACATGGGTTTATCTAGTTGCCAAATGCACTAGATATTAAAAATTTAGAATGGAATAATGATCTATCAGTGCAAAAAGATTTAGATTACATAGACTAGTATGTAACTACATAGAATCCACAAAGCATACAACAAAGAAATCAAGGGATCTTTTCCAAATATCTTCATGATCCTTGTTTGATGAGTACACAGATGATATATGTAGCAGATGCAGCTTCTGATTACAGTGATTTGGTTAATCATATTCAATGTCACACAAAATGTTCTCTATAGACATGTTTAAGAAGAAAAGGTGATGCTATTTCATGCCGTTATAAAGCTCCATGGGCCATAGAAGAAAGATCTAAATTAACACTCACAGATAAAGCCGAACCTAAACATACAACAACATGCAATGATGATCGTATAAACTTGTATAACATACAAATGCTTTCTATTTGGAGAGGTAATATAGACTGTCAACCTATTCTTTCAATTGATGCAGTTATCAATTATATAGAAAAATATGCAACTAAAGCAGAAAAAAAATCAGAAACATATCATGCAATGTTAAGTAGAATATCATCAAATTTGAATGGTACAATGCCTATACTAGCTGCACTTCAGAGAATGCTTATTGAAAATCTTGTTGACCATGATATAGGTGCCCAAGAAACCTGCCATCTTCTACACAAGCTTCCCTTATCCCTGTGTAGTAGACAATTTATATCTTTGAATGTGAACCAAAAAAGTCTTCAACGTCTACCTATATTAGACATGCCAACAAGCTTATGCCAAAACCAAATTGATAATTATATGGCACGTCCACCAAATTTAGAATTGTATTCTCTTATTGACATAACCCAAAGATGGACATTTAGACCTACACAAATGCAAGACAAATGGAAAGAAAGAAGATCACCTTGTATAGTTAGAGTCTCCCCTAGATTTATCAGTATTCCTTCCAGAGAAGATATTTCTTATCCAAATTTTTTCTGGAGTGAACTGTTATTATACAAACCATTTCACAATATTGAAATAGAATTTGCAACATCAGATGGAGGAATAATACAACAATAGGAATCTTTTTCAAGATCATATGAAGCATGGCATGTACGTAGAACAGAATCAGATGTAGAAGAAGCAGATGATCCTACAAGCCCTACAACAGATCTAGATGCAATGCAAGATACTATACCAAATGAATGGAAAGTTTTATCTCACTTACATCCAGGCATACCTATACATTTAAATGATTTAGATATGCTTGGATATCAAGATTTTGATTCAGGAAATAATTGGTTGCAAAATAATATTACTCCTTTAAAAAAAGCTATAGCTACAAATTTCATTCAATCAAATCAAGAAATATTTCAACAAAATCCAATTATGCATCAACAAACTAATTATAAATTGTCTATCCAACAATAAAAAGCATATGATATGATTATATCACATACACAAAGAAGTACTGTACAACAACCACTACAACTAATTGTACAAGGCACTGCTGGCACTAGAAAATCTCATCTGATAGCTCAAATCAAAGCAAGTCTCACTCAATCAGCACCTAATGGACAATCACATGTTCTACTTATTGCACCAATAGGAGTTGCAACATTTAACATCAAGGCATCTACAATTCATTCAACTCTGCGCATTCATCTCAAAGAGATAGTACAATTACAAGGTCAACAACTGGCAAAGTTACAAGAAAATCTATATTATGTTCAGTACATTATTATAGATGAAATGAGTTTTATTGGTCCTAAATTATTTGAAAGAATTGATATGAGATTAAGATAATAATTTCCAAATAGAAATCATATTCCTTTTGGAGGTCATTCAATGATTCTCTTTTGTGATTTGGGTCATGTTCCTCCAGCTAAAGATATTCCAATGTATGCTTCAAATTCATATGGTGGATAATTATGGAAATCATTCAGAAAAGTAATCACTTTAGAGGCTAACTTTTGGCAAATTGGTAACATAGATGTTTAGGTACAATTCCGTTCTCTTCTTACAAATGTAAGAAATGCAGAACCAATAATTGAAGATTGGAATCTACTCATGTCACGAACAAGTACTGCTCTCAGTAAAGAGGAACAAGAGGATTTTCATTCTAAAATACATCTATTTACAACTAATGAAATGGTATCTCTTCATAATAAGCGTATGTTATTATCTCTACATCAACCTATGGCTCTTTCAATAGTAGAACAACAAAAATATTTTGACAACTTGAATGCAGATGAAGAACAACTACAATCTCACATTCTTTTATGTATAGGGAAACAAGTTATGCTATGTACAAATTTACGTGTCCAGACAGGACTAGTTAATGGTGCTATAGGATAAATCAAAGCTATTGTATATAACGATGGTGAAAATCCTCCTCAACTACCATTGATAGTTGTGGTTCAATTTTGTAACTACACTGGTCCAGCTTGGGATGATACTAATCCAAAGAATATTCCTATCACACCAATTAAAAGGGGTTGCTGTTGACAAATACCTTTGCGAATGTCATGGGCTTTAACAATACATAAATCACAAGGTTTTTCACTTGTAAAAGAAATAATTGACATTGGAAGCACATAATGGAAAGGATTAACCTTTACAGCTCTTTCAAGAGTTCATGAACTCTCAGGACTTCGTATTCATCCAGCTTTCAATTTTGAAAGATATTCATGCATGGAACAAAATTAAAATGTTACAAGGCAAAAAGAAGAAGAAAGATGCTTAAAAGCACTATCATAATATTAACTCATTTGTGTATTGTTCATTGAAATCACATATATGTATACATGATTCTTAGATTTTGAACTGTCAAGTATCAAAACTGTAAGAATTTGCAAATAGCAAATATTGAACCAAGGATCTAGAGGTTGAAGAAAAGCACAAGAGAGAAAATATGAATGAAATGATGAATTGAATAGATCCAATGAATTCAACTTGAATGATTGATTGATGAATGTTGTGAAATGATTACATAATAGGCCTCCTTATATAGGAAAGGCAATAAGAGAAAATGATAAGGAGCTGATAAGCTATCACCTATGCTAGGTGTAATCACATGTCCACCAAATGTGGATCATCCTCTAGTATGAAATAAAGTATGTGCAATGGATTAGGATGATAATGTGATAAGAGAATGAAAGGTGGATCTCACACACAAAGAGGTATGTGATGACAACTATCACACATAAAGTGGAAATTCTCCTACACCATGTGCTTGAATGAGGTGCACACTCCTAGGTGTCTCAATCACAAACTACTATGTGATGCATTAACCTAAGTAAGATTAAGTAAAGTGTAATTAGGAATATTTAATTACACCAACACCCCCCCTTAAGTTAAACTTAGTGGAATGCACTTAAACTCACAATGCAAGATGGGTCCCGGCAACTAGGCCATGTTAGGTACCCATGTACAAAATTCATGAAATGCATAACTCTCATAAAGTGGAGAAAGAGGGAAAACCTCATGGGAAAAACCCTCCCCCAAAAAGAGAGAAGAAAACAAGATGCATGGATGGATGGAGTGCTCAAGACCTCCCAAGAACTACATACATCATGTATATACAAAGAAGTATCCCCCCATAAGAAGGATAGTTGGAAACATGATACCCCCCCATGATGTAGAAGCTCCCATGTTGATGAAGAGTACCTGCAAACAATAGATAAGCCAATGCTTACAAGAAACATGTCTCCCCTTAGGAAGAAATAGATACATCAAATGATGAAGAAGCCAATCCTTCTGCAAATGGAATGAGGAAGAAGATGTAGGTCTCCATGAATGAATCTTTGAAGACTGATTAGGAATCTCCAAGCTCAAAGAATCTATCACTTCATGTGACAAATCATGTAAAGAAGGAGAAGAATCAAGTACACCAATCTCCAAAGAAGGTGAAGAAGTATCCCCATCTATGATGAAATTTTCATCAAGGGAAAGAGAAACCCCCTCATGTATGTCTTCCAAATATGCATCATGAGAATCAACAAATGCTGAAGATGCATCCAAGTAGTCATCACACTCTGCAAGATCTGAAACACTATGAACATCCTACTAAATAGTAGAGCCCATGTCTGAAGAAGTAGGAGGTGGAGGAGTAGGAAGATCAACACTTGTCTCAACAAAAAAATGATTCAAGTGCCCAAAGTTCTCCTCATAATTATCCCTTGGCAAAGGGATGGGTACATCATGGATATCATCATCATTATCAACAAAATTTGAAAAAGAATACAAGCATGATGTATGATCAACAACTCCCATAGCTATGACATCTCTAGTCTCCATGTCCCTAATGTAGACATAATTAGGAGTCAACTCAACAATTTTACCTTGTGCCCCATGTATAATTTGGTAAAGAGAAAGGAGATTAGTGGTCAAGGATGGTACACAAAGAACATCATTAAATGTCCCCTCTCCCATAGGAATAGAACCTTTCCCACAAAATCTGAATGTGTTGTTACCCATCAAAATATTAGGAGAATTACAAGGCTCAATAGAAGAAAACATATCCATAGAAGATGCCATATGATGTGATGCACCTGAATCAAGAAGCCATTTACCTTGCTTAGGATGTGTGGAAGCCAAGAGTGCTTGTCCTTTACCTTTATCTTTGGATGATGATGGAGATGTAGAAGCTGCCAAATGTGTAGAAGGAGTAGACACTGATGAGGGAAACTTAATGTTGTGCTTCTAAATAATGTGAGTTAGCTCATCGATCTTCTTTTGAAAACACTTATGCTCATCATGTCCTAACTTTTGACAATATGCACATTTATCTCTCTTTCTTCTAGATGATTCCTCTCTTGAAGAGGACTTGGATTCAATACTTTTTGGTGAAGAAGATTCATTACCTTTGTCGTGAGGCTTAGGATCCTTACTATGTTTCTTTCCTTTTCCATTAGAAGCCTTTGATGTAGACTCACTTGCAATCAATGCTTGATGTGTGGAAGGCTTCAACTGACCCATGTGTTCCAACTTTGCTTGTTCCCTTATGAGCTGCACTACAAATTCATCAAGAGAGGGCAATTTGTATGCACTACCAAGAGCATCCATAGTATCATAGACTGTAGAAACAAAGATAGAATAATCAAGACCAAGCTTGGAAAGAATAGAAAAGATCAATTGTTCATCCCCTTTAAAAATGCCACATGTAGAAAGCTCCAATCTAATAGAATTGAACTTAGAGAAAAAGTCTTGAATATTGTCAAAATCACTAGGATTGAGACCTATGAGATCATTCTCTAATCTGAATTTCCTCATTCTATCAGGTTTACCAAAGAGTCCTTCCAATGTGACCCAAGCATCATGAGGATGTGTGCAAGATGCAATATGAAAGTGCAAGTCACGAGAAATGGATGATCTAAGAGAGCCAAGTTCTTTATCCCTTCGATCAAACCATTTTCGCCTTTCTATAACACCTGTTTGAGGTTCTTGATCCTACCCAAGAGTCATTCTAAGCAATCCAATACTCAACAAATGATCACTTAAAGATACTTTCCATTCATGGTAGTTATATGGAGTGAGGATTTTAACCTTTGAATTATCCATATTGCAACCAAATAATGACTAATAACTACTGATAACTCCTTCAAATGACTGATGCAAATAAGAAAACTGAAATCCAAGGATTAACCAAGTGCAAGTATAGCCCCAAAATGACCTATTTATAAAAGTGATCTGTCTACGCAAAATCACTCAAATCTGATTGCAGATCTGGAAAGTAGACAAAAAATCATGCACTTTCAAAAAAAATTTCACCTAAAAAATGTTACCGTATGTGCCCAAACGAAGCCTTGGAAGTTGCAGAAATCAAGAATAGATAGGAATAGTCAACAAGATCTGCAATTTTTGACAAATTTGGCCACCAAAATGCAAAATCAACACCACCACTAAAAATTTCAAGAAATTCTACTTAATTTAAAAAAAAATTGCACTCGATTTGGAGCCCAGATGACCAAGTTATGGCCTCTCAAAGTTGGACTGTGAAATAAAAAATGCATATGGTGAAGGCAGAATAATTTTCAAACCCTGTTGACATCAACAAAACATAGGGTTAAATTTGATGGTCTGACCGCTATCAAAAAAAGCCAATTTTCCTTGTGTTTGATAGCTAGATGACTATCAAATTTAGGCCTGGAAAAATGGTGATGTCAGCAAAAAAGCCTCCTTGCTTACGTGGTGCATGAGGTGGTAGACCGTATTGATGATGTCATCAATCATACTACTGATGTGGTATGCATTAGGCAGGGGTGATGATTGTGTAGGTGATGTGGCACCTACACCATGTGTCCTGATTAGGTTGGCTGCGGTATGCTGATGTGTGTAGCGCTCACTGGGCCATGGTCGCTGATGCAGTGCTTCAGGAGCGGAGTGGAGATTCTGGGAGAAGCCGGTGTCAAAGACCGCGGAGGAGCCGGTGGTGCTATGGTTGGTGTTGTGGCAGAGGAGCGGTGGGCCACTAGATGAGTGGTGGGGTGTTATCCCACATGCGCTGTGGGATGGGCTTATAAGCCCTTTTTATAAGAAACAGCCCCCGATAACAAATAAAAAAGTAGGCCTATGTTTGTTGAGTGCACCTTTCGCCTTGAGCACTACGTCCGAGCTTGGTGTACGGAGCCTATTGTGATGTAATTGTGTCCTTGTAACATAAACAGAGAATATTCTCTGTGATAAGAGAAGGGCGAACTTACCAGGCCCAAACAAAATTTTTGACAGAAAAAAAATTCTAGAAAAATAATAGAATAAAAAAAATTATATATATTTTTTTAATTTTTACAAAATCGTACTGCAGAGGTGCAGATCGGGCCGTACGGTCTGATTTGCAAATTTTTTTTGCCTCAATTTTGACTTTCACCTAATATAGGCAAATTTATAGTTGATCTTAACCGAAATAGCCTCCCGAACGCAATGGTGAGGTTAGATTTGCTCCAAGATTCCTCTATTGCACTCTGGTTCTCAGATCTGAGATTTGGACCTTCAAAGCTTGCATCCACATCTCTTCAAATCGACTGATCTAAACACTCCAATGACTCTGATACCATGTAAGAATTTGCAAATAGAAAATATTGAACCAAGGATCTAGAGGTTGAAGAAAAGCACAAGAGAGAAAATATGAATGAAATGATGAATTGAATAGATCCAATGAATTCACCTTGAATGATTGATTGATGAATGTTGTGAAATGATTACATAATAGGCCTCCTTATATAGGAAAGGCAATAAGAGGAATGATAAGGAGTTGATAAGCTATCACCTATGCTAGGTGTAATCACATGTCCACCAAATGTGGATCATCCTCCATTATGAAATAAAGTATGTGCAATGGATTAGGATGATAATGTGATAAGAGCACGAAAGGTGGATCTCACACACAAAGAGGTATGTGATGACAACTATCACACCTAAAGTGGAAATTCTCCTACACCATGTACTTGAATAAGGTGCACACTCCTAGGTGTCTCAATCACAAACTACTATGCGATGCATTAACCTAAGTAAGATTAAGTAAAGTGTAATTAGGAATATTTAATTACACCAACAAAAACATATAGTCATTTTAAAAAAGGTATAAAGTTAGTAACAATAACCATTTTATGAGAAACTGAACTGTTTGTTGAGAGTCATTGATTCTACCATGTTTTGTTGTTGCTGCAACAATTATCATATATTGCTTTTATTCAAACATAAATACAATAGATATTTCTGTTATCAAAATTGTAATAATTAAGTTTAGTCTCTGAAATAGCTATAGTATACTTTATTGACATGTCAAACAGTTATGTTTGTCTTGTTAATTTACTCAAATAAAGTCTGTCAGATCAAGACAAAAGTAGCTACAAGGTGCCATGGACTTGATTGGCCTAGCATGTATTGCATATACTAAAGTCTAATTTCACTTTCTCGACCACCTTTTATTAAATTTAGAATTCAATTTATGCTTATCAAGCCCAATCAATCTAATATTATGCATTTTTACAAAGAGAACTAATTGTTTTATATACAAAGAAACAAATTTTTCTATTAACAAATTTATGGCTCCACACATGAGTAATGAATTATGCAATACCAGTAATACAATAGACCAAAATTTCAACAAAAATGCATCGACTCAAAGAAATCAACTTATTCACCCAAATATAACATGTTATCAAAATATAGTACCAAAATTTACAAGTTCAGTTAAACAAATAGAAACCCCTACAATAATCACATTTTTTTTTATATTGAAACTTTAAAATTAACATCATCATAAACATTACATCAATAACCAAGTTTCTAAAATCATCTTCAATCAAATTATATTATAACAATTTAGACAAACCCAATGCCCTAAATCTAAAAAATATCCAACCAAAACTAATTTTCATATAATTCCATCAATCATAGACACATAAACAAGTTTACCAAATAAATCTCACAAACAAATATACCTAAAATAATGGATTTCACATTCATAAATTATGAACAATTCATCAAAATCAATATTTTGTAAAACAATAGAGGACTCATTTAATGAAATCACTTCTCTGATCTCATCATTTTTGATACTTATAAGACCTTTTCATATATATCATTGACACCTCTTCATACTGCATTATAGTTCCTATCCATTTCTATAACGATATAATCATACATAAAAATACCTTGTCACTAACCATGACCTAACCAATGGTACAAATACTAGATATAAAACCTTCAATATCTTTAGCAGACAAAAAATATCACTGTCCAACCAGTGACAACAAAAAACAAAACTGCTGTGTTATTTCAACATTTCCATTTTTGAAAAAAATGGTGTTTAAAAAATACTAGTGTAGAAAACAAACATTGATAAGATGAAATATACCCTTTATCAAAATGTGCAGTTTGAATCAACCAATAAGCAATAACTTCATAACTGGATAATAAAACCTGATTTCTTTCATAAACAAAGCATTTGTCCAACAAAATAGACTATATTTGATTTGACACTTACACATATTGAAAAATTGTTCATTGCTTCATACAAACTGCACATTTTCATACAAGAATATCTCTTATTTAACCAAACTTAGTTTTCTGCATTGATATCTTTCAAATTCAAGTTTTTTATCAACACCCAAATATTCCACTTCCCATTGTTCGCCATTTCGACATAGTCACACCATAAGTTCATGTTGCTCTGTTATAAATAGTGAAACAAATGAGATATGCCCTACATTCATGCATGTCACAAGATCCCAATGAATACATGTTTGCTTCGTAGATTAACAACAACCATTCGATAAAAAGAAAACTGTCAGCTTTTTCAAAAAATTAACTGACAACAGTCATCACAATGAAAGTAAATCTGTGACAAATCTATGAAAGATTTTGTTAATTAATACTCTTCCAAATTGTATATTGAATGAAATATTTTTAATCAATATAAGCCCTAATTAAATAACCAGACATGAAAAAACCCGAAATGCCTTTCCTTTGCAAAGAAAACCCTAGGTCACTCTTTTAAAATCTATATGACCCTTGAAAACAATGGTTGAAAACAACTAACTGAAAATATTTTCTTAACTCAACCTCATTTGGCGACCATGCAACTGAAGTCATTTCCATGTCGCTAGATATTTCCTTTAACTATGGTTAAGACTGCAAATTGGGTGAAGACCTTTATTCTCCAAGTTGCCAGAAGATTTTCTTAACAAAGGTCAAGTAATGAGATTAAAGATCAACTGTTGATCAAATCTTCATCCAACGTTTCCCACTAAGTCGACATACTTTTCATAACTTAACCACTACATTGGGAGATTCTGAGATAACCGTGTCACTGAATCGCAGACCACTTGAGACATAACCGCCAGAATCATGAGAACACGAGACCATCAAAATCACCAGGTCACAGAATAAAAGAACTAACCACTGAATAACTTGGAGATCTGGCGACTTGCAAAATAGACTGCCAACTTGCATTTGGACACTCAATGACCAACTGTTAACCTCATAATCGCTATATCTTTATTTTTGCATTCATCCAACAATTGCCGACTTCTGAGGGTTAGAACTTTCATTCAGAGATAACCACAAAATACTACATTCACCCACTAAATGGTTTTTTTGGGTACAAACAATATAGTATTATTTTATATTAATTTTCTTCATTTTAATTTTTTATCTATTAGTTTTTATTAATTTTAAATATCATATCGATCATTACTATTGTTTAAATAATCTATTAAAATATTAGGATTTTTATTAGGATTTTCAATATCTTTTATTATTATTATTAATATGTTATTATTATTATTATTATTATTATTATTATTATTAATATCTTAGAATAATTAATATTTTTATAAATAAATTTTAATAATATAATAAATTTATCAACTATTTAATATTATTTACTATTTTATACTATCACTAACATTATTTTTAAAAAAGAAATTAGTATTACTATCATACTTATAAATTTATATCATAATTAGCTTTACTAATTACAATTTTTCTTGCAAAAGTTGATGACTGCAAACGTAGCCGGACTGACAGAAGGCCACTGAAGACTACAGTATGTATCACTTTTCCAAAAAAATGACAATGATATTTTCATAATTAGTAGTTCCTAACATATAATTCTGATGCACGTCTTCCTTGTATTGAATACCAATATTTCAGTTTGTATAGAATCTCAAAGACTGTTGATTAATAAAATCTTTCTTAGATTTTTCACAGATGTGCATTCAATATTTTGACAGTTGTAAGCTAATTTTAAATATAATATCGATGTCGTCTAATACGAAATCTACCATTCTTAATTACTCTGATATATCTTGAGATTTCCCAAGTTAGTTATATAGAATATCAAAATACTTTAAAGAGTACCTTTTTCATTATGCACGTGTCATCGGTGATGTCCTTGACATATTAAAATTTTTTATTAAAAAATCATGTCAGCATTAAAGGCTTCATCAAGAGTAACATTAAAGCTATCGTTACATCTCATTTATTTAACCTATAAATAAATTATTTAAACTCCTCGTACTACATAGATAATTATAGTAAGCTTGCCTTTGCAAAACTCAATCACATCACTTTAATGACATTCCTCAAAATAGCATCTCCTACAATTAATGTTATGAGAGCAAAGCACTCTACAACACCGCTCTGTTCTTTTATAAAGTGTCAAATAATACTGATATTTCAAATACTTGTACATAAACAATTGATAAAACATCAAAACAACATATAGTAATAGGAAACTTGAAAAGAAGCCAAGAATACAAGAGAAGACAAAGGGAAGTCACAACAATATCTGGTATCTAAACTAACTTATGGTATTTACATTCATTATTTATCATTCTTAATCTCCTTCATTTTTGGCACATTTTTTTATTTCAATACCTAAAACTATCTAACCAAGTTCATTTAGAAAACAAATTTCAATAATATACATAGGGACCAATATGTACAAATCAATTTGAACCAATATAATCTGAAGAAAATGTCTTGCAACCTTAAAAAATCTTGATTTGATAAATATTCGATTCTTACAAACGAGTTAATTAACTGAATAGTAAAACTATTTCATAAATTGTCTTCAAAATTCTCAAAATGGCAGAACTAGGGTTATAAATCCAATGCAATACCTTTACCAATATTTTTACTTCTTTTAAGATATATAGAATAAAACAAGTCTTTCTCTAAAAATGAAATACAATTTTTTTTTAATTTCATTTAAAATTAGCTTAGATTTTATAATAGTAGGTGAAAAATGCTCTGAAGCTCAGACACATAGATAATTATAGTAAGCCTACCTCTACAAAACTCAATCTCATCACTTTAATGACATTCCTCAAAATATCATCTCCTGCAATTAATGTTATGAGAGAAAAGAACTCTACAACACAGCCCTGTTCTTTTATAAAGTGTCAAATAATACTGATATTTCAAATACTTGTACAAAAACAATTGATAAAACATCAAAACAACATACAATAACAGGAAACTTGAAAAGAAACCAAGAATAGAAGAGAAGATGAAGGGAAGTCCCATCAATATCTAGTATCTAAACTAACTTATGGTATTTACATTCATTATTTATCATTCTTAATCTCCTTCATTTTTGGCACATTTTTTAAATTTCAATACCTAAAACTATCTAACCAAGTTCATTTAGAAAACAAATTTGAATAATATAGATAGGAACCAATATGTACAAATCAATTTGAACCAATATAATCTGAAGAAAATGTTTTGTAAAAATGAAGTACAATTTTTTTAATAATTTTGTTTTAAATTAGTGATTATTTATACAAAATTTTATTCTTTATAAGGCATCACATAGAAATGTTGCGACAGACAATAGTTGTTAGTCATGACTTCTTTCAACACATGGACATTCACACAATACATGAAGAAGATAGAATTTTAGGATTGCAAGCGCAAAGGTTTACAACAAAAATGACTAATAACATGTCGTCCAGTATTGCAAAGAAATTTTGACCACTTTTACAGGGATCCATATATTTCAGAATTGCAGTCTTGTGACACATGCAATCCAACACAAATTCATCATGTCCCAAGTGAAACATGTTTTCAACCAGCATCAATAGCATCTAAGACTGAATACTCTTCTTTGATAAATGGAATAGGTCAATTATGCATAGAGAAACTGCTTCGAACTCCACAAACTGATACTAATTCTCTACATAATCTTTGTTATCATGGTCAAATGTATCACTTGCATTTTACATCAAGCTCAACCACATTGTGGAATAAATAAGTCATACAAAGATGGGGACCTCAGGGCTGTTACTTATCTATACCTATACATGAACGTATAGAAAATATTGTAAGGGAACAAATACCTACATGGACCCAAACCACTTATAAACTCTACCCAAGTATTAATGTTCATACACAAAACTGGGGTATACTATGTCAAACATCTGAACATCTTTACTGGTTCGATGATTTGAATCCCATGAACGGTCAACCCATGGGTTATGATAATATAATTTAAGACTGTATGTTTTGTCAGATTGTAAAATAGTAGATTTCTACTACTTATGTATAAGGACATGGAAGTCTAACTCCTTGAACAAATCCATCATATTAGATTAGAATCACAATGATTACAATTTCAATTTTGTATACAAATCAATAACTTTTTACAAAAAGATAATCTTTATATCTTTCAATAATTAGTTATATAGATATGTATGCCACCATTTGTTATGCTTAAATACAAATGATATATTTTCTATTATTTATATAGGTAAGCCTTGTAATTTAATGCATATTCCAATTATATATTATGGGTTCATAATGCTATATACATAATTTCATACTCATATTGTAGCGTATTTTGTAGTTATTTAAATATTTTTGTAGTTTTGTTTTTGACAATTCAATATTTCATGTTTGATATTTCATATTTGAAGTTTTAACTTAGCTTTTTCTTTCAAGAATGTTAACAACTACAATGACTCTCTTAATCACCAAAACTTTGTTGACTTATCTTAGTTTAATGCATAATATTCAACCTTTACGTGTGAAGAGGAAATGAATATAGACTATTCTTTAAATCACATCAATTTTTAATACATTTTTATGTACTTTCTATTCAAAGTCACCCACAATAGCCTATTTCATTATCTCTGATATATTTATCATTTATTGAATTCATTCTCAGTCTCTTGACTAACATTAGATCCTAATCTATTTGTTTTCAGCATTTATACATAAGTTTGTCTTTTACAGCTTTGTCAAGCAATGACTGTCCTAAATGTGCTACACTGCAACTGTGATAAAGGAGCTTGCATTTTGAAAACCTCAAACAATAAAAAAATCCTCAAAGAAAATTTTGGACCTGTCCACTTAGCAAGAAGGTTAGTGCTGGACATGAAGACTATGTTTACAAAAAATGTACAAACTATACATTATTGTTTGTACTAATGTAAAGCTGATATTGTAGGGCAACAACAACTGCGGTTACTTTAGGTGGGCATATGATGTCTCAAATGCATATGTCACACCATTACCACTAATTGTCAATGAAACTCATCAGTGTAGCTTGTGCTATAAAAAGGCCACTATGCCTGAAATTGTGTCAATGGCAAACGCTGAAATATTTTTTTTACGAACATTGCACACCGTATTAATTGTATTTATTTGTATTTTAATTCTGTTTGTTTGCTGGAACCATATATAAACATAAACTTCCAACGTATCACAATTTTTTTTGAAACAAAATGTGGACATGTAACTCGAATTCAATTGAATAAAATATAACTGCTAACTTGTTCAAACATTTGTCATGTCAATATTTATATATGTAGAAACTTCTTTGTAAAGTTGTTATGCAAAATATTAAGTTTCTACTTGAATTTGCCTATCAATACAAAAAAAATAAAATAACAAACAACAAATTTGATTACAATTTTTAAAATAAAATTTGCAAGAAAATAATTGCATATTATAATCTTCATTATAATAAATTAATAATACATACTTTGATTTGAAACATAAAGCCTTTTGGCATGCACAACAAATGTTAATTTAACAAGAACATTAGATTCAAACAATTTCTATTTCACTGCGTATGTACAAACATGTTATGGAATTCATAATATTCTTTTGAACTATAGTTTAACTTCTTATATTTATTGGATGTTTTTGAATGACAATAAAGTTCAGAAACACCAAATCTCATGCATAGCTGTTTAAACTTTTCTAATAAATTTAGTGACAAATTTCATTACACCTATATATCTAATAATTTACAAAAAAATTAAAAATTTATATGAAATCTAAACATGATAAAAGAACCATATAAAATGCTCTTTAGTTAAATAGTCATACTGATCAAAACTTGAGTTGAAGATAATTGACATACCAAAAAGAAAAGATAATTAGTTGAATGTAAAGAACCATTTTACAACAACATGTCCATTAACATTGAGCAACAACCAAATAGTTTATCTAACTTCATAATCTATAATCATTACACTAAAATTTAATCATTTCAAAGAATGACTTCAACCTATTCTCTCTACAAACCCGCTTATCCAAAATTGGGTCTATCATGACTACTTCTTTCTTAAAAATGATCAAATGTCAAACAACTGCTTAGCAATTTTATAATTTTATAATAATTTTACATTTGCAACAAATTGTAGAATGGTATTGTTTATTCTTTTGTGATATCTCTGCTTCTATCTTTCTTCTATGTCTTCATCACCCAGTGTAGGGGCAAGAGGGGTAGGGGGATATTCAATAATAGGACTTCAAGATGAAGGTCCAACAGGTGAACAATAAATTTGCAATTGCCCCAATGCTTGAATTGGGCCTTGTTCACCCAACCTCTTTTTTAAGTCTATAATTAACTTATCCTTCTCATATACTCTCTGTGTTAATTCCCCATAAGCCTTTAGTATTGTTTCCTCCTTGATCTTGTGCATAGATGTGCTCCTGACTGCATCTAGGACCACTGCATCAGCTATATCCCATTCTGGGAGGATAAGCACTACTTAGTTTCTCACAAGATCTCTCCCCTATTCTAGATTGATTGTCTAAAACCTTTTTGTCATCTCCTTCCTTACTTCAGTTTCTATGATCTTGACATCCATTTATTCTTTTGAACTACAATTTAATTCTTATATTTATTGGATGTTTTTGAATGACAATAAAGTTCATAAACAACAAATCTCATGCACAACTATTTAAACTTTTCTAATAAAATTAGTGAAAAATTTCATTGCACTTATATATCTAATAATTTAAAAAAAATTAAAAATTTATATGAAATCTAAACATGATAAAAGAACCATATAAAATGCTCTTCAATTAAATATTCATACTGATCAAAACTTGTATTGAAGATAATTGACATACTATAAAGGAAAACTAATTAGTTAAAAGTAAAGAACCATTTTACAACAACATGTCCATTAACATTGAACAACAACCAAATAGTTTATCTAACTTCATAATCTATAGTCATTACCATAAACTTTAATCATTTCAAAGAATGACTTCAACCTATTCTCTCTACAAACCCGCTTATCCAAAATTGGGTCTATGGTGGCTACTTCTTTCTTAAAACTGATCAAATTGTCAGACAACTGCTTAGCAATTTTATAAATTTTTAATGATTTTACATTTGCAACAAACTGTAGAATGGTATCGTTCATTCTTTTTTCATATCTCTGCTTCTGTCTTTGTTCTATGTCTTCATCACCCATGGTAGGGGAAAGAGGGGTAGGCAAATATTCAATAATAGGACTTGAGGATGAAGATCCAGCAGGTGAAGAAGAAATTTGCAATTGCCCTGATGCTTGAATTGGGCCTTGTTCACCCAACCTCTTTTTTAACTCTGTAATTAATTTATCCTTCTCATATACTCTCTATGTTAATTCCCCATAAGCCTTTACTATTGTTTCCTCCCTGATCTTATGCATAGATGTGCTCTATTTCTTGATTGCATCTAGGATCACTACATCAGCTATATCCCATTCTCAAAGGATAAGCACTCAGTTTCTCACCAGATCTCTCCCCTGTTCTGGACTAATTGTCTCAAACCTTTCTGTCATCTCCTTCCTTACTTTAGTTTCTATGATCTTGACATCCATATATTTGTCATAGATGAACATTAAATGCTCTGACTCTCCTCACCTAATATCAAATTAGACCTTGCAATATCAAATCCACAATATAACACACAAACTACAAAATCATTCAAAAATGACGATATGAAATAAACAAGTTTCTAACATCATCTTCAGCCAAATTATATGATAAAAATTTACACAAACCAAATGCCTTAAATTTAAAAAATATCCAATTAAAACCAATTTACATATAATTAAAAGAATACTATACTGACTACCAATTACTAAACAAATTTCATAGAATACCAACCCTAAAATACTGTATTTTAGTTTCATAAATTATCGACAATTCCTCAAACTCAATATTTGTCAAACTAATAGAGAAATCATTTACATAAATATACAATTTTCTAACATCATCATGACCCAAACTGTATGATAATAATTTACAAAAATCAGATGCCCAAAATCTAAAAAATATCCTATCAAAACTAGTTTTTGTATAATTCCATCAATACTATATAGAGTACCAACTTTACCAAACAAATCTCATAGAAAAGTAGACCTAAAATACTGTATTTCAGCTGCATAAATTATCAAATATTCATTTAACTCAAAAAAATGCAAACCAAAATAGAAATCATTTACATGAATGAACACATTATATGCATAAATAAGTAGATAAAGGTGTTTTAAATAAGACATTACAATTCAAAAATATATAGTTAAAACATTTTTGAATCCTTTGTAGATTAAAAATTAAGGCTCTCGGGTGCTCCAAAGACCAAAGACTTTGGCACTCAACTGATCTTCTTTAATTGATAATTGACAACTTTCTCTGGAGATTTTCTTCATAATTTGATTGAGTTATTACAAGATATGGTGACTTCCATTTCAACCTAACTTACACCATTCTTCATAAATAATTACCATCCTTGTGCTCATGGGCTAGGTGTCAAATATCCAACTCAGAACTCCATTCTTCATCAAGAATATCGACGTCATCTGCTAATGGCCTTTTCTTTTTCAACTTTGTTATTGTTATATTGATCCATTGCTCTGATTACATCAAACATTTCTTGTACCTGTGGTATGATAATATTTTCACTTCTTACAATTGAATATTCATAATTCCTTTTAATTGTTTTAATTTGTTCAGAAATGCTTCGTGTGTCTTCATTTATAGTTGTTAATAGCTCTCCAATTTCACTCAATTTGTATATATCTACTTCCTCATATGCTTCTTTCCTGATAATACTTTGAAGATGCAATTCATAATTTTTTTCATCATTTCTATATCTAGAGCATCTTCACCATTGACTACATCAATATTGCAGCCCATATCAACAAACATCTTTTTCATATGTGTAATGCCCGTCTCAACTGTCTCAATTAGATTTTGAACTTCTTCAATAACATCTATGCACATCATTGTTTTGAATTTGATTGAAAAAATCCACTTTTGTAGAGGTGTGTCAGTGGATTTGATAACTTTTACATTCATAGCTTCTTCACTGTCCACATCTTTTACAGATTGCAATACCTTTTCTTGTCTACTATATATTGTTTTCTGTTCTTCGAGCATCTGCAATTCTGTACACAAAATACCTTTTAGGTCAATATATATTTTGTAATACCTGCCTACGCAGTCAATGAGACACACACCTCTTGAAGTGAGAAATTGTACCCATTCTCATGAGAGTTGGGCCATCTGTCTATCTTCATGCATTTGCTTGATAATTTGATCACTTGAATGAAGTGATGGATCAAAAATATCTTCTCTTTGACTTGCGCTTTGAGAAGACATAGGGCCTAAAATTTTCTGAATATAATCAGATAAATGTTTGATAGTAGATTTCAGAATGTTCTTTTCATCTTTTAATCGCTCCAATCTCTCTCTTATCTCATGATGTGTGAACTCTCACATATCAACTGTACAATCATGGAATGTGGGTCCTATGTCAATTTCATTAACATCAAAACCTTCTATATTTAGATCAGAAAAATTACTGTCTTCTTTTGGTTCTACAACTTGTATTATTACATGTCTTGTTTCTTGATGTTTTTGAAGAGAAGCTAGTTTGCCTCTTTCCTTTTTTTCCCTTGAACCAGTGCTTTCATTTATGATTTGAGAAACAAAATCTTCACTAATAATTCTACCCTCTTTTTTTTTTCTTTCTTTGTACTGTTTCTTCTATCCATGAAGCAGTGCCTATAATTTCTGAGGCAGAGGCTAAACTTTCATTATCAAACAATTTCCTGACTATTGTAGGGCTCCGTATTTGATGACCTAAACTTTTAAACTTGGGTACTATAGTTTGAATACATGTTACACTACCTTCAATAAAATATCTTTCTTCATTTAGTGGTTCTTCTTCAAAAGATTGCATTGTTGCATTTTTTTTTGATTTATCTATTTTATCTTCTTGTTCTATTTTTTCTACTTCCTCTGAAGTGTATACCTTAATCAATGCAACTGAACCACTACCACAAGTATTGCTTATAACTATGTCTTTATCCGGTGGTTGATTGTCCCCTCCTGTCATTTGTTGAATGGACTGAACTATTGTTGACATTGTTGGTAAAACTACTGGAATTGAAGCTATTGTTTGAGCTTCTATTCTTGATTGTCCTTGTGTGTTTGATGAGTCCTTGGTTTTTTTCTTGTACAGAACCCATTTCTTGGTTCTTTTCATTATCTATTCTATTCTCTTTTCAAGATTGTCTAATTCAGGTTCTTCAAATTGTACAAGTTACAAAGGAGTCCCTTTTATTTTGCCCAAATAACGATCAGAAAATAATTTAGATTGATTATCATATAATCCTTTCACATCTATATCGATATTATAAAGTTGAATCTATTCAACTGTGAGTCGGGACCATGATATTTCTCTCATTTCAAAGTCATCTTTACAATTAGCCCAAAAATCTTCTAATGAAGGAATGTGATTAAAACTAGGGCCTAAATGTAGGTTTTGTTTTACATAATTTAAAGGGTCGAAATGATGCCTAATAACATTATATTCATCAAATTTATATCTTTTTCCAGATGATTTGATGACACTCATTGCAGAAGAACTAGAAAAGCACGTATAAGCACCTATCGATATTGTAAAATGAATACCTACTTTATGCCGTTTTCTGCATCTGTTGTTGACCTCGATAATTTGTCTGCACAACTCTATCAAAGCCATTTTATCATCTAGATATTTAGGCAATTTGTATGGAAACCCATCAAACCCTCCAATCCTAATATATGTAAATGTAGGATATTGAGTATAATAGCTACCAAATTGCATTATTGTTTGAGTAGCTGGATCTGATAATCCACGTTCTGGACAACCCTAAATTTCACGGCATAACTTTATTGAAAAGAAATCATTAACCCTTCTAAAATTTCCATAGCTATTTTCAAGTTGTATCCATGGATAGAAATCATAAACCTGGATATTTCCATAATATTAACCAACACTAGGAAGGTCATTCCCTATATGTTCACATGCTAGGGCATAGATGAGGAAAGATGACATTGCAAATTTTTATGAATGCTTTGATGAAACAAGTATTTCAGTAAACCTATCACTTATGAGTTGTGCCCAATCAATATAGATATTATTTGTGCCTATACATTACACAAGGAAAAACCAACATTCTTCAAAATGTACGGCTTGTTCACTCCCTCTGATTCTATGCAAAAGTACTAGAATATCAACAATCTCTTTTTTAAAATCTGTTCCATATAGGGTTTTCGGTAACTTAGAACTGCCTGCTCTAATGGTTTCAAACCATCTATTTGAAATTACACCTCACCATCATGACCTTTTTAAGATAAAATTTGACGCTGATAGAGAGAAATTCCATTATGAGTATTCTTCTCTTGAAGGTAAAATAAAGTACTTCTATATTGATTCTTTGTTCAAACAAATGACTACTTCATTGTTTTCTTTCTTTATTTGTCTAGTATGTGGATCAAATCTTTGAATGCATTCCATAATTAGTTCTAGTACCTGAAGAGCAATTGGAAATCCTACAACTTCTATTAATCCACTATCAATGACCCTTTGTGTAATGGGATGAACTGGTTTTGATTTAATCCTTCTGTGCAGATCATTTAAATTGTAAAAATAAAGGTTTGTATTTGTGATTCTTTTCGATGCATTTTCTATTCCATCGAGATGATCATAACTATTTCTTTTGCTAGCCATACTCTATAGGGTTATACATTGGTAACTATTTGCTCTTTAAGATATACACAATTCAAACAATCAAATGATACATACTCCACGTTTATTAATTTTATAACATAATTTAATAAACATAAAATAGATAAAAAGACACAAGGAATTAATGTTCTTCTTGTTTTCAACAATTATTCTTCTCACTTGTAGTTATCATCAGTATATCTATTGAAAATAGGAAATATTAGTAAAAATGGTGCATAGAATGGCATATAGCTTTACTTTATTTTATATCGATTACTATATTTTTCCAACTACTATCAAATGGTGAGCGGAGGAGGAGGAGAGCAAGCGGCTGGAGGAAATTCAAATCCTTCTTCAGGCGGGAAACCTGTTGTAGGGGGATCTCAGGTGTCTATAGTGGCAAGCGACAAGAATACCAAGGGAGGTGAGAAGGATGCGGAAGGGGACAAAGACCCAGAATGGAATCGGTCCCAAGAAGGTGGGAATAGGGGCTTTTCGAATCATGATGCAGGTAGAAATGATGCCTTTGGAAATGCTCAGAGACCTCCCGCGCTAGAAGTTCAGAAAAAAGGACAAAGATGTAGCAGAGGAGGGCTCCACAAAAGAGAATAAAGGGGACAACTCTCTTCCTAGATCCCACAACTGAGAAGATCCAAAGGCTAGGAAAGTTGTCGGTAAGTCTTCTACAGAAGTGATTGATGGTCAAATTTTTTTTGAAAATGCTGCTAAAGGTAGCTAGACTTCCCTATTTGGTGTGAAACCTACTGGAAAATCATCTTTTCCCCTAGTTGACAACACATCTAATCCTGAGAAGGGATTATTCAGTGTTTCTCTTCCTGACTCTTTGGTTGATCATACAGTAACATCTATGAAAAATACGCTTGTAGGAAAGTTCATGGGCCCAAGATCTAACATAGATGTTGTAAGGGTTTTTACAGCAAGAAAATGGAAGCTTAAGGGTCAAGTCAATATTGCAGCCTTGCCAAAGGGTTTTTTCACCTTTGAGTTCTCTAGCTCTGAAGACCTATTTGATGTCTTGTGCGGAGGTCCTTGGATGTTCAGTAAATCATCCTTGGCTCTTCAAAAATGGGGGGCTAAACTTGATCTTAATATGGATATGTTTGAAGCGGCCCCAATGTGGGTGCGTTTCCAGGGTCTTCCTTTGGAATATTGGCATGAAGACATCTTTTTGGGGTTGGCTAGCTCATTTGGGGAGCTTCTGTCAATTGACCCAATGACATCTACAAAGACAAGACTAGTGTATGCTAGAGTCTGTGTCAATATAAATCAAAAGGTGGATCTTCCAGAAGTTATTACCATAAAATCCAAGCTTGGAACTCACATTCAAGTGGTGGAGTTCGAATCCCTTCCTTTTGCCTACTTCACATGCAAAAAGTCAAGGCATTGGGCAAAACAATGTCCTTTAAAACCTATTGTAAAGCCTAAAAAGAAAGAACCAAGAGCTGAATGGAGAGAGAAAAATGGATCTTCCTCTTCTCTTCCAAATCCTCCTAAGTCATTAGAGGGAGCTAAATCACAAGAAGCCCGGCTTGAAAAACCTCATAATCTGTCAGAGGGAGAAAAGACCTAAGAAATAGCCAATGAGGATCAATCCTGAAATTTGGAGCAGGAGAATCCTAAAGCCACAGAACAAGAGAAAAAAGTGGAAAATGAATCCTTTACTGCTTGTATCAGTCATACGATTAGGAATAGGGAGAAGGATTCTCAGCCCCAAGTTGCTTCTTAGGAAGGATGTATTGAAATGGAACCATCAAGCCCAACAATAGATGTGCAAAAAGAGAAGGGTAACTCCTCTGTCACCTTAGGGATAGGAGACAATGTGATGGACAAATCGGAACTTGCCCCTCCCATTATTGAACAGGTGACTTCCACTATCAATGGTAATAGTAGCAAATGATGGTTCGAAGTTAGTGAGGAGGACACTCAAAAAGAACACCTGGATGAATTCTCTCCCATCTCAGAAATGCAGGAGTCACCATGGTCTGAGGTGAAAAATAATAAGAAAATAAAAAATCTCTCTAAGAAGGGAGGTCCAAACCTAAAAGCTCATGAATCAGGGAAAAAGGTAGAAAATACTCCCCTGGGGGGAGTCCAGGCTAGAAGGAAGAAAGTTGATGTTGGATCACCTCAAGGGGGAAGAGGTAGACCTACTCATAAAGCTATGAGAGAGTTAGAAGAAAAATAGAATATAGCGGATGGTAAACAATCTACTATTCTAGAGATTTGTTCCCCAACCCTTTAAATGAAGATTATGTCATAGAACATAAGAGGTCTCAACAGTCCTCATAAACAAGATGTTCTCAGAAATATTGTTAGAGATATCAAACCTGATATTATGCTTATTCAAGAAACAAAAATGACCAGAGAGAAAGTTGAAAAAATTAATCCTTTTAAGAATGGTAGTAGTATTGGCAGTGACTTTGATGGTGCTTCCGAAGGGGTTGTTATCTTCTGGAACAAATCTATTGTTAACTATACAAAGCTCCATGTTGAGAAGAACATTATCCTCATCCATGTCAAACACCTTAAAGTTGATTGCTCTTGGAGTTTGATGAATATCTATGCTCCAAATACCAAAAGTGGCAGGTTGAGATTTTGGAAAAGATTAAAAGAAATAAAAAATAACTTCCAAACCCCTAGCTAGATGGTTATGGGAGACTTCAACACCCCTTTGCAGGATGATGATAAAATGGGCAGAGCTCTCTCTCAAGTTGATAGTAGAATGGATCTCATGGAGTATATTAATGACCAATCTTTCATTTATATAGAACTGGAAGGGATTTCCTATACATGGTCAAATAGAAGAACTGGTGATGACCTCATCTAGGTGAAACTTGGTAGAACCCTTCTCTCTCTTGATTGGTTCTCTAAATTCTCCTACTCTTTATCTTCTTCTATTAGGATAGGATCTGATCATTTCCCTATTATTCTCAATGCTAATATTCTAAATGGAAAAAAGAATATCCCATTTTGCTTTGAGAAGATGTGGTTAGCCCACCCTAGTCTGAAGGACTGTATCTTTAATTGGTGGAACTACAATCAGGAAGGAAGTGCTATGTATAGAATAGCTAAAAAGTTGAGTAATGTCGAGAGAAATGTTAAAATTTGGAACAAGGAAGTCTTTAGAGATATTTTCAAGGCCAAAAGTATCAAACAGGAAGAAATCAAGGTCATTCAAGAGACTATTCAAAAAGAGGGTTTCTCTGAGGATCATAGAAGAGCTTAGAATGTGCTGGTGGCTGAGTATCATAATATTATTTCTAGAGAGGATTCTTTTTGGAGGCAAAGATCAAGAGCCCTCTGGCTTAAAGATGGGGACAAAAATACTAGATTCTTCCATATGACAACTATGAAACATAAAGTTATAAACAAAATTTCCTCTCTTATTGTGAATAAAAAGACTTTGGTTAAGGAAGAAGATATTAGAAAGGAAATGCTTCAGTCCTTCTCTTTCCTCCTCTCCAAAGAGGATAACCTTTTTTTACAGAGTCAACATGAAATTCTCTCTACTATTCCCTTCATCATTGATAGAGACACTAATTCTAGACTCAAAGTGATTCCAAATGATAAGGAAATTAGAGATGCTATTTTTTCCTTTGAAGGTGATAAATCTTTGGGTCCTGATGGCTTCCCCCTCTTCTTCTTTCAACAGTTTTGGGAGATTACTGGTCAAGATGTTCTGAATGTTGTCAAAGAATTTTTTGGAACTAAAGCTCTTCTTAGAGAACTCAATGCCACCTTCTTGGTCCTTATCCCTAAAAAATATGGTGCTAATACGGTGGAATCTTTTAGACCCATTAGCCTCTATAATGAGATTTACAAGATCATAGCCAAAGTTATGACTTCTAGATTGCTTGCTTTGTTGCCTTCTATTATCTCACCTCAGAAAAATGGGTTTGTGCCAGGGAGACAAATCCTTGAATCCATTGTGGTGGCTCATGAGAATATTCACTCCCTTGAAGCCGCCAAGAAACAGGGTTTTCTGATGCAATTGGACTTATCTAAAGCCTATGACAGGGTTGATTGGCAGTTTCTTCAAAAAGTCTTAGGTAGCTTTGGTTTTGATTTGGGGGTCATCAAAATTGTTGATCAGCTGGACTCCACTATCTCTTCCTCTGTCATTGTGAATGGCGGTTCTTCAAACTTTTTCAAAACTTCAAGGGATCTTAGGCAGGGGGATCCTATTTCCCCTATCCTGTTTGGAATTTTGGCTAAAGGGCTGGGAAGATATATCTCAAAACTTGTTAATGAAGGAAGCATCTCTGGTCTCCAACCTTCCTTGGTTAGGTCCTCCTGCTCCCATGAACAATTTGTTGATGATACCCTATTTATGGGTGAAGCTACTATCAAAGAACCCAGGAATCTTAAAAAAGCCTTGTCTATCTACACCTCAGCTACGGTTCAACTAATCAATTGGAACAAGAGCTTCATATACTTTATCAATACCTCCCTTGAGAGACAAGCTAAGATCTCCAAAATTCTTGGTTGCAACATTGGTGCTCTCCCCTCTTCCTATTTGGGTCTCCCTCTTTTTTCTAAACCCCCTGACAGTTTTTGGAATCAAATTGTTGATAGATTCAATAGAAAGTTGGCTGGTTGGAAAGGTGCCCTTCTTAACAGCTCTGGCAAACTCCAACTCTTGAAGTCTACATTGTAAAATCTTCCTATGTATGCCTTGAGTCTCTTCAAGATTCCTCACAAGTTTGTGATGGTGCTTGAAACTATCCAAAAAAGGTTTTTATGGACTGGTGTTGAAGATAAAAAAACACTAAGTCTGGTTGCATGGGAAAAAGTTTGCAAGCCTAAGAGTAAAGGGGGCTTGGGGCTAAGACCTATCAAGCTTGTCAATAAAGCCCTCCTGGCCAAGCAAGTTTGGAGAGTCTATGGGGATACAAAGCAATGGAATGGTATCATTAGAAGCAAATACCTCTTTAATTCTAACAATCTGAAGGACCTCTTAAACAAAGATGCTAGGATGAATGGCTCTTACATTTGGAATAGCCTCTGCTCCTCCATTGACTTTATAAGAGATGGGATAAGGTGGAAACTAGGAGATGGGACCAATATTGACTTTTGGGATGACCCTTGGATCCTTGATGGCCCCCTGTTTGATAGACAAGATTGGAAGGATATCATAAATCAAGCTAAAGTTACTATTGGTTTCAAAGTTTCTGATTAATGGCTTAATAACTCTTGGAAGGATCTTTCTAGCCTTGATAGAAGTCTGTCCCCCCTTATGATTGAGTTGTAGTCCTAGTTTAGAGAAGTTAATCATCCTGATAAAATTGTGTGGAATCCTCCTTCTAATGGTAAATTCTTGGTGGCCTCTACCTACTCCCACTTCTTCTCCAAGGAAGTTAAGTCTCAGTGCGCTGCTATCTGGTATAAATTCCTCACTCTAAGGATCAACTTTTTCTATTGGATTCTTATCCAGAATAAGCCCCTTACTCTTGATAATTTAGTTAAAAGAGGATTATATCATGTTAATAGATGCTTTCTTTGTATGGAACAAGCTGAATCCTGTGATCACCTTATGCTCCAATGTAGTTTTAACGGAGAGTCTGGTCTTTGGTTTTTCAAAATTGGAATTTGTGTTGGTTCTTTCCTAACTCTTGGCAGGATTTTGTTACTCAATGGAGATGCCCTTTTGACAATGATCTTGCAAGAGAATTCTGGAATCTTATCCCACCTCATCTTTGCTGGAGTATCTGGAAGGAAAGAAATAACAAAATATTCAGAGAGAAACATGCCAAACCTGATATTATCTACAACACTCTTTCTAGAGCTATTAAGGAAAACTTCATCAATGCCATTAATAATAGCAAGAGCAAGCTCAGGGAGTATCTCCCTGATGTGGATTGGACAAAATGGAATTTTCCCCAACACAACTCTCACAATTGTTCTCCTAGAGAAACCTTTGTCTGGATTGCTCCTCCAATCGGGTGGGTTAAAGCTAATTTTGATGGGGCCTCCAAAGGCAACCCGGGTGTCTTAGGAGGTGGTGGCATCATCAGAGATAGTAATGGTAACTGTTTGGGTGCTATTTCAGTCCCTTTGGGAATACAGACTAATCACAAGGTGGAGGACTTGGTTGCTTTCAATACTATCTTGATGGTGGAAGAATTGGGCTTCAAAAGAATCTGGCTTGAAGGTGATTCTTTAAATATTATAAATAATATTAAAGGTATCAACACCCCCTCATGGACTATTGAACATATTGTATCCAAAATCAAAATCATTGTTCAATCCTTTGAGGTGTTCTATATTTCTCATAAGTACCAGGAAACTAATCAGGTTGCTGATTGCCTTGATAATATTGGAGCCAAAAGTGAGAGAATTAAAAAATGGGTCGGTAATACTATTAGTAATGATGCTGTCATCTCGTCAATTAATTATGACAAAATTAGACATAAGGAAGGAGTCATTTATAGTAACATTAATGATATTATTTAATTCAAATCAGTTTGGGGTGATACCGAATGTCATTTGAAATTTTGCTAAGTACAGCTCTAAGATGCAGAATTATTTTCCCATAATGAAAGCTCAAAATTTGATGTGTTTCATCATCATTATTAGTAACTACTTCCAATTTGTGCATGTGAGTAGGACTAAGAACTAGTTAAACAATATTTATATGCTTAAGAGCCATCATACTGATAGCATTCCCTTGTCTAAGCATAACAAGTAGATGAAAAAAGAGCAGGGTGATTGTTTGGTGATGGGTGGTGATCTCAGGAGAGAAGAGCCATCAGAGTGTAAGTGGAAGTAGGATAAGGAAGTTTGGAGTATTCTGAAGAAAGGCCATGTCCATCGCTATCTTCAGAGACTCCATGGCTTTGATAATGACGTCTCCAAAGCCTTTGCGGATGGTTGGGATAAGGGCACGGTGAATCTAGCTGGCAAGTCCTTTAGCCTCAGCCTTGAGCTCCTCTTTGAAATCACTGGTCTTCCTTTGGATGGTATGAAGTACTCGAAAGAGATCAAGGTCAGAACCAGAGCTTACCAGTCATTTCCTGTCATTGATGAGGAGAGGGATCTCTTGGCTAAAGGTAAGAAAGACTATGTGGATATGGATAATATAGATAAAATTTGGGGTTCTGTCATTAAGGTTATGATGGAGTATTTCACTTTGGAGGAGATATTTTCTAGGGTTTGTAACTACCATTTTGTCCTAGCTAATCATTTTAGGCATGAAAAAAGGATTTCCTTTCCCTATTTTCTTCTGTGTTCGCTCAACTAGAGCATTTCTGAATATAGAGTGAAGAACTTCCCTATTCTTCATGTTGGGCTTATCCTCCTTATTGCTGATTATGCGAGAGACCATATTCCTAAACCTATCCTCGCCCAAGTCAAAAAAAGGAAGAACATGGGTTCTCCATCCAGGAAAAAGAAATCTAAGAAAGCTCTTCCCGCCTCTAAGCTTGCCTCTTCTAAGCCCAAGGATGGTTTGAAGGTTGTCAAGGACTCTTGTGAGGTCAATGCCCCTATCAGTGATAACACTAATTTGGAGCCCCTTGCTAGTCCTATTTTGTCAGAGCTTGATGGTGTGAAGCCTAATTCCATGGTGATGCTTGATATTGATGCTGAGGTTGATGAGAATACCCAGGTGGGTCATAATGATTTGTCCAATTCCATAACCCAGACCCCTAAGGAGAATGATTTGGAGAACCTTGACACCACTACTAGTAAGGGTAATCTTGGGGAAGACCAGGATAATCAAAATAGTGGGGATAAGCCCAACCCTATTCTAGAGACTAGAAATATTGAAGGTAATGACATTTCTATGAATGAGGTTGAGGTTGATGACAACAAAGACAAAGATACTGAAACCAATGTGGCTGATAGTAATGCTGACGACTCGGGGAATAATAGCTTCAGGGTTATGGAAGAGGAAAATTTGGATTCCCACGATTCCCCTAGCTTTGAGAAGGATAACAAGAAGGATGATAGTGAGAGAAACCTTGATTGCAATAGGTCCTAACCTCTTCAGGATGACCTTAGAAAGATGGATTCACAGGTCAAAAGATCTATCATTATGACCCCCCTTCAAATTGCTAAGAACAAGTCTATCTATAGTTATAATTTGGATAAATGGGTGTAGAATGATTTGGTTGAGTTGAAGAACAGATGTATCAAATTGGAAAATAAGAATACTATGCTTGAGGAAATTGTTGATAATATCAGGAAGGAGAATGCTCTCAATGCCAATACCAGTGTTTTTGATTATGGTTTTGTTTTGGATGATAAAATTAAAAAAGCTGTTGAGATAGCCATGATCCCCATTCATGAGAAGACAAGCAGGAACGAAGCTATGTTAAAATTTTTTCTTTGTCTAGCTAATATAGGTATGAAGTCTACTCTGGAGAACTTGAACATGCTTAGCAAAATGCTAGAAGGAAACAAAGAGGCCCCCCTGATTGACAAAATTGATCTGACTGGTTCTAGTCAGTAGATGGGACCTGGTACCAGAACTAGGTCTAATACCAAAAAGAAACTCAAGGTTGATGATCAGGACATTTAGAAGCTGAAAGATAATGTCAAGATTATGCAGGCCCAGCTAGAGGACTCTGAGGGCTTCTTGAAGACTCTGTCTTGATCTTGGTGCTGGTGGTCTTTTTCTCTATTTTTCTTCGAGTGTCTTTTGTTTTTTTTGCTGTGTAGGTGCTTATTGAATATTCAGGATTTGTCCCTTTGTAGTCTACTCCCTTCTTAGGGGAAGCTAGTTGTTCTTTTGGTCTTCCATGCTTATCTCACTTCTTCATTGTTAAAGGGTTTCAGGGCCCCTTCAAAACCTATTTTTATCGTAATCAAAAACTACTGTTAGAGCAATATTTTTTTTGAAAATCGTTAATTGATTATGATGTCATGGGCACTAAATATAATATTATCGCATAGACAAATAAATTTAAAACAAAATTCGCATTTAGAACTCGCTAACAACTAAATCTAACAGTCTTGTATATATTAAAAAAATTGAGTTGTGTCAAATATTTATCGGATTTTGTTGTTACTGACTTCTAAATCAGAATTTTCTACTAACTAAAACCCTGTTGAATAATTTTTTTTTAAAAGTCTCAAACATCTCCTCAATGACAGTTGTTCGCACATTCTCTAATTTTTTTGCCGGTTACAAGGTTCATTTCGAGATAACGAGAGAAGGGTACAATTCCCCATTAAATGTTTATTTTGACATATCAGATTAAGCTGTTAATTGCTACTAAATACGAAATAAATTATTTTAAGTTCTCGGTAGGGTTATGAAAAAAATTAATGTGTTAACTACCCTGTATAAACATTTATGAGATTGATCGACTTTAATGATTTCTTCCCTAAATAAAACTATAGTCGGCTAATCTCTTCATCCATTATACGCACACTTATCACCTCAAAATTATAGTCAATGAATACTTATAAAAAGACATAAAAAGCTATCAAATTCAGTGACTGTCTTTTCTTCCAATAATCACCAAGTCTTTAAAATCAAAACTGCTACATGACTCTGCATAAAATCATGAAAATG
Source organism: Chamaecyparis obtusa (assembly GCA_027943335.1). Classification (NCBI taxonomy): domain Eukaryota; kingdom Viridiplantae; phylum Streptophyta; class Pinopsida; order Cupressales; family Cupressaceae; genus Chamaecyparis; species Chamaecyparis obtusa. The sequence continues at coordinate 5,258,167 of BSBK01002782.1, forward strand.
TGAAATATTGAACAACTATCATTCAAACCTGACTCGTTAAGTCAGCACAAAAAAATTTATTGGAAAATTTATCACTGATTATAAAACAATTTCTTTACTAACCAATTTGGAATACAAAAAATAAATATGCAAACTCTTTTACAGATTACTATTGAAAACATATTTTAGAGTATCGAAAAATACATATACACTATTCAATTACCTATATTTCACTACAAACACTGAAGAGCATTTCCACATTTCTATAAATATTCTGATTCTGTATAAAAAATTCATATCCTAAAATGTATTTTCATTTACAATATCATCTATGCAAAACTAAATGTAAACCATATAATTTAACAAGAACATGCTTTACTGCAAATATGAACAACCTGCCATATAAAATTTAAAATCTTTTCTCCCGCTTATCTTACTTTCCCAAGGTATAAGATTTTGTCTACCTGAATTAAAACATACAAAAAAATGAAAAACACGATGAAAATTAATGTTATGATTTATTAAGTTTAATAAAATATAAATATTATAGTAATTACCTTAGTTTTTGATCACCTTGCAAAATTTTCAACTATCCTTCGTCTTAATTCACGAAAAACTGCGACGACGTTTCAGATAGATGATTGGCATCCTCAATGCAACTTGATTTGTTGTAAAACCTTTATAATTCCAATGTTTACTTTTTATTTGTACACAGACAGAACGTTCATATTGTGGAAAGATGTCTGGAAATATTGATGCGGCTTCAAATTGTTTATATTGCTTGATTTCTTTACATAGATTTACCCATTGATTTTCTATATCTTTTTTGTAAATCTCTCTGTCAATTGACATTGGCCATCGCAGAAATGGTAAAATACCTATCTTTTCAATGTCTTCTTTGTTTGCAAAATACTTGCTATACTCAAAACCTTCACCTAGTTGTGCATATTCTAGCAAAAAAGTAATTCCACCAATCAAATCTTTAGGAAAAAGAGAAATCATAACAAAATGAACAATCTGAACATTTTCACCTATTTCTAAACCCCAAGCCATTAACATAGTGGAAATATTAGCATTAACTTTCCATCGATGAGTAGCATTATGAAATTCTTCAACTAATGTCCGTTGAACAGCTTGCACAACAGAGTTACTTTTGCATAGTAATAAATTTTTAAAATATGTATGTTGTACTCTCCCAAAGAAAGCTATTTGCTGTGTGCTTGTTTGAAAAGTAAATGTAGCTTCCATTGCTAACAGTTGATTTATAGTAATATATATTATCTGCTCTAATGATCTTTACAAGGAATTGATTTTGTTGTTCATTGTTTTATAGTAACGTAGGAATTTACACATATATGGCTATCTATAAGATTTACAACATTATTAATTAACACAATCTTTAGTAGATTTCGTATGGAACGGATTTAATTATTAAAAACTATTCTTAATTAATTTCATGACTTATATCGATGTCATTTTAAGTGAAATCTGACACATTTAAGTTATTTTATATACAAAACAATTCATATTTAATAACACATGTGACATGTTGTAAAATTCCAAATATAATTTAAAATCATTTTATAACAAAATCTTTATAAGATTTGTTACCGATGTACTTTAAATCTAATCATTGTTGTCAGTGGACTGAAAATTCTAACACACATAACATATTTGATATCTTAACTCAATGTTCATGACAACTAAATGCAGAATTAATAGTTACTGCCATATAAATCTGATTAACAAATACCGTGCTTAAAAGAGTATTAATTAACAAAAATGTTCATAAATTTATCACAGATGAACATTAAATGTTCTGACTCTCCTCACCTAATGTTAACTATAATATCGATGTCATCTAATGCAAAACCTATCAAAACTCGCTTTCACCCATTAAATTTTTTTTGGCCATATCGGATTTAGCTGTTCATGACTACTACATCAAAAAATAACAATGCTGTATAAATGACTTACCCAAATCCTTCTATTCGGAAACTGTGCCTACTCAGTATAGAAAACTTTAGTCATTAAATGACTTTATATCTTCTGAGACCTCATGACTACAACAAGGAATCATAGTCACAGAAACTTTGAACCTTATTGAATTTATCTGAGAACTGAACTACCTTCTGTCACTTAATTTTTTCCATTCTAAGACTTGGAGACTATAATCAATCTTTTAGTCCCTGTAAAATTATTTTCTTTTAATCTTATCTTGAGACATATCGACAAAAGGCCATCAAGAGTTCTAGCAACCACAATGAATCTCCCACTCGCTGAAGCCATCGACAAGGCTACCACTCAAGCAGGAAAATTTGTATGTCTGCTTACCGGATTTTGTAACGTGGCAGCTTCTTATTGATTAAGGAAAAATGCGCCTAGCTTCAAGAGGATCTGCAGGACTGACAACCTACAGAAGATCCAATGGTGGTCGCATGTTCACATGGAATCTTTGGAGCCCTTGCGATCATGCGATAGCTATAGATTTTAATTTATTCCTAGACGTAAGCAAAAGTTGGGTCTGCTGCCAGGTGTACACACATGGCCATTGGTGATTGGTCTGAGGTATTTGATGATGTGGAAGATGTCAGTAGCACTGACGCTTAGTAAAAAAGAGTTACACGTCTGCTTGTCAGGTAATGCAACGTGGACATCCCTTTTTGGTCGAAGCAGAGTGGGGCTAGTTACTTAAGGTAACAGCAACAAATGCAAGATCTAACGACTACCACTTGTTATCATGGAATCTTTTCAAGTCATGCGATCATGCGACAACCATCGATTGGGTATCAAGACCACGATTGCCTACTTTATGTCCAGCCATAAAGGAAAAATAACAGTGACCGTTGGATGATTGATCTAACGGTACTAAAGAATCCAAGATATCAAGTGGGTCTTGGATGACGTGTTTAAGGATATCAAGTTTTTCTTAAGATCTCCCGACGCACCTATTCGGAGAATCAACGAGTCAAGATGACAAAACTCAGATTTTTTTTTTTGAAAATTAAGCAACTATAGTCAAGTCTGCTTATTTATTTATATTCTTCTTATTTTCTCAACTAATCAAGAAGAGACACATCAAAAAATCTGGCAAACATATATTCATATTTATTCAATTTTTTGATTTCGAAAAACACCTAACTCTATATGATTTTGTGATTACTCGACTGAAGATAGTCTCCCAATCAATCAACAACTAACATAACTTGAGTTTGACCTGAAGATTGGGCGACAAGACAAATCTCAAAGTCGCTGGAATATTTTCTAACCCATGGTTTGATTCTGAGACTGGGAGACTGAAGTCATCTCCATGTCGATAGATATTTCCTTTAACTATGGTTAAGACTGGAAACTGCGCAAAACCTTTATTCTCCAAGTTGCCAGAAGATTTTCTTAACAAAGGTCAACTAATGAAATTAAAGATCAACCGTCGATCAAATCTTCATCCAACGTTTCCCACTAAGTCGCCATACTTTTCATAACTTAACCGCTACAGTGGGAGACTTTAAGATAACTGTGTCGCTGAATCGCTAATCGCCTGACACATAACCACCAGAATCATGAGAACACACGACCATTGAAATCAGAATAACTCAGAGATCCAGTGACCCGCAAAATAGACCGCCAACTTGCATTTGGACACTTAGCGACCAACTGAGAACCTCATAATCATTGTATATTATATCAATTCTTTATTTCGTTTAGAGATCACCTGACTGAAGGTATTTTTATCCAGAGATAAAGCGATCATAGTTCTTTTGCAAAAATTTATCATAGTACTCACCAAATCTCATAATAAAAATTTAAAATTCTACTTTTAAATTAATATTCACAGATACAAAATATATTCAGTACATTCAATTTTTTGCTAATTTTTATATTCGTATAAATTATTCTATATTTAAAATTATATTCAATATATATATATATCCATTAAAATATATATAATAAATTACACTTTTATATTTATATTCAAACATACTAATTATATTAAATACATTCAAATTTTGGATAATTTTTATATTCTTAAAAATTAATCAATATTTAATTTTAAAATCAAATTATTCAATTCAATTTAAAATTAACTAACAAATTATTATTACAAAATATACTATCGGTAAATTAATAAAATAAGAAACTAAATTATATATAAAATTGAAATTCATTCAATGATTCTCTTTACTGATTTGGGTCACCTTCCTCCACTAATAAATAATAATTTACTTCTATTTAATAATTATTCATGAACAATCTAATAAAAAAAAATAATAAAACTAAAAAAATAAATAACATAACATTTATTCGGCGTAAAAATTACAAACCGAATTACAATTACTGGTTTAATATATGTAACCTGTTTGGTGTGACTTCCACCAATGAAATTCATCGGAGAAACATTACATTGTGAGATAGTCGATGGACTTGTTTATGTTTTACATCTTATGCAGTTATTGCTTCTAATTTTCTCTCCAATGACACTTCATGCGCTAAAGATGGTCATGGTTATTTTCTATTGTAAATGCTAATTTATTTTACACATTCTATTGTTTCCTTCCAATTGTATGTGTATGTGTATGTGTATGTGTATGTTGACCGCGTTATTTTACTATAGATTGTTTTCTTTCTATTATTTCTCGTTTTTTGTGACTGGTGACTGTAGATTTCTGTAGTCAAGGAAATTATCTTCAATCGCTGGTAACAATCTGTGAGCAATGAGATGTTATTTAGTTTTCATGCTTCATTAAATTATCCTCATCTGGTTTTGTTTTACTTGCAATCTCTTCCTTACGTGGACATGAATAAGTAAACTTCATGTTTTATTTGACTTTTCTAACTCTAAAAGTATATTCTACCTTAAAGTAAGATCCTTACTTTTTAAAAAGATTATCTCCTTTTATTAAAATAAACTTTCCTAAATTTACTTAAAGTTTCCACTTCTTTAAAAAAAATTATTTAGTTCTTAAAATTTTATTTGAAAGTCTTTTTTTTTCAAGATTTTAAATAATAGGTATTTAAATATAAGTAAGCTTAGCTAATGTTTAGGATTTGTTATGTAAGATTAAATTTTAATGATTTAGCTCTAATTAAGATTATATTTGTAATTATGTAATTAAATTAGTTTTAAATGTAAATGCTTATTATAATTAATATGGATGTGTTTTTGGGTTTTGTTGGTTGTGGCTATTTGTCTATCATAGGTAGAATGTTTTTGATTAAGGTAAAATCAGATTTTACATGGACCTGAAACTAGAGTTTAAAACAATATAAGATAGAGCATTAACGCAATACAAAAAGGAACCCCTGCTGGAAAATCACAACAGCGAACAAAAGACAGATAGTTTAAAAGAAAAAATAAGAGACGAAACCTACAACAAAATATCTACCAGCCAGAACAAGCTAATTTTCTTTAATCATTTCCTCCACCTTCTTCTGGAGATCTTCCATCTTCTGGATAGTTTCTTGCAGTTCCTTCAGCTCTGTAGGTTTTTCAGGAACTTTTTTCTGAGTGCGACTTCTAGTTCTCGTCCCCGGCCCTGTATTTCCAGTTTCCTCTTCAATAGTTATTATGGTTCTTTCCAGCATGTTTCTTTCCAGATGATTATGTAGCATTTTCAGGTTCATTACTGTCACCTTCAGACCTTCATTGCTATGATTTAGGACACCTCTTATCATGCTGTCATGGTAATTGATTTTAGTCTCTAAATTTTTCATCTTTTCTTTAACTTTCTTTTTCAACTCTGCAGTACCATCCTCTATAGACTTTTTATTTTTAACCTTATCAAAAAGCTTATTTTCCATTCTTCCCATCTTGGTCTTCATGGTATTCATAGTTTTTTCCATATCCTAAATATGGATCTCCATTTCCTACATTTCCTTCTTCCAGTCCCTGTTCTTCTCCTGGTTCTCCTCTATGTTCTTATCCTCCTTGAACATACAATTATCCTTCTGAAGTGTACCGGAATCCTCTTTGTTATTGGCTTTCTCTAGCATGGCCATCTCATCCTTTCCATGCTCCCCTCTAGTAGAGTTCTTCTCTCCGGTATCACTAGTAGAAGGAAAGAAACTAGCCTCCTTTCCTTCATTTTCTTGGCCACCAGTAAAACCCTTTGAAGAAACATTCTCCACTTTATTAACCTCCTCTCTGGATTTACCTTCTCCCATCTCAAGCCTGGCATCATTCATTTTATTCTCTAGAGGATCATTCTGAGAAGAAATGACCTCCTCCACAGTGTGAGTTCCAACCTCCTCTTTCTCCGCACCCTCCATAATAATAGGGGTATCTTTTGATTTTTCTTCTGAGGAGTCACCATGGGTTCCTTCCTCTTCCTCATCCGCTTCCTCCTTGTCTTCTCCTTCATCATGGCTGATCTCCTCCTTGTCTTCATTCCCCTCCTCCAGCCACTCGTTCATTTCCTCTTCTTGATAGCTTCCATAATCTTCCTCTTTCTCATTGTTTTTCTCTTCCTCTTCTGTCTCCTTCTCACTGTCTTCCACCAGAACACCCTTCCCACACATTTGGGGAATGAGCCTAGTCTCCTTCTCTGTAGTATCCTTATCTTTAGAAGCAGCAGAAAGTTTTCCTTTTTTTATCTTTCTTTTCTTGCTAGTCTCAGGTTCCTTCTCCTCCTCAATCTTCGCCTTTATTTTCTCCTTGATTTTTTTAGGGATAGGGTCTGAAATGTTATCCCTAATGTGCTCAGAGATGAGGAGAATCAAGCCTTCATGCAGCACCGGATTAGAGGCCTTCTTTATGTGCCCCGTAATGCTGCTATTCAGAGAGCTTAACAGGTAAAACAGAAAAGAGATTCTCCTTTTGTGCCTGAAGTGGTTAGCAAACACAAAATGGAAATTATATATTTTTGAATACCGCCCATCCAGAGTAAAATATTCAATCATGACCTTCAAAATTTTAGCCCTGAATTTGTCAATGTTAGAAATGTCCACATAGTCCCCCTTCTCCTTAGTCATTAGGGCTTTCTCATCAACAGTTTTGGAAAAAATTGCAAAGGCTTCAATTCCTAGCTTATTATTGCCCCTATGAAAATAGGTACCATCAGCAGGTAAGCCAGTAATTTCCTCTATGCTAGAAATAGAAAGCTTGAACGACTTGCCCCAAAGAAACACCTTACCATTGTTCCAGCCCTCCACAAACAAAGCCATGATTCTTTTGTCGTGACCATGAAGCTTCTTCATAAACTGGATAACCCCCCCTTTTTTCAACTTCTTCCACACATCTTTAACTATCTCCATTTATCACAGTCAGAGGGTTCTTCCCTCTTCAGACCACCTCCCATAATTTTCTTGTTTTTCATGTACTGGTTCAGCTCCTTTCCAGACTTCTCCTCCTTACTTCTTAGGTTCACAATGCTTTTTTTGTTATCAAAATTAACCCTTTGTCCATGCCTTAATGTCTGTGGAGTAATGCTCCCACACTTCAGCTTACATGCAAGCCACCTCGGTAAATGATTCATCCTATTCATCATTAACTTAAGTGATATATCCTTCATGGTGATTAATTCTGTCATACTTGATTAGACTGGAAATCTCACTCTTGAGATTCACTTCCCCTCTCCACTTTTGGATGATGTCAGATAAAGTACCATTGTTAGCCAGCCTGTCCGCCAGTTTATTTCCTTCACAATATACATGAGTGACATGATAGTCCTCAAAGGAGTTCATTAGATGTTTAATTTTGTTGATGATGTGTTCTATTGTCCATGAACTGACAGAGTTCCCTTTTATGGAATTAATTATATTTACTGAATCCCCTTCTAGCCATAATTTCGTGCAACCTAAATCTTTCACCATTATAACCAAATATAGAGTAGCCTCTGCCTCTTCCACGTGGTTAGTTTGAATTCCAAGAGGGACAAAAATTGCTCCTAAGTAGTTTTCAGCATTATCTCTTAATATCCCTCCACCTCCAGCCCTTCCAGGATTACCTTTTGCCGAGCCATCAAAGTTCCCTTTAACCCAACCTTATGGAGGCGCAGTCCACATAACATTATCCCTAGGATTTTGGGTCTGGCTATTCTTTAATCTCTCCCACAAGATCTTATTATTCTTCTTAGGGTGAGGGTCCCAAAGACAATTATCTTTCCTTCCCAAACTTTTGAAGTTTTCCATAATACTTCTAGCAACAGAATTTGCAACCACTGAGGGAGGAGTCTTTTTCTCTCTAAAGATTATGTTGTTCCTCTCCTTCTAGATAAGTCAGGTGAAGTGTGGGAGGACAAATTTCTAGATAATCCTTGCATTATGGTCATTAAAAGGACTCTGCCACTACTAAAAGAACTCCTGGATAGAGTTAGGTTTCACCCAACTAAAATCAAGGGAAGACATAGTGGAGTCCCACACCTCTCTAGTGAAAGAACAATGGATCATAAGGTGGTTACAATCCTCAGCTTCTTGACAGCACATGGCACATCTATTAGGCATTTGAAATCCTCTTCTCAAGAGGTTATCCTGTATGAGGATTTTATTTTGAACAAGCAGCCAGAAAAATATGTTAATTTTAGGAGTAAGGTCCTTAATCCATACCTGCGCCCACAAAGGCTGAGCCTCATTAGGGAGGAGAAGCAATGAAGTAGAAGCAACAGAGAACTTTCCAGATGTCGCCGGGCCCCAGATAATTTTGTCTTCTTCATTTTCTCTTATAAACCAGTTGTTTAGTTGTTTTTTTAGATCTTTAAATTTGATATCCTTCTACCCCAGGTCTATCCACTCTTCATTTTTCCAATAATTGTAAACCAGTTCTCCTATTGCATTTTTAAAATCTTGTATAGCATTCCCCCAATCTTCTTTCTCTATTAGGGGCTTCTCTGATATCCATTTATCATTCCAAAAATGAATTTTCCTCCCATTTCCCAGCTTCCAAATAGCACCTTTGCAAATGAGATTCTTACCTTTACTAATACTATTCCATACAAAAGATCCCTGGATGTCATTTTGAGATTGGAGAATGCCTTCAAGATTATTTAGATGGTATTTCCTTTTCATTATCAAATTCCATTCTTTCTCCTCTTCAAATATTCTCTAGCATTTCTTTGCTAAGAGAGCTTTATTAGTGTAGTTGATACTCCTTATTCCCAGACCCCCCATCTTTTTGGGCCTACAAATCTTCTCCCAGGCCACAAGACTTAGTCTCTTTTTCTCTTCCACTCCTGACCATAGGAACCTTTTCTGCATCTTCTCTATTAAGTCAACAAATTTTTGAGGTATCTTGAATAAGCTTAGAGCATAGATTGGCAGATTTTGTAAAGTAGATTTCAGCAATTGAACTTTGCCAGCTTGACTGAGGATCACCCCTTTCCAACCCACCAATTTCATCTAAAATCTATCAAGAATTTCATTCCAGAAATTAGCCTCTGGTTTCGAGCCCAGAGGCAAGCCAAGATAAGAAGCCAAGAGGCTTCCTATCTTGTATCCAAGGATAGCATAAATTCTATTCATTCTAGATTCAGGGGTATTGAAGAAAAATAGTGCACTCTTTTCCCAGTTTATGATTTGACTAGTAGCATTAGCATACACATTTAGTGCTTTTTTCATATTCCTTGCTTCCTTCACAGAAGATTCTCCCATCAGGATCGTATCATCAACAAATTGTTCATGCGAGAAAACAATCCCTCCAGAAGTCAGATGTAGTCCCGTAATCAGACCTTGAGAAACTTGACAAGAAAGAGATCTCCCCAAACATTCCGCCATTATAGAAAAAAGAATTGGAGATATAGGATCGCCTTGACGTAGCCCTCTGGACAGTCTGAAGAAAGGAGAGGATCCCCTATTCACAATCATCAAAGAAGAGACAATCGTAACAAGTTGCATAATGATTTTATTCACTCCCTCATCAAAACCAAAAGCTTGAAGAATTTTCATAAGAAACTCCCAATCGACCCTATCATAGGCCTTTGATAGGTCAAGTTTCATCAGGAACCCCTGCTTTTTCAATTTCTCCAGTGAATGGATATTCTCATGAACAACCATGATTGAGTCCAAAATTTGTCTTCCTGGCACAAAACCATTTTGTTGAGGAGAAATGAGATGGGGGAGAATCTTGATAATTCTTGAAGTCAAAACTTTAGATATGATCTTGTACAACGAATTACAAAGACTAATAGGTCTAAAGCTATCAGCTGTGTTAGCTCTCAGTTTTTTTGGTATCAGAGCTATAAAGGTAGAGTTGAGCTCTTTAAGCAAGGACTTAGAGCCATAGAATTCTTTCACCACACCACAAATATCATCCCCTATAATATCCCAGAAGTGTTGAAAGAAAAACATTTGAAACCCATCCGGCCAAAGGGATTTTTCTCCTTCAAAAGACTGGATAGCTTTGGTTATTTCCTCCTTTGAAGGAATAGATTTAAGAAAGAGATTATCCTCAACCACCAGCAGCATAGGAATGGAATTTAGAAAATTGTTCTGATCATCTAGATTAAGGTCTAGTTCTTTAGTTAGGATCGAAGCAAAATGGCCCATCATGTCTTTCCTTATCTCTTCCTCTTTATTAAGAGTGCCCCTTTGGGTAATCAAAGAGTTGATTCTATTCATAGCTATTCGATGGAAGAATCTCATATTTCTGTCACCCGCTTTCAGCCAAAGAGACCTAGATCTCTGTCTCCAGAAAGTTTCTTCTTTAGTTATAATATTGTGGTACTTCGCTAGGATAATATTCTCTTCTTTTCTAGTTTCTTTTGTCAATCTTGTGCTCTATATTTTATCTTGAATCTCTTTTAGATCAATTTGAATTTTGTTTTTGATTTGGAATATATCACTAAAGACATCCTTATTCTAATGTCTAACTTTAGACTTGATGTTCGCCATTTTTTTTGCCACCTGGAACATAGCCTTTCCTTCCACTTTAATACTCCACCACTCAATTTTTTTTTTGAAATCAGGGTGATTCAACCACATTTTCTCTAGTCTAAAAGGAGAATTACCTTTACCTTTGATGGTATTAGCTATAAAGGAGATAGGAAAATGATCTGATCCTATTTGATTAAGAGCAAAAAGAGAGCAAGAGAACTTAGCAAGCCACCCAGGAGAAACAAGGACTTTGTCAAGCTTGACCTGAATGAGATCCACACCAACTCTCCTATTGGTCCTGTACACACAAAAGTAGTGCACTTCTATGGATCCTTACATGCAAGAAAACTCAACAATGAGCCCTCACAAATCGATCCATAGCTCTCTATGCATGGAGTTGCAAGATTGTGAATTTGCTCTCAGCTAGAGCTATGAAGCATATGACCTTGCTAGTCAACCACACAATGAGAGATTCACAATGAAGACAAGGGAAAGAATGCCAATATCTCCAAATTGACTCAAAGTATGCAAATGCAATGCAAACTAATATGAATATGCAAGATTAATCTATCAAAATGAAAGTACAATGCAACTATGAAAGGAAATAGCAATGGATTACAATTTCCCTAATTAAGCTATGTGAGCTAAATCTATTACATAAAAGGAAAATTACTCTAAAATGCCATGATATGAAAACTAATCAAAAGAAATATGCAACTAAATGAGATGCAATAATGAAAAACAAGTCTTCAAAGCTTGATGTAGAATGCCTTCAAAGAAAGCTCCAAATGACCTAGAAAACCTACAGCATAACATTAGCATGAAAGAGATGGATATGCAAATGAAGGAGAGAGCTCTCCTTTTATAAGAAATGAGGTGAAATGGACCATTGAGATTAAGAGGCAAAAGACTTAATCAATGGTGGAGCTTGAAAGAGGAGCAATCCATGTGCACAAGTATCCTCCAATGAGAAAATAAGAGTTGACTTTATGTCCATATGAGACAAAAAGTGCTTTTCTCCTTTTTATAAAATAGGAATAATGCTTTATTTGTGCAACTTAGGATAAGAGGAAAGTGAGGGCTTTTTATTTGATAAAAGGGGAGGAAATATTCCTTTTAATTAAATAAAGACTTAGGATAAAATGGTTAGCCCAAGGCAAATAATCGAAAATGATGAAATATGACTTGATCAAGAAATTGATAATGTTGAAAATATTGATTATTGATAAAACTGATTCAGGGTTGATAAATCAAATAAATGGGGCCCAAAGTCTAGGCGACCATTTTTGGGTGCATACATTTGCCCCTCTTTGACTAATGTGTGATCAATTTGGGAACGCATGTAGTCAAAGAATGAAGTTGAAATGTGAGATCGATCTGGGATCACAAAATAACTCAGATGTGAGGTCGATTCAGGATCACATCCGGACAAAGCATAAACAAAGGCCTTTGAACATGAGGTCGATTCAGGATCACATTCAAAGTAAGAGATAAGAATCTCAAATTTGAGCAAAAGCCCTCAAAAGATGTCTGAATCAAGATAATCAAGAGAATCAGGGATGAGAATCCCATAAATATTGCCCCCTCGGAATTGAAATCGAAATCAGATAAAGGAGAACAATAAATTGATAAAAGATTTGATCAAATCAAAATAAATCATAATCAAAGGTAAATGATAACAGGATAACCATTAGGCAATAAAAAATGCCCCAACGATGAGTTAGAAGAAAAGAAATAGGGTGAATGAAAGACTAGAAAATTTGAGAGACATGGAAAGGAAGAAATTCCACTGAAAATCAAATTATGCCTCAAAAAGTCAGTCAACTGCTCAGAAGAAGGGGAAAATTTTGAAACACGACTCAGATTTCAATTTCAAGTCTGAAAATGGATAGAAAATGATGTGACATGAAAGACTAGAAATGAAAGATATGATCAAGAAGAATCAGAAAATGAGCACAGTTGACCAACTAGTCTGTAGATGATAAAAAGGAGAGCTCTCTCCATATGCAAGATGCAAAAACTAAACTATGAACCTAGAATGCAAGCTACTATGAAAGTGGTTGACTTGCAAGGTCACAATGCCTATAGACATATAATTATCATCATCGAGTGTTATTGGTAGCGTCGTAAGATCATACAATGCACACTAGCATAACTATGTGGATATGAATATGATCTTTATCAGATAGAAATGTGGAAATCCCACCTAGGCATCAAAGACATGTAGGTCCAGATGACTAATGCAGTGAGATCACCTAAGTTTGATGTGGCGAGATTATGCTTGTATCAAGACACATGAAAGTCAGGATAACTAGAAGCATGCACTCACAAAATAGTCAAGGATAATACCTTGTCAATCCATAGTGTCAAGTAAGACCAGCATAAATGCTCATGATAGTTAGGATCAACAAAATATACCCATAAGCAGATAAAGAAATAAAACATGTTCTCATACCCTCAATCTTCTAGCTATGCATCATCGAAAACTTCTCAAGGAGAGACCACTCATCAAATAAATCCTCATAGATAGCACACAAAGAAAAATAAAGTCAACATATCTCAACAAGTTGATTGTTTAAGTGCATGTGTGTTGGTCATAGAGTTAGACTCTGATCATCACATCTCCAAATGAGAAATATCGCATCAAACTTAGACTATTGGGTAAGACATCTGATAAGTGTTAAGAAACACTCGACACAAGGGTAGTGTTGAGAAACACTATTTGGGTTGGTGTTGAAAAACACCTGTTTGTGAAATGCCCCAAGAGACAAACGCACCTAAAGGACCAATGCTAACAGTTATGCCCCCTAGACAAAGATAAAGACCAATTCCAGACCAAGTCAAATAAGGTCAAGGCATGATGGAGAAAGGCTAAGTGTCGAGAGCGCATGCTAAAAGACAAGGGTGCAAAGGCCTCAAGTAGCGCCTATTTCCAGGTTTTCACCAAGGCACTTTTTCTATTTTTTTGAATTTTTTTGCTATTTTTTGATTTTTTTAATTATTTTTTCAGGACTTTTTATACTTTATAGGATTTTTTCAGCATCATATATCAATTTTTTTGGTATTTTTTAACAATATATCATTTTTTTGGATTTTTTCAGGATCATAAAGTATGTACAAAGAATGCCCCAGACAGAAATGGGCATCGAACTCCCAAGCAAGATCACATCATGTAGTCCCAATATCTAGCAATGTGGAGGACAAGATGGATAAGCAAGCTGGTGGAAGAGATGGAAGACATGAGAATGAAGGAGAGTGAAGGGAAGAAATCCTCAATGGAAAACTCCTCAAGAGTACTCAAGCTAGGGAAAAATTATCATGTAAAACGCATTTGGACAAGCAATGAGAGGCTAGCATAGGATAAGTGACAAAAGCACATTGCAAAAGAAGGAAGGATGCAGTCCAAAGGAGTAGACATGTCAAGAGACTTCATAGCATTGTGTTTTACTCTTTTTTATTAGATCAAGATCAAAGGGGAAAAAGATAGGGAAAGGCTAGAATGAATGAAGGAAAATGAATATGAAGGCTAAACATGAAAGGAATGAAAGAAAGATCATTGTAAGATATCTCACAAGATAGCCAATTGTTTGTGTATAGGTCAACATTGTCAAGATCGAAGAGAGAAGACGGAATGGATGAAACATGTAGAAGAACTACGCATGATGTCTGATTGCCAGGTTTTCATCATGGTACTTATCCAAGGTGCCACAAGGGAGTGGTTTTCACCATAGGATGAATTTATTTCTCTTTACTTTTGCTACCAAGGTGCTTGTTTCCAGGTTTTCACCATGGCACATTTTCAATTTTTTGCTATTTTTTGAATTTTTCTATTTTTTTGATTTTTTTGGAAGAAGGAAAGCTTTTTAGATAATTCTCCTTGAAAGGATAAACCATGATATGCCAAGGACTCAAAATGATATGCTCAAAGATGCTGAAGGGGAAAGGAAGACACATGAGGAATAGGCAAATGAGGAAAAATGATAGAAGGTAGAAGGATAATGAATGGAAGGAATGTGAAAAGGTAGATGGAAAGAAAGGTAAGATCAACATCAATACACACCTTGAAGGGTGACAGGAAAAATGGAGGAAACGTAAACCATATTCTAGTCCAAGTGCAAACCATATTCTGGTTCATTATTGCTATTTGACTCCTCGAAGAGAGGATTGGTGTGCTTGTTATAATTCTCAAATGTGAATGGAGGAATACGAGAAGGAATATGAAAAATGTTTAGTAGAGGTTGTGGTTCAGGTGCATGGAATGGAAGAATGTTTTTGGAAAAAGATGAAGTGGAAGCCTTTGGAAGCTTGAATGTCAACTTCACTTTTTGCTCAACATGAGACTTTTTCAAGAGAGACTTTGGAATCCATATAGGTTTAGGTTTTTCATTGCTTTTTGATGATTTAGAGAGAATATCTTCAATGATGAATTTTAGAACCCATACTTGTCTTGTAGTTTTCTTCTTAGATATCTCTTTTGACTTTATGCCTCCATGTCAATTAGAGGAGACATGGTGATCTTCTTTTTTTGATGGATTCTTGTATTGCTTCTTTTTCTTGTATTGAACATTTAAGTTACTTCCAAAAGACTTGGGACTTGTGGAAGAAGAAAGACAATATGACTGGTTTAGATGGGTGAGTGGATGAAAAGGAGTCAAGGGTATGCATCTATGTTGATCTTGAGGAAAGATAGGAGATGGAGGGACATAAGGACCCAAAATAGATGATGAATTAGGAGAATTAGGAGGTGAAAGTGAAGGGACATAAGGGCCCAAGATGGAAGGAAGACATGAAGCCCTTAGAAATGGTGGAAGAGGTCCAAGGATGGATGTGGAAGATGCATAAGGATAATCAATAAGTTCATCAACATCTATATGACAACCAAGGACATCAGCATCTTTAGAGTGAGCATTAGAGTTTTCAATAGGATCATGCACACCTTGAATAGGAGCACCTTCTTTGATAGGATCATTCAAAGATTGCGAAGATTTAGGAAGAGTAGAAAGCAAAAGTGAACATGGAGTGGTAGAACAAGAAGATGGAAGACTTTGATCTTGACAAGGGTCATTGGCTAGCATAAGCGTATCAACTTTCTTTTGATTTTCAATAGGCTTTACATCAGAAGTAACAACACCACTTTTAATAACCTTAATGGAAGTATCATCTTTGGAAAGCGCAAGTGTGGTAAGGTTATTTTGATTATCAATAAGCTCAACGGTGTAAGTAGTAGCTTGATCTTGCTTAGGAGAAGACTTAAGACATGGTAGAATGAATGAGAAAGGGTGTAGAGGATCAAAAGAACCATGCAATAGATAAGAGACATCATGAAAAAAATTGGATGACATGGAGGGTTCTTGATCTTGATCTTTCTTTATGTTCTTTTCTTTGTCATTTTCAGAGTCCTCTTGACATGGATCCACTTCTAAGGACAAGGAAGCATGTTGGAATTGTATGGAAGACTTTGGAAAAGATGGTGAAGGACTAGCTGAAGTAGGCATTATAGTGCATAAAGGCTTAGGCTCTTTAGGTTTAGCATTATTGAAAGTATTTTCAGCCAAGTGAGGGTTAGATTGAGTTTCTTTAAGAGGTAGCCCTTGAGGATAACTATAGGGAACCACATGAAAAGCCTTAGGACTTCTGTTGAATGAAGGATTTGTGAAAGATTCAGAAGCTTTAGTAGATGTATGGGTATTGGAGGAAGTAGGGGATGGAAGGGAACCATCACAAGACAAAGGTTTAGCATTAACATGATCTTGCTTGAGAGTGTCATATTTAGTTTTAGCATGAGAGTTCTTAGAAGAGAAATGCGCATAGTATCTATGTTTATAATCAACATGGAAAGCTTTCTCTTCCTCAATAGAAGTAGATGTATCATATTGTTCACAAAAAATATCATAATTTCTCTCAAAATTAGAGTCATATGGATCACCATCATGATCTACCCAATAGGATGACCCTTTAGCAAGAATGAGCACATGACGAGGAGGAATCTTAGGAATAGAGGTGTCATAGGTTTCACTACATTGTCCATCATCACAATCATCACAGTCATCATAGGTGGGTGTGTCACTCTTTATGGAAGAGACATCACAAGGAGTATTATGTTGCTCTTTATGGTATGTCTTCTGAAGAGAAGTAAGACTCTTGGGAGAAGTAGAAGAGGAATGAGATCTTGAAGAAGAGGAAAATGAAGACCTAGTGGAAGAAGAAGACTTGGATAATGAGAAATTTGAATAATGTTTAGAAGAGTCATAATAAGATTTGGAAGATGAAGAATTCAAATGAGAAGACTTAGATGATGAAGAATGTTTGGAAGAAGGAGATTGTGATAGGATCATGTGGATGATTCTAGCAAAGGCATCTGATTCATTCAAATTTTCTTTTATTTTTGCTATAAGTTTATCACCCATGCCATATTTAGAAGAACCATTGGAGGAATAAAATTCTTCAAATTGAGAAATGAGTTCAAGATCATCCATTCTCAAGAGAGGTTCCATGGCAAGGTAGTTGAAATTCATGGTTGTAGAAGAGAAGGAATCAAGCATGGAAGAAATGAATAGAAGAGATGAATAGAAGAAAGTAGACTAGAAAATAAGAGGAAAAGAATCAAGAAGACATGAAGAGGTTAGGAAGAATCATGGGAGACTAGGAAGACATGATAGATATGGAAGAAAGAAGACCAAGAGTCATTGTTTGCAATTTGATACCATTGAAATTCATATGGGTATTGAGAAACATGTCACAGCACCTAAGATCCGACCTAGACAGACCAATGAAGACTGGAAGATGACACAAATCAGCTCAATGATGACAATTCTTAGGGGGATGTGTGATGACTTTTTAGTATTATACAACTCTTGACCCGTGAGTGCTAAAAATCTCAATTTTAAGGATAGTTTGATCAAAATTTTAGTTTGAAGGTTTTTTTGATTTCAATCACAATGATAGCAGTAAATTGATAGGTTTGCAAACAGTATGGGATCAAACATGTCATAGAACACTTATAACAAGGGCAAAAGCAACCCTGCCAAGACAAGCACTTGTGATATCAAAATAGAAAACCTTATGAATGCTACCATTTTGTTTGAATGTTGAGAATATTTACACTGGTATAGCACAATCGAAGACAATTCAAGAAATTACTACCTAGAAGGACAAGGCTCCTTTTAGGTTTATATCCAATAAACCTTCATTAGATATAAATTCCATAAACTCAACTCTATTGTCCACTTGGGTATTGTTCTCTCCTTTCTTGTCAGTATCTTTTAGGGGAGTATTAAAGTCTCCCATCATCAACTAGTTGTCATCTGGGAAATCCTTTCTAAAATCATGAATCCTTTTCCAGAGGTGAAAGCGACCAGATTTAGTATTAGGGGCATACACATTAATTAGGGTCTAGTCAAAATTATCCTTGATACTGCTAACTTTAACTACAAGGAAATTCTTATCTTCTTTCAATAGGACGTAAGAGAAGCTTATAGAGTTCCAAAAAATGGCCAAACCTCTAGAAGCCCCAACAACATCACTACTCAACTTGTCTCCATTCTTCAACAAATTTAATTTAACTATCTTTTCTTTTACCATTTTAGTTTCTTGTATAAGCAGAATATCAGACTTAGAATCTCTAACTAGATTCCTAATCACATCATGTTTATGAGGACTATTAAGACCTCTAATGTTCCAAGATAAAATTTTCATAAAAAATTTGGAGGATAGACTTGGTTGATGGTACGTTGCCTACCATCCGTAATATTCTGTTTAGCTTCTAGTTCTCTTTGATCCTTCTTAGACACTCTACCCCTTTCTCTTTTAGGTGTGCTTGTGTCTGCCTTTTGTTGTTGACCTCTTGTCATAACTCCTCCTAATTTGAGTAGGCCCCCTTTTTTATTTGATTTAGAACTTGAGCCTCCATGTGTTGCCTTAGCTTTAGTTGTTCCTGACGTAGGGGTCAGATCCTTCAAATTTTTAGATTGAGTTCCAGAGCCCACTCCAACTGGAGAACTATTGTTCTTCTTTTTAACACTAATCCAAGGGCTTTTGTTCTCTATTTCCACTGTTTCAGAGTCCTCCTTCTGATCTTTGGCTCTTTCATCTTTAGAATCATGCTCTATCAAGTTCCCATTTGATGCTTCACTATTGATTTGTTCTAAAACAAACTGAGTTTCTGAGACCATTTGCGGGCTTTGATAACACATCCTCTCTTCTGATATAATTAGGCTATCCTCAACCCTTGAACCCATTAGATGTTCAATCTGGGACATGTTTTCATGATTTTTCATAGAAGAGGCAACCAAAGAATCCCCTTCCAGCATTCTATTTTCCTCAGCAGAGCATTCACCATCCTTAGGCCCCTCTGTCTCATTTGACTCATTTGGTTTGACCATCTGCTTCTCTTCAAATCTTTGGTTTGCTTCCTTATTCTCTGGGAGATTATGTGATTCTCCTATTTTCTTCCTCCATTCCCACTTCTTAGTAATTCTAGACTCTTGGCCTTTCTTCTCTAATTCTTTCTTCAAGGGACAAAGTTTTGCCCAGTGACCTACTTTTTTGCAAGTAAGACACACAAAAGGGGATGATTGATATTCTATTTCTTGGGTCCATTTTCCAACCTTCGATCTGAGATAAATGACTTGGGGTAGTTCAGTATCATGTTGGATATTGACATAAATTCTTGCATACACTTGTCTAGATCGGGCTACAGTCATCGAATCTATTGTCAATAGTTCACCAAAAGGTTCAGCCATCACCACCAATATATCCTCATGCCAATACTCCAGAGGGAGACTTGAAAATTTAACCCAAATAGGAGCAGAGACAAATTTTTTTTCATTGTAATCTAGGTTAGTAGTCCACTTCTACAAGGATAAAGAAGATTTTCCCCACATCCAAGGTCCTTCCATTAAAACTTTTGAAAGATCCTCCCCATTAGAGAATAAAAAGGAGAAGAAACCTTTCAACATTACTGCTACATCTACTTGTCCTTTGAGATTCCATTTTTGAAGTGTAAAAAACCTCACCAGATCTATATTCAGTCTAGGCCCTGAAAAATTTCCTATCAGGGTTGAATCCATTCTTGAAACAGTATGATCGATTATTTGATCAGGAATATTCAAGCCTATCACACCTTTCTCAAGATCTGAAGCTATATCAATTTTTGGGAAGGAAGATTTTCCTATCAGTTTAACCCCAAAAAGACAACTCCATTTACCCTTACCTCAAAATGAGTTCCCCCTATGTGATGGTTCTTCTAGCTTTTTTGTTGACCCAATATTTTTCTCAGAAGGGCCAACTTTATCCCCTTTTTCTTCCTCTGGGCCCAAGATAGGACCACTATCCTTAACTGGATGGGCCAGACTATACCCACTAGTAATTTCCCCATCATTTGGCATGGGGACCATCTTTTCTTCCACAGATTTCTCTATGACCTCCATAGATCCTGGTACAGGAACCGATTCTGCCTCCCGACCAAGATCATCCTGCATCCCCTCCTGCCAGGAATTCAAATATTTTTTTCCCGCTCTAGGACTCTCTCCTCCTCTATCTCACTCCCACTCCATTTTTATTAATGATATAGGTAGAATGTTTCTCTAGGTGGATTTTATCTTTTGAGAATTGAATTATTTTATGAATTTATACTTCTTACTTTTGGGTTTATATTGTGAAAAATTTTGTAACCATTTTGATATCATGATTGGTTCCTATATTGTTGGGTGTATCTCTGAGTGATGTTATGAGTTCTCTGAGTCCTCAATCATTATTTTTATTTGACCACAAAAGGTGATGACCATTATTGTGTTGAGATTCTACTTGGTGACCTAGTTTCTTCTACTACGATTATTCCATGTTTTAAATAATGGTCTTTTTGGATCATATTTTACCCCATGTTTGGAGAGAGATGTTATTGATATTTTTGATGATCATTGATCTTGTGTTATGATGAAATATGATAATTGAAATTTTATTTATTATTTCCATTATGGGGTGGACTATTTGGATCCATGTATAGGATATGATGTACTTATTTATACTCCAACACATGTATTTGATAACATTCATGATTTGATGATTTATAAGAAGTCCTTTATGGTTTTTGTTTTGTCTTCTCTTTGTTTCTTTGTTAGGAGCATTAGGGTAGGTTATAAAGTAACCTAGATGGGAAGTGGTTTGCAATGAACATCGGGGCCTTCAAGTGGCTGACAAGATCACTCATTGTAAGTAGCTTAATAAAGTGGTAACTTAATAAATTTATTGAGAGAAAACATTAATAAGATAAATGTGTACCTCACCATGCCTTGAGTTCTAGTACAAGATGGGATGTGTCAGATGATTCTTGCTTCCCAATGTGGTGTGTGTTCTGGCATAGTTAGTAGCCTTGTTTGTATGAGAGGTTTACTGATACCACATATGGTCACTTGGGCATCGAGGTCTAGAGAGGCTACCAAGATGAAGTCCAAGGGTTAGACGTATGTGATGACACTTCCCTAGATGTGTCCTAAGTTCCTATGTTGTGTTTGGTACACCTAATTTGTGTCATGATCATTTATACTTGATAACCATGTAACCATTACTACCATTTTATCTAGTGTATCTTGGCATTAGTTTTCTTGTTTATGGATGCTTCCTTGAGTGAGTCCTAGTGTTATCTCCTCAACACGGCGGGAGTGGACCTCTAGGTTCCATGAGGTGTGGTAGTGATTCTTATTACCATTGAGATCTGACATTTGTAACTTTGTGCTTGTATGATCCTTGATGATGCTTCTATCTTCTTGTTCATTGCTTGGATGCTTGATTATTATCATCATGAGACGTATATCTTGTATTCCATTTTATGTATTAGTTAGTGACATTGATTCAAGAGATGTATACGTACTTGTATTATATTATTGTTACCCCTATGAAATGTGTAGTGGAAGTTGTAGTATATTTATGTGTGTCATGAAGTATCAATTGTACTCTATATATTGTATCTTTGATTACATTGATGTAATGAATACATCTTATTATTCAATTATAATTAATATGTTAGTGTACTTTTTGATTCGTGTTCTTTTCATTATGATTAAGTAAAGGATTAAGAATACTTCAATTTGGGTTTTAAAATGAACATAAGATATATCATGTGATTATGTTATGGATTGTACTTAGTAGATTAGTAAAATTATATGTAACTACATTTTGGAACCCTTGGGATAATTAACTGAGTTATTTGAACATTAATTTAATGTCTTATCTTATGTAATATCTTAACTTGTGTTTGTACTTTCTTCTGCATTTGTATTGATTAATGTATATTTAAATGTTTAACATTTAAGAAAAAAATTATTCTGTCAACTTAGTGTCATGTTTAGGTTAATTTATCTTGGGTTCTCTGGTGGGACATTACACCTATGGGAAAAGGTATGCGAAAAGAAAGGATACCATCAAAAGTTTGACTATCTCTAGTTATGCCCTACCAAATCACATAAATCTGTGGGTCTAACACTTATTGAATCAACTCCCCGATTGGAGAAGTTGTCTTGTTACGAGTAATTGGACAATTCCCCAAACATTAATTTTTCTAAGTAGGGTGGATCTTGATTTCCCCCTTCTTGCATGCATTTTATGTAATGCCCCTTGTATATAGTTTTACACAATGTCCCTTTGTCCCCTTTTTGTTTTTTATATTTGTTCCCTTCTTTTCACCCTATTGGAGGGATATGTTTAACATAACATTATTGTGTTCATGGTTGGGAGACTTACATTTTTTATGTTGGAAGTCTACTATTAGTTGGTCAATTGTGAAATCTAGGTCTGCATTCATCCAAAGTAATATTTAGAGTAATAAGAAAGAAGGAAACAAGGACAACACCAGATATGGACATGTATGAAGCTTCCCCTTCACAAAAGAGAAAAGTATGAAAGGAGAATTACAAGATATAATATTTGCCTAGTGATCATAACATTGGTATTTTGACCAAGTACATAAAAACATGGTTTCAAACACCACGGTGTGCCTAAAATCCTAAGTGAAAGCATTATCATAAATTATATGGTTTAGTGAAAGAAGTACTGTCAATCTAAGAGAGACTCATAAGAATAATTGGTGAAAAAAGTATTGCCTATCCATTACAACCAAAATTAAAATAATCATGTTATAATACATAGGACTAGGCACTCTCTTGTATGGTGTCAACATTTAATTTTAAGCTATATGGTCATGAATGACATCTCTCTGGTTCTAGGGAATATCAAGTAATGTAATGAACATCAAAAGAACACACAAAAGGACTATTTAAATAAATATGTCAGACCCTAGTGGTTTGTTCCTATGTTAAATTCTAACTTATAATGCTAAGGATCATCCTAAATGATAGTACTCCTAGATTTCAAATGGTTGAAGAATATTCTAGAATTCTAAAATACACGAGGCATTTTTCCTAGCTAGTCCCCATTTGTTATGCTTTGCATACTCATCCCAACATTTTGTTTGGAAAAATGTTGTCTCCCCATTTTTTCTTTCCCTTCTTTCCCTTTTTCTTTATTTCCCTTTTTGGTGCTCTAGAGTTTAAGACTCTACGTTCTTTCCTATTTTTTTCTCATTTTTTGCTAGATCTCCAATCCCCAAGATTTCATAATGCTCCTAGAGTCACTTGACTCCTTGCTGTGTTTGAACTTTGAGATCTTGATTTCTGGTGTGTGAAACATCACTTGACAGCTATTAAGGATATGATACATTTAATGCACTTACCCCAACATGTTATAAAAGGTCTTTTGGATCTTATTTTAAACTTACTAAGTGATAAAAAGCTAAGTGCAAGCTTTGAGATTAAAAATGTTTCTAATGACTTCTGTGTTGCTTTTACGTGTTCTTTTCAAAGGTTATTATTTCTTTTTCATTCTCTTTTAGGTGGAATTTCATATTTTCTCATGTGGATTTCAAGTAGGTAGTGTTTTCTCATTGCTTCATTGAAATTCTTGTCTTTTTGTGTTCACGGTTTTTTTTTGTTTTGTAGGTTAGGGTTCCCATCTCTAAGCTTAGAATAAGAGATTTATGAGTGAAATATGTGCCCTAATCATGTTAGGGTTCCTTAATTTCTCAATTTTGTTCTTTCTAATGCCCTATAAATATAATGTAGCATATTTTGGCATGATAATTTTTTAGGGTTTGTCAATTTAGGGATTTTTCTTCCTTATTGTAGTTCACCCCATTTTTGTACAATGACCAAGTTCAAGCATACTTTCAAAGGGGTACAAAAAAATGAAATAATTTCTAGGGTTTTTATGTGCCCTTAATTGATTTTCCCTTTGTAAGTTTACTTCATGAGTTGAGCCACCCTCCTAGTGTGTCTTGGTTATTTTTTGGTAGGTCTAGTTATATTTGCATCATCAAGTTGTCACTCCCCTTTCGAAGCCATTATCCTGAGTCCTGCCAAGTTCATCCACAAGTTGAGTATTTAGGTTTTCTACATGCTCAAGATTAGATTCCTAGGCATTTTTTTTCAAAGAGTCCATGCACGTGAAACAACCCTTGTCTAAAATTATGCTTTGAGTAGAATTACCCAATGCTTAATGAGTATTGGACTTTAGGGTATGGGACACTTTATTTTGACCTACCTTGTTACACCCATGGATTGAATTTCATGGATCCCTAATCCTATTTTCCATGTCCTTCCTTCCCTCAATTTAAAGTCTTAACCAAGGAGTGTCTCCAGAATTTGTGTCCCAAGGATCCCTTCCCGACAATCCATTAGGATTAAAGGAAACTAATCCCAAAATGTCCAAACCTCGATCCCTAGAGTATGAGTATATAATAATAAAATGTCCTTATAAGGTACTAAATAGGGTTTTCATTGCTTCTTGTAAGATACAGGTTGATACATTGATATCATCATCTGAAGCATCTAATTCAAACCCAGACTCAGTGCCACCAACCTCCCTTGATAGGAATACAAAGGTGGAGAAATAGATTGATAAGACACTAACCAAAATGAGATACATGTATCTCAGATAACTAAGGGTTTCCAAGATTGAGATAAAAGTTTAAAAAATTTATAGATACTGGCATTGAAGATATCAATTTGAAAGTTATCAAGGTTGTTACCGAGCATGAGGCCTCTAGGTTGGGAACCATTGAAGCCAACCTAGAAGATCTACCTGCATGATCCAAACTCTACCCACAATTACACAACTATGGGATCTTGCACACATCTTTCTTCCCACAATATTTCCAATCCTCAAAAATCATCCTCAGGGTTTCCAAATACTACACTTAAGCCACACAAAAGTGTATAACTGTAGAGGATAAAAACATTAGCATTTTTACCCCAAATGTAGATAGATTTATCCTTTGTCTCCCATATTGGGAGAAACCCACAATTATGGACGAGGTGGGAGCACAAGCCGAGTACATGGTGAAGGAAGCACTACACAAAAAAATTATGAATGAGATTCATCCCACCCATCCATGCCATTATTGTAATGCTTTGCTTTATCTTTGGGAAATCATATGCAAAATATTATCAAGCCTGGACATTCTTTTTCATAGTTGGAATATGCAATGAAATTGTGTGATTTGACTGGGCACATATCATTTCAAATGAGATTCAAAAATAACTCCTCGTTGTTCATGGTGGTGGACAACAATTCTACATGACATCATACTTGGTCTCGCTAATGGCTAGATTGAAGCATAAGCAGGCAGGCTTGCAGACCAATAGAACCTAGGAAGATGAAGAACACAATTATTTCATGTTGGAATTCTATCTACACCTACATTTTGATTGATATGAAACCAATTTTTCCCATGTAGATGCCCATATTTGTCCATTGTGAATTTATTAAATTCATAACTATCCTAACCTTTTAATTAATTAAATTTCTATTTAATTAAATATCTAGCCAAAAATAATATAATTGATTTTAGTTAATTGACTATATTATTTTTTCCTTTTCCCCTAATATAATTAATTTATATTATTATCCCTTTAGCTTAATAACATGGTACATTCTAATAAATATAGCACATTACCTGCCCCCTTTATCCAAAATTTGAATAATTTTATAATTATTTGAATATTCCCTTTCCTAGCCTAATCCTTGTGATTTAATTAATTCTTAAATTGATTAAATCTAAACCTAGCCTAAAAATTTAATAATGACACCCCTAGACCTACTCCCTAATTAATAATGGACTAACCTTGATTAATTAGTCTAATTTTGTGATTCCTACACCAATTAGTGTTCCCCCCAAATTTGAATGTGTCTCACACATATGTGAGCACGCCTTACATTCAACCACCAATTTTCCTTAAATTACCATCTACCTTCTTACACAATTGTCTCCACTTTATTCTTTGAGGCTTGCTCAGACATGTGTTAGATTTCTTGAACCTCTCGCCTCTTCGACTTGTCCCCAACTTTGCATTTATTACCACCTCTTCCAAGGTTTCTCACACATGTATGCACAACACCTCATCTTGCATGGCCAACTACAATTACATATGTGGCCTCCATTTGGCATCCACATCATTTCCACTTCATTGATTCTATTGCATATTAACCCTCCATTCAATTTTAAATCCACATCTTCTGTAATGCCCCTCCCATAGTTTGCTTTTTAGTTTCATTGCCAAACTCTTTTAGGCCATTTTCATATGTGTGTTATTTATTTTAGGGATATTTGTGGTTTATGAATTTATGACATTTTATAGAATAATAATGAATTAGATGATTTTGAATTATTTTCATGTTGATTAAATATAAATGATGATGTTATTTATATGTGATGGTTAGTTCATTTTGATGATTCATATGCTAGGATATCATAAATGGTTATGGTTTTATTGACCCCATACTTGCATGTGTATGGTCGATGTGTATGTTTTATATTTCTGTTTGACATGCTTGATGTGGTTGAGGGAAAAATTTGTAGTTACTTTCTTGTGAGATCCACATGATCGGTTAATCCCTACCATTGCTTGTTTATATTTATACATGTATGTACATGCTTGTCTTTTATGCAAGTTTGGAGGTACCGGACATCGACTTCCCTGAATTGTCAAGATGAGCATGCCCTATCACAAAATCTCAATGGTAAGAGAGGGGAGATAACATCCAAATCCAAATCCTAACCCTAGCCATTGACTGTCCTAAATATTATGCAAGTGCCTTTTTCTACCCATCCAAATTCATCAAAGTGACATGAATTTGTGAGCCCTTCCTTGGTGTTTGTTTGATATAGAGTTAGTCATTTTTTGAGTTTTGGGAGTCAAATGGATTTGCTTGTGTGAATTATTTGATTTAATTAATTTAGGAAGTATTTTTTTGAGTTTTGTATATTTATATTTTATGAATGTGGTAATATTAGATATAGAGTATATTTAATTATTAAGGGTAATTAAATACCTTTGTTAATTAAATAATTAAATAAAAAGATTTAAATGCGGATTAAAAGGTTTAATTAATTGTTAAATCATATTATAAATTAAAGGGCATAGTTGATTTGTTAGTTTGCATAGTTGACTTGTGCTAAAGTATTTATTGTTTAATTAAATAATTATATGCAATTTAAGTTGCACTTTTGGTTTAAGTGAAATTGAAATTATAATTAAAGTTAAAAGTTGAGTTTGAGTTTTATTTTAGAAGTGCATTATTTATTCAGCTATTTTATCATGCAACTTGAGAGAGAGAGTTGAGTTCCACTTTTGAGTTTGCATATTTTGGAAACACTAGGAGGGATAGGTTTCCTTTATGTAGGGATTTAGGGTATTATTTTCATTACGTCTATCAGGTTTTAGAGGAGCTCTAGAAGAAGTGGAAGATTTTTGGGAGGCTTGTTTTGGTGGCCATTATTTTGTGATTGTTCGAAGGCTTGGATTTTGAAGGTTGAATTTGGTCTCTCTTGGCTTCGTGTTTTCATACATTGTTTGAGGTAGGGTTGAAAACCTTCTTTTTGTTCTAATTCTTCTTTTTAAAAGATTGTATGCTTTGTGTTTGGGTTTGTTTATATGAATGATTTGAAATTTATTTTCTATTTTTAAATCAAGTTGTTTACGTGAGATTTGGACTAGTTTGATGTTAAATTAGATTTGGATTCTTTTTGCATGGTATGAAAACTTAGGAAGAAATTTTAAGAGATTGTGTGAGTTTTTCCAGTTAGGGTATTTGCCTAGAAAGAATAGATAATTTGTCCAAATATCTTCTTAGAAACTTAATTGGATTTGCGTGTGAAATTCTTATAAAAGAAAAAATTAATTAAGAAACCCTAACCTCCATTATTAGATGCTCAAAATTACAGGGATTCAGTTGAAGAATATCCCTTTAGAATTAATATATGTATTGCCTTTAGAATAAATAAATAATTAAAATAGGCTTGTTATTTTTGGTATACAATAAATTAATGGATTTTGAAAATAAAATTAAGTTTTATTTTATATATATATATATATTATATAATTTTTTTAATAAAATTAAAAGGGGGGGGAGGAGGACCCCATCCCCCAACCCCCCGACAACCAAGGGACTACCACAACAACCCACACTGCTGACATAGATTATTTATTCAGTAGAGCCGACATAGATTATGTTGGTATAGTAGTTGCACCTATCATTACAGTATGCGCCCTTGGATTAGTAATTGGAGAAGAGTTAATAATGTTTGATTAAGAGAACATGATGTAATTCATCTTAAGGAGAAAGTTTCAGTTAGTTTGGTAGAGCCGACAGTGTGTAGCGTGTGTCTACACTTATTGATTTGGACAGGTCCCAGGTTGTGATGCGTTCTTAGTAGAGCCGATAGAATTATTATTGGAATGTGTTATGGTTTCTCTAATATGATTTCAAGGTGGTTCTAATAGGCTGAATTGATTATATCATTTAGAGGAAAGATATTTATAGGCAGTCAGTTGTGATTGCTAAGGTATGGTTTAGAGTTGTTTTGTGAAGAACATAGTAGAGTGTGTGAAGTGTTGAGCCATCAACATAAGGTCTATGTGACCAAGGGAAGAGTCTATGCTATACATTGGAACCGATCCAGACAGTAGGTTAAAGTGCAGTTCACCAAGGTCTAGATATAGCGTGTATCTGTTATTCAGAAGGTTGTAGCCTTCACCCCTTTGAGCAGTGTGCTCTCAGACAGTGCGTCCTCACCCCTAATAGGGTTAATTGTAAAAGACTCCTAACAAGGTCTAACCCTTGACAAGGTCACTGTACTAAATACATTTTAAAGAAACTCCTAACAGGGTTAAGGATCTTCTAACAAGGATCATAATACACTAGTGCAGATTATTAGTGGGTGTCAATTCCCACCAGGGTTTTTACCTATTTGAGTTTCCCTGTAACCAAAATATTGGTGTTTTTCTCAAGTGTTCTTTCATTATGTTTATGATTTATGTTTAAGAATACTTAATTGGATAAAGAATTGAAACTTGTAGATAACTAATTCACCCCCCCTCTTAGTTATCTCTTGGGACTATTCCTAACACTTGGTACCTTCTTCTTGTTCTTCGTTGGAGACTTTTTTTCATTCTTATCTTTTGATGTTCGGGATTATATCTTGTAATCAGTGATTTAGAGTTGTAGATATTATATTATATTTTATATTCGATTATTGTGATATATCTATTGGAAAAATGGTTAGCACTCCCCTTGGGATTCATGACATGGCTTAACTGCCTCCTATGTCTTCTATAAGTCTAGTGGTTATATCGGGCATTAACATGTTAATCTTTTGGTGCAATGACAACTCTAGCATGTAACAAGTGGTATCAGAGCTTGGTCACAGGTTCGAATAACCTCACATGATGTTGAGGGGGATATTGTTGGAAAAATGGTCAGCACTCCCCTCGGGATTCATGACATAGCTTAACTACCTCCTATGTCTTCTATAAGTCTAGTGGTTGTATCAAGCATTAACAGGTTGATCTTTTGGTGCAACGACAACCCTAGCATGTAACAATATCCTACGAATTGTGTAGAGGATGTTGTATCATTATGTATACCTTATGGTATTAGATGTACTTGTTATTCATATAAGTTAATTATAATTATTCTTAATCTAAATGTTTATTTTGTTATACGTAATTCTACATCATGGGACCCTCAAGGATTGTTAACTGTAATCGAGCTATGTATATGTACTTATTTATATCTCATGGTTGTATTTCTTTCACATTGTTATCATCATTGTTTGTAAACTCTTAAGAAAAAAATTATTTTGTAAATATAGTGACTTATATTAGGTTAAATTCTCCTGGGTATCCTGGCGGAGCATTACACTTGGTATCAGAGCTAGGTTTCTACACTGGGAACTCTGGGAAGTTGTGTGCCTATTAGATGTCTAAACTGTGAAAACATGAAATTGAACTTAGACATATAACACTTTGTATTCAAAACTATTATGACTATGCATCATGTGTTTATTCTTCTTGATAGGTTTTGTGATATAAT
This sequence comes from Chamaecyparis obtusa, assembly GCA_027943335.1. Taxonomy (NCBI): domain Eukaryota; kingdom Viridiplantae; phylum Streptophyta; class Pinopsida; order Cupressales; family Cupressaceae; genus Chamaecyparis; species Chamaecyparis obtusa. The sequence goes on from BSBK01002782.1 coordinate 5,288,371, forward strand.
TCTCCTTTTTGGATGTTGTAGGAAAGATGGTCACTGAGACTAGATCTATTGGTAGAGGCCATAGTGGGGGCCATGGTAGAGAAAGTGGAAGGATTAGGCCTCATATCTCTCATACAAGTCATAGAGTTGAGAGTGTGCATGAAGATAGTGGTGAGAAACATGGTGATTCCAGATGGCCTAATACTAGGTAGATACTTTAGGCTATTCTGGAGGATCTACCTATCCATAACAAGGCTGACAAAGAGGAATCACATCATTCTAGGAATGAGGAGAGATAGAGATCAAGGATTCATAGGAGGAAGGACACTATAGTTGGTCATGAGAGAACTTAGGCTAGCTAGATGAGATACCTCCTTAGATCACAACCTCCTACCTTTAATAGTTTGGGTACTAGTTTTGAGGTAGAGACATGGCTTATTGCATTGGATCATTGTTTTTATATGCAAAAATTTGATACAAATGTCAAGGTGAGGTGTGCCATCATGCACCTCAAAGATTTTGTGGCTACTTGGTGGAAGATTGAGGAGAAAAAGTTAGGGTGTAGCATGGATATTGTCACTTGGGAGTTATTTCTTAAGAACTTCTGAGATCGCTTTTTATCTAAGCAGTGGCAACAATAGTGTGCAAATGAGTTCCATAATCCGCGATAGTTGACTTTAAGTGTTCAAGAGTATGAGAATCATTTCTTCAAGCTCAAGCCATATGCATGTTATGATGATAAGTCACCACTGATGGTGCATCATTTCATTAGAGGACTTAATAGTCGCATCGTTGGGGGTGTTATAGTTTTCAAACCTAAGGCTCTTAGGGATGTGGTCATTAAGGCTACATTTATTGAAGGGAACTTGGCTAGAGGTCATGATGGGAAGGTTGGTATTTAGTTTGGGGGTCCTTCTTCAAGGCCTAAGGGTAATCAGACTCAGGGAGCAAAGAACTCTAAGAATCCTTCTACCTTTCAGAAAGGGAATCAGAATCAACACAAAAATTTCTTCCATGGTAATAGTGGTGGTTCTCAATCAGGGACTATCACAACTGGAAAGGTAGTATGTGCAATCAGGATGATCATCCATCTTAGAGTTCACATCAGGATTTTAGTTGAGGTAGTTTCCAACAGTCTAGTGCTCCTTTGGCTAGGAGAGGTGGTAGCAGAGGCAGTTGTTATTCTTGTGGGCAACATGGCCACATTGCTATCAATTATCCTAATTGATCGGTACAATTTTTGAGACATAGGCCTGTAGCTTCTGAGCCTATAGCTAGGGATGCTGGTAGGTCCCACAAGGTATTCACAACTAGGAATGATCCACATGGTTCATTCCATGGAGCAGAAAAGGGTCCAATGGGACCTGTACATTGAGTCTTTTATGACTTAATAGAGCGCATTAGGGTTTTAATATTTATATCTCTATTTTGTTGTAGACTTCTAGGAGTAAGCCTAATTTTAGGGGAGGTGTATGTAATGTCCCTCCCATAGTCTTCTTTTCAGTTTCATTTCCAAACTCTTTTAGGCCATTTTCATATGTGTGTTATTTATTTCAGGGATATTTGTGGTTTACGAATGTATGACATTTTATTGAATAATCATGAATTAGATGATTTTGAATTATTTTCATGTTGATCAAATGTAAATGATGATGTTATTTATATGTGATGGTTAGTTCATTTTGATGATTCATATGTTAGGATATCATGAATGCTTATGGTTTTAATGACTCCATACTTACATGTTTATGGTCGATGTGTATGTTTTATATTTTTGTTTGATATGCTTGATGTGGTTGAGCGATGGAGTCATAGTTACTTTCTTGTGAGATCCACATGATTGATTGATCCATGCCATTGCTTGTTTATATTTATACATGCATGTACATACTTGTCTTTTATGTAGATTTGTAAGTACTGGGCATCGACTTCCTTGAATGTCAGGATGAGCATGCCCTATCACAAAATCTCATGGTTAGTTCATTTTGATGATTCATATGTTAGGATATCATGAATGCTTATGGTTTTAATGACCCCATACTTGCATGTGTATGGTTGATGTGTATGTTTTATATTTCTATTTGATGTGGTTGGGGGATGGAGTCATAGTTGTAATACCCCAAAATTGGCACCTATTTAATTTCATCAATTTTGGTGCATTATCTCGATTTTACGTCACCAAAGTCCTAGTTCCCTAGGCGATTTTCTCTCTCCTATCTGACTTAATTTGACTTGATGTCAGTTGCAAAGACCATAAATTGCAATAATCAAATGCTAAATTAATTCCTAAAGTCTTTGACTTAATTGGCTAAATTACCCCTATGATACATTAATTTAATTGTAAAGTCCTATGCGCTTTAAATTAAATTAAATCAAACCACCCTCTTTAGCTAATTACCCATAAAAAGGAATTAATAATTGCTTGATATTCGAATGGACACACCTTTTTGAATTAATAATTCAAGATATTCGAAAGGCCACCTGTGTGGCATTTTCCATTCTTTTTTTAAGTAATTCATGCTTATTTGTCCCAAAAGGGATATGAAGGGTCAGGAGTTTCGAATCAAGAAACTCTTCCTCCTCCTCTTGGCTCTTCTTTTTATTTGATCTCTTTTTCTCATTCGAGAGGACAATTTTTGAGAGTAAAGGCACTATAGTGAATTTTTGATTGAAATCCAAGTTTTCATTTGCAACTAGTTTAATTTCTCATTCTAGTATAATTGCACTTCTCATTTAGATTAAATTTGTTTAATTGTTCTTAGATTAAGATCATTTTTATTCCAAAATCAACTAAAAAAAAAACTTGCATTTCATATCTTCTTTCAAGTATTCTTAGATTAATTGCATTCATTTTAGTTTGATTCTAGCTTTGCATATCATCTTTATGGCTTTCTTGGAAAATCCTCCGTTGTAGTAGCGGTCTGATGGTTGTTGGTTCTCCAATCTGAGAGCGATTATACACCCCCGCCTGCATAGGAGGCAACAGGTCGCTTCCTCACAAATTTCGGATTGAATAATTCATATTCTCTTCGTAATTTGACCATAGGAGTAATGACTATGTTGCGTATGTGGTTGATTTAGAGGTCACATTCAAGCACACACATTTTGGCGCCCACCGTGGGGCAGAAAGATCAATTTCTGGCCTCATTATCATTTTTTTTCTGACAGGAAATTTTGCTCTGTTGCGCGTCCGTACTGTCTGTGTACGGATCTTCGCGCGATAATCCAGAGCGTCCCGCGCGAAGTTTTGCTCCTGTAGCACTCTTTCGCGCGAAATTTCACTATCTCGCCCCAGATTTTTCACTTTCTCGCGCGCACTGGAGCACTTCCTCGCGCGAGATTTTAGTTATCTCGCGTTGTATACTGCACTTTCTCGCGCATATTTGTACTTTCTCGCGCGAAGTTATATTACAGTTTTTTTTCCAGTTTCCAGTTTTCTTGTTCTTTCTGCTCTTAATTTCTGATAACTTCTGATAACTGTTGATTTTTATCTCTCTGATATTTTACAGCATTAACAGTTTCTGCAGGACGCTTGTCAAAGAATTTGAAAACATACTAATGGTTTGATTGCAGGACGAATAATTGAAGATCGCTAAAACGTTGTGTTTTTTTTCCTGCTTTTACTCACATAGTATAAATAGGGCTCCGTTAAAATTTCTTGAGAATTTCGATAGTGAGTAGGAATTTTGGCTCTTCATTACATGGAGGTGATGACCATGAATGAATCCGGAATTCTAATGATCTTACTAATATGATGAATTCTTGGGGAAGCGGAGAAAGTTAGTGAATCTTTAACATTTCTATTCGTCAGGGAATTATGCTCTTCTCTCCTTGAGAGAGAATCAGAAACTCAAAAGCGTATAGATTTGGTGAGGTGAAACTAACTCGGTGATGAACTTTCTTGTTGTGTTTGGGTGAGGAAACGGGATAGAGAAGTATGCTCTTCTCCCTTTGGGAGAATCATAAAATCAGACTCTTGAATCTAAACCAAGTCTAGTGTCACCTTTAGAGGGCCTGCCGGTATTGAACCTCCGGGAACGACCCAAGTGAGTACACACCTATTGCCGGTGATTCCACCTCACTATAATAAAGAAAGTTTTGTTGAGTCTAAAGACTCCGAAACCATGGTAACTTCCTTTTCATGACTTTGACGATCATCATGGAAAGGCCCTGTCTATTACACTGAGCGGCGCCGCTCCAAGCCCTGCTTGCGGGGGTGTGTGATTTTCAGGTGTTGGTGTGGCTGCGAGGCCTCAACCCTGTATCAGGGGCACCGAAGGTTATTGTGAACGGAAGCCTAGTAAAAAAACCTTCTTAGCTAGTGGCCTACCCGGTTCATCTCCGAAAGGAGTCATTATCTTTGCGCAAGGAGGGGGAAGAATCTCTCCGTATGTTTATCATACACAGATTCCCATCATAGGCATACACCTGGACGTTTGGAGGCGGTTGTGACACTGGCCCCTGCTACAAGGGTAACCTTTGAACGTACACTGTTGAGTCCTTGGAAACACCGAAAACACGGGCGCCCTCTAGGGGGTGACACGGCTGTGTGAGGTGCACGTATGCATTCAAGCAATGGGGCAAAGGTTTTGGCTTCTCACCATTTTTTTTTGTAGGACTAGGCTATGTGCTTGTTATTGAGTCTTAAACATTGTCCATACATTATCAAACAAAGACTTCCCTGATGCTATCAAGTTGCTTTGTCCTTGATAGGTCTGTTAATGACTACTTTTTTGCTTCACAAGTGTTTGATCTAAAACCATTGTGTCTTTAAACGAATGCTTAGAATCCTAAAACGAGTGTGTTGATTAAACAATTCTGTCGACCTGTCAGGAAATTGGATTTTCTGCTAGACATCAGTTCAGACTGTACCTCGAAATTCAACTCAAACTTTGAAAATTGCATCAAAACTGTCAGATTTTGTCTGTTTCCCGCGCGAGCTTTTAGCTTCAGAGCACTTCCTCACGCGAGATTGTATTTTCTCGCGCGAAGTTCTGTGTTCTCTCGCGCGAGCTGTCATTTCCTCGCGCGGTCAGGCATTTTCTCGCGCGAACCTGTAGCGCAGTTTTCCAAAACAGAGACCTATTTGCAGTTCACTGTTTGACTTTTTATCTGGTCTGCTTTTTGTCTGGGGTCTATTTTTTTTGCTTCCCTGTTGTTTACTGTCAGAAACTGGTTGTGTTGAGTTAAGAATCGATTGACCTTTGCTTTGGTTCGTGTTGTCTCTTATCTATTCATCTTATCTCTTTATGCCTTTTGTACCTCGCTTTGCGGTTGTCTTATCTCGGCTGTTCTAGCCATCTCTTTTTGACAATTCGTACCAGGTCCATCTTGCATCTTGGCTGTCCTGGCCATTTATCTCTTTTTCGTTATCTTAGAGACAGAACCTAGCTTTATCCCGAATCTTTGCTCATTACATCTTCGTCTATGACTGTCACGACTCGAAGTGGTAAGACTTATCCTATTCAGAACGCTGATCAAGGTCAAAGTAAATCTCATAATCAAAACATAGGTCATTTCCAATTTGTTGAGAAGTCTGAACTTTGTAAGAGTTCTTCAAATTCGTCATTAAGCACTCCACAAGATAATTTGTCTCAGACATCTCCTCCGGTTTTCCAAGAGTGCTTTAATCCTTTATTTTCGCAATCTAGTTCGTCACGCCAAGAACAAGACAACTCTTATTTTCAAAACAATTCATTGTTTTGTGGCTTTGGGAGATCATTTCCTCGGACGGAACCCATTATTGAAACTATTGATCCCACTGAAGATAGTGATTCATCTGAAGCTATTCACACACCAAAAGTTACATTGGCTGCACCTTTTTGACATCGTTCTCATCACTTTACTGAAGCTTCAATTGCAGCACAAATTCGTCTTGACAAGATGGGAACCAAGAACCCATTTGACTTTCAATCAAGCCAATACGGTCAAACTTATAATCAATACCATGGTCAATCTTCTCATGACCAAAATCAGACTCATCACAATCAGTCTCATAATGACGATCAATCTCAAAACAAAACTCAAGCTGATCAACAAGCAGCATATAACTATCGCCCTCCTCCTTATGATCAAAATCAAGATGATCAACAAGATCACACACAAAGCATATATGAGACTCTTGGTAACGAGGATGATGTAATTACTCAGAATGATATAAATGCTGCGAAAGCTAACAAGAATCTCATTAAAATGATGGAAATTATTCTTTTGGAAGATAAGGAAAAGTATTTTCTTGAGTTGGCTAAGCAAGGAGCCAAACTACCTTCGAATTTCCAAGTGGAAACTATTGTAGCTAAAGAGGAAGAAACTGAAACCGCTAAGCTACAAAAGATGATTCAAAGTATGCAAGATCAAATTACTCAACTGACAAAAGAAAAGGATAAGCCCACACAACAATTTACATTGGAGAATATATGTCCTTTTCCTTTTGATAAGAATGTTTACATGCCTCCTTTTCCAAGAGGAGTAGAGTTACCCAAATATGACAAGTACATGGGTACAACTGATCCTCAAGATCATCTAAGAGAGTTTGGCGCGCTATCCATGGAATTCATGCATGATCAAACGTATCTTATGAGACTCTTCCCCCGCAGCTTGGGTGGGCCAGCTATGGAATGGTTTTGCCGATTACATCCTGGTATTCAAACTTTTGACGAGATTGCCAATCTTTTTCTTCAGCATTATTCTCACAATATTCAACACCCTGTCAATATTCGTGACTTGTGTAATTTGAAACAACGACAGGGAGAACCTTTCTTGTCTTTTCTCCAGAGGTGGAGACAACTTTGTACAAAGTATCCTCGTAAATTGGCTGAATCTGAGAAACTTGATATCTTTTTAGACAACCTTCTTCCAGACTTTGGATATCAAGTACAATTACAAGGTCCTTTGACATTTGACAGCATGATCAAACAAGTTGTGAGGATAGAAGCCTTTATGGTAAAAAAGGGAGAATTAATTCTGAATAAAGACAATAAACAAGGATTCTCAACGAACAAGGATAAAGGGAAGTCTATAAACAAGAATAGAGAGGTGGTAAATGATGGAGTAGTCGATAATGTCACCGCAAAGCCTTCAAAGCCTGTCTTTAATCTTACCTCTAGCATACAAGCGGCTAAGGCTGTCGAAAAGAATACAACAGATAATCAGCACAGTTCAAGATTTTCTAGAAATAAACCATGGGCTCCTCGACCTAAGCGCAATTTCACTTCTTTGGGAGAGCCTCTTGATGTAGTCTTTAAAAATCTCATACAAAATCAGATTCTCACTCCTTTGGACAAGCGAACTTATGACCCACAACCAAGACCTCACTGGTGGAATGACAATGATTATTGCGATTATCATCAAAATATTGGTCATAAGACATCCACTTGTCTTCAATTGAGACATAAAGTTCAAGATTTGATTGACAGCGGTGATATTGTTGTGGATGGTCATAATAAGAATTCTGATCATCAGGCATTTAAAGATCCTTTTCCTCCTCATGAGAAAGGAGAGTCTTCTACAACTAAGAACAACAATGCTAAGGTGAATTACACTTACCCTTCTACCGATAATGTTATTAACATGATTGAACCTATGGGAGTTGAATATTGTGATGTGATCACTTTTAAGGGGAGTGGTGATACTCCCAAGCCTAGAGTTCCTTTCACCTTACGAAATTCCGCACCTTGTTCATCTGAATCTAGACAAACTCAAGATTGTGCAACTGTTGTCACTCGATCACGTGGAAGAGTTGTTTTGAAAGGTCCTGATCCTCCGAAGCAAACTGTAGACAAGGATACTTCGAGACAAAGCACAGAAAAGGTTTCTCCGAAACAAACGATGGATAAGATTACCACTGGCCCTACCAACAAAGCTTCTAAATCGACTCCCACATCTAGTATTACTAGTTATAGTATCTTAGATCAACTCCAGCGAACCAATGCTCAGATTACCATTTTTGAGTTGTTAAAAATCTCGCCTGCTCATAGGCAAATTTTGGATAAAGCCCTCGCTGAAGCAAATGTCCCCAAGGATCTTGATCTAAACCAGTTCCAATCTATGGTGGGTCACTTAACCTCACCGCATTATTTGTCATTCTCAGAGGAAGATGATCATTCTTTGAACCACCCGCATAATGCTCCCTTACACATAGAGGTTATGATAGGTCCCAAACGTGTCCGTCGTGTGCTTATTGATAATGGCGCTGGTCTTAACATTTGTTCTGCTACATTGCTCACCCAGCTAGGTTATGATGAGGACTGCATAGACTCCCGTAAGACGATTACCATAAAAGCTTATGATGAAGAAGAACGCAAGTCCCAGGGTTTAGTTGTGCTACCTATCCGCGTAGGTCCTGTTGAGAGAGATGTTACTTTCCAAGTGCTCGACATTCCTTTAGCATACAACATTTTGTTGGGTAGGCCTTGGATTCATGAGATGCAGGCTGTTCCATCCACATATCATCAATGCATCAAGTTCCCATTTCACGGGGTGGAAGTCACTGTACCCGCAAACACCAATCTCTCTTGTAATACTCTCATGCAAACTACAGATAGCTTTGTTCCTGCCAATAGGGACTCCACTGAGTTCTATGACACTAAGCTTAGAGAAATGGAGAAAACTTTGAAAATTAAAGATACGGGCATGGGAGAATATCAAATAGAGCCTGTGCTATCTCTAGCAGCTTTACCTCCCTCTCCACGCCTCTATGGGAAACCTTCAGAAACTCATGGACTTTCTGATAATCTTCCTCAAACAATCTATGATGGTGCTTTTGTGCGAGCCTCCATACCTTTAGAAGATGAGGATGAGGAAAGAGCTATCAAAGCTTGGATCTATAAAGGAAAGGAGATATCTGAAACAACTACTCCTCCAGAGTTAGAACAAGAACCTTATAGTGAAGGTTTCAAAATCATGAAGCGCTTTGGATACAAGGGAAGTGGTCCTATAGGGGTAAATGATAATGGATTGTTGAAGCCTATTGAAGCTGTAGGTCGTAGCCCAAAGGACACTACTGGCTTAGGCTTTAAAAAGACTCCCTTTCATTTGGGGACCAAGACATTTATGTCGGCTCCTATGTCTGATTCCAAGCTTGAACCGAAGCATGAACAAGAAATTGAAGATACCACTCCAAAGATGAATCCAGAATACAGCTCTGATGAAGATACATTTCCATATCCTATCCCTTCGGATATTGCGAAACTCCTTGCTGAACCTGATGAGTCTATCATACCTGTTCATCTGGTAGAGACTGATACTGAGACATGCTCTGAGGCTGATTCTGAGAAAACTTCTTCAGTACATCAAGTTACATATGAGGAATGGAAAGCAGCATTAAATGATGATCCCAATTTTATAGGTGAGCAATATAGGCCATCATATTTTCAAAAATACTATGAACAAGAACAACTTCAGCAAGCTGTCAATGATAGAAGGAATAATAATGAGACTAATGATGCTGCCAATGAAATTCCTACATCAAGTACGGACTCACATGAATATGAGTTCGACTCTACATCCGATGCCACTTATGATGTAGACATAGATACTGTTCATGAGTATGAAAGACTCCTCGAAGTAGGTGAAGGGTCTGGCGCTAGGACACAAGAATTTGATGTTGTAGATGTCGACTTGTCTTCCGCTTTCGACGTAGGATCTCATAGGGATTCGAACACTCCTCTGGACGAGACTGCTCTAGCTCTTGACTTGCTTGTTAACGCTTTTGAGGGTTATACCGTGAACGCAGTTGAACCAACCACTACTTCCCTTTCACTCCACCGTCCTGATCTAATAAACTGGAACTCCCCTCTCGCATCCAATGAAGTCCTTACGTTCCAGAATGATTATGAACTAGCCTGTTACCTCCATGCTCTCGAACCTGTAATGTCTTCCACCAGCGAATACAGCATCAGCATGACAGAAGGGGATATCAAGTATCTTAGTCAAAAAATAAAAAATAGAAAAAATAAGAGCTCTGATGGTGAAAACCACTTTGTGGCAGTATCAGAGCCAAAAATAGTAAAAATAAAAGACGTATCTGAGGGTGAAAACCTCTCTGAGGCGCCCAAGGATGAGATACTTGATACTCTACCAAGCCATTTTTAGGAAAGATCATCAGTTCTGATTGAACCGACACAGCCGGTGAACTTGGGCACTGAGGCTACTCCACAGATTATACATTTAGCACAGTCATTATCCGCTGAAGAAAAAGAAGAGTTCACTAGATTCTTCCAACGCAAGAAAATAAACTTTTCATGGGGTTATTCTGATATGCCTGGATTGGATCCCAATCTAATCATGCATCATTTGTCCATTGCACCAGATGTCAAACCTGTTAAGCAGAAGCTTCGAAAGATGCACCCTCATGTGGCACTATTGGTTAAAACTGAACTAGAAAAGCTCCTTAAAGCTGGTTTCATAAGAGCAATTGATTATGCCGAATGGATTTCCAACATTGTTCCAGTTACTAAACATGATAAGTCCATTCGTGTGTGTACAGATTTCAGAGATCTCAATAAGGCATGTCCAAAAGATGATTTCCCACTGCCTAATATTGATATACTAGTAGACATGACAGCGGGATATGAGATGTACTCCTTGATGGATGGCTTCTCTGGCTATAATCAAATTAAAATTGCGCCAGAAGACCAAGAAAAAACTGCCTTCACATGTGCTTGGGGCACTTTCTGCTGGAATGTTATGCCTTTTGGGCTTAAGAACGCCGGAGCAACATATCAGAGAGCTGTTACTACTATTTTCCATGATATGATGCACAAAACTATGGAGGACTATGTAGATGATACTTTAGCCAAGAGTATGCAGCGAAGAACTCACCTTGCAGATTTGGGTCCCATCCTTGACCGCATGGAGCAGTTTAGCCTCAGACTTAATCCCAAGAAATGTGCATTTGGAGTCACTTCTGGAAAACTCTTGGGTTACATAATCTCAGCCAAAGGCATAGAAGTCGATCCAGAAAAAGTTCAAGCTATTATGGACATGCCTCCTCCTAAGAACATAAGTCAGATGAGAGGTCTACAAAGAAGGTTGCAATCCATTCGGCGGTTCATCTCACAGCTAGCTGATAAGTCACAGCCGTTCACTAAAACTCTGCATAAAGGTGTCACCTATGAATGGAACGAGGAATGTGACAAGGGACTCAATCAAATAAAACAATATCTCGCCAATCCACCCATTTTGATGCCTCCTATCCATGGGAAGCCACTTATACTGTATATTTCAGCCACAAGTACATCTTTGGGTGCTCTCTTAGCTCAAGAAGATCAGAACAATAAAGAAAGAGCTATTTATTACATCAGGGTAAAAGCACAATAAGCTGTCACCCTTTTACAAAGGAAGAGGCTAACAAAATCAAAGTTGGTCAACTTCAATAGTATAAAAATGACATTTATGTTTGGAATTTTAAGATGATGTAAACTAATTAAATGTGATAAAATGGATGAATTTTATGATTAATATTTTTAATATATTTTTTGAATAAGAATTGATATATTTTTTTAATTTTTAAAGATGATTTTTCAGCTGCTGAAAAATGCTGAAAATTAGGGGTCTAGTTCCCACCAAAAAATTATATGTAAATAAACATATTTTCTCCTAATTTCAAAATATGTCATAGATGACATATATATCTAGTGCATAAAGAAATAAAAATTGGTTTGTGACCTATATTTTCTCTTTTATAACAATTCAAATTCCAAATCACTGAAATCGATAATTTTCATCTTGCAACATATTTTTCATAACAAATCTATCCCAATCAAAAAAAGAAATACATATTCTTGAAGAGGACTCTCTCCTCTAGTGCACCATGTGTTTTTCAAATTTATTTAATATGATTTACTATTTTTTTCTTTCTCCGAATTAACATCTCCTTGACTGTTAAAATACCTACTTGTAATATTTTTTAATTACAATAAACTATGTCTAATTAAAACACTATAAAATCTATATGAGGATATTCTTGACTTTGATCTCTACAAAAGGGTATTTGTTAATTTTCAAAAAAATGTCATTAAAAATATTAGGAGTTATTGAAACGCCACTTTTCTAAAATAATTTTATTTTTATGGTAATTGGACCCAAAGTGGTATAAAACATGCATTTAATAGATATTTCCGATTGAAAAAGGTAAAGAACTTATTTAACTTATCTATAATGAATCTAACTAGACCATATGTTTGACCAAAATTAATTTTTAGTTATAAATACTAAAATTCAGCTGTGCTGATAAGTTAGCCAAAAAGGTGACACCTGATTGTGCTTTTACCCATCAGCAGAACATTGGTGTCCTATGAAATGAACTACTCTGTTATTGAAAAAGCTTGTCTAGCTGTAGTGTTTGCCTCACAGAAACTGCGACATTATATGTTGGCTCACACTACAAAACTTATTGCAAAAATCAACCCGCTAAAATACTTATTAAGCAAGGCTGCTCTCATGGGTAGGTTGGCTAAATGGGTCATGATCCTCAGTGAATTTGATATTGAATATGTGGAAAGGAAAGCTATTAAGGGACAAGCAATTGCTGATCAGTTGGCAGAGGCTCCTCTACATGATCACCAACCTTTGAACATTGAGTTTCCAGATGACTCCATTCTGCATCTCACACATCAGTCTTGGAGTATGTTTTTTGATGGCTCATTTACCCAACAAGGATCAGGTGCGGGTATTCTGTTTATAACACCTCAACGCTATTCTTTGCCTAAGGCTTACAAAATGATGTTTCCTTGCACCAACAACATAGCTGAATATGAGGCTCTTATCAATGGTATGAAATTAGCCCTTGAATGGCGTATAGATGAGCTCCAAGTCTTTGGCGATTCTCAGTTGATCATTAATCAAGTTAATAATGTATATCAAACAAAGGATGACAAGCTAATACCCTACAAAAGAATGGTGGATGATCTTAAGTTATACTTTGCACATATTTCCTTCCAGCAGATTCCAAGAACAGATAATAAGGCGGCTGATGCTATGGCTACTTTGGCCTCAATATTACAAATGCCAGAAAATGACTTCAGGCATGAATTCCTGGTGGAAACATTATGCTACCCTACCTATGACAATCCTGAATCCAAGATGATCTGTTCAGTCATTGGACATGACTCATCCCGCTACCTCCATATTTACTCTTATCTTCGGGACCAAATTATCCCTGATACCTATACCCGGAATGAGAAACGTCACCTCATTCGTACTGCTTCACGGTATGTTCTTATAGCAAATGACTTGTATAGACGGGGCCTAGACGGTACTCTACTTAGGTGTCTAGAACCCGATGAGTCCAAACGTGCGTTAGCTGAGGTACACGAAGGTATTTGCAGCTCTCATTCGAGTGGTCTGACGTTAGCTCGTAAACTTATTAGAGCTGGATACTACTGGCCGGATATGGAAAAAGAAGCTGTCCAATATGTCAAGACTTGCAAGCAGTGTCAATATCATGGGAATCTGATCCACGCTCTTGCTAGGGAGCTCAGTCCTCTCATTAGTTTTTGGCCATTTCAACAATGGGCTTTTGACTTGGTTGGTCAGATACATCCTTCTTCTTCAAGCGGACATAAATTCATAATCACTGCTACAGATTACTTTACCAAATGGGTTGAGGCAGTTCCTCTGACTATAGCTGATGGAAGGACTATTGCTAAGTTCATTTTGAACTATATTATTTGCAGATATGGCGTACCTTCATCTATTATCACTGACAATGGAGGACAGTTTAAGAACAAAGATTTGACAGCCTTATGCACTAAATTCAGGATCATTCAGCATTGGTCATCTATTTATTATCCTAAGGGTAATGGACAAGCAGAAGCTTCTAATAAGACAATCCTAAAAATTTTGCACAGAACAGTTCATAAATCTGGTAGAGATTGGCATCTCCAGATTAATCCGGCTTTGTGGGCTTACAGAACAAGCATCCGAACACCAACGGGAGCCACTCCTTTTGCCTTAGTCTATGGGGCAGAAGCAGTATTGCCAATTGAGGTCGAGATTCCGACATTGCGAATCTCTCTGAAGGGCCTCATCACTGATGAAGATACCAGAATATCTAGGTTGCAAGAGCTTGAATTATTAGATGAACGTCGGAGGGTGGCGTTCGATCATCTTCAAGCATATCAAAAGAGAATGTCAAAAACATATAACAAGAAAGTCAGACAAAGGGAATTCCAAGTGGGTGACCTCGTCTTGAGAGAGAACCCCAAGAATCAGCAGCAGAGAACCCAGAAAGGAAAATTTGAACCAAACTGGCTTGGTCCATACATTATTACTGCAGCATTTGGGTCTGGTGCTTACCGCCTCTCCACCACTGAAGGAGAGCAACTCAAAGAGCTTGTCAACGCTCTTCATCTGAAGAAGTTCTACAGCTGAGACATTGCTTGTCTGCTCATGTACATACTTATTGGTCCTGAAAAAAATCCTAAAAATGGTATATTGCAAAAAATCCTAAAAATTGCAAAATGTCCTGAAAAAATGATCATCTTAGTGAAAACCTGGCAAACAGGCACTTTGATGTATCTATTATCCTGGTGAAAACCTGGTAAACAGGCGCCTTGATAATACAAAAAAAAAATAGAAAATGTGAAAAATACAAAAAAAAAATTGAAAACATCAAAAAATACAAAAAAATGAAATATTCAAAAAAATACAAAAAAAAGAGAAAAAAAGAGAAAAGTACAAAAAAATTGAAAAAGAGAAAAATGTGCCATTGATGAAAACCTGGTAAACAGGCGTCATGGTAGCAAAAATAGAATCTCTGCCAAGATGGTGAAAACCTGGTAAACAGGCGCCTCTTGTTTCCTAAAGTAACATCTCATCTCAGCATCGCTTGGCTCTTAGTTTCCTGCTTTAGTTTGTTTTCCCGCTTTCCTGCTTTAGTTTGTTTCCTGCTTTGGTTTGCTAGCTCATGCGCTTGTCCTTGAGTTTTCCTCGACTCTTCATGGATTGGAACTGGTTCACACTTGGGGGCACCTGCCTGGTCTAGGGGGCATTGTCCTATCGCTTTTAGAACTCTCTTTTGAGCATTGGTCGCCAGTGGTTCTCACTATGCCTGCCTGCGGATACCTAGCTTTCGTTCGATCTCTCTTCTTCGGGATTTCTCCCTTTTATCAATCACCAGTGATTCTCATTACATCTGCCTACTATCATTATCCCATTGAGACTTCAAATGTTATCTTTCCGAATTGACTTCAATCCGCTTGCACACGAACTTAAACTGCAACTAAAACTAAATGTGTGTTTCTTTGAGGCATGTTGAGCTTTGTTTTCTTTGAGTGTTTGTTTGTTTGCTTTCTTTGCTTTCTGCTTGTTGGTTTAGTTCCAATGATTCAAAGAATTCATTTAAGAGGGGTGTCCGTCTGTAAGAGCCTCTATCTCGTATTGGATGGCCATGCGTACCTCGACTCCTTTTATATGGATGCTTTGGTGAAGTTGGTTCTTCTCCTTGTCTTTTGAGTGACTTCTCTTTGCTACTGATGAAATTGTAAATGCTCGTCCTGTTAAGTGAACGTAAGGGTCACTGCGAGCAATCTTTGGCAAAAGAAAGAACTCCTGCATGCTTGGTGTGTTTGTTCGCAAGAGACATTCAGGTCATTCTAGTATTTATGCTCTAATGCTTATGTTAACTTGCTAGATTAAAAGGAATAGGTGTTCAGGTCATTCTGGCTTCTTGTGCCTTGATGCTTACACCTTATTCCGACAAATTTAAGACTCATGTCATATTCATATTCGCATGATAGCTATATTAGTAAGGATTGTATGACATCTTGCGATTGTCCGAACTTGAAAGGCTCTATGATGATAAATATGGTGAGTCCAACAACCAAGTCCTAGGGTTTGCATTTTCATTTTAAGCTTGCATCTTTAGCTTAGGCTTTGCACTTAAGACGATGCCTTATTTACTCTCTTAATAGTCTTCGTCAAAGGCTCTCATCTATTACCTCGGGTTCTTCTTGGTTGCACAGGTATCCGGTCTTCATTGTCGATCCTCGAACATATCTATCCTTTGGTTAGTACCTGTTAAATATTGCTAAAATCTTGCATGAGATGATTAGTACCATATCCATTGCATTTTATTTCCATCCATAAAATCGTTGCATCTGCATCAACATGTGTATCCGCTATAAGCATAAACCATTTATCTATCACTACATTGCATACATTTCTATTCATCCATTTAAAGCATATAAGAGCACATCTCCTAAACATTATACATTCAAGCAATTTGTAACAAGTACAAAGATATCAACGGAATCATCAATCTCATATATATATCTCTCGATCTAAATGTCATATACAAAGAGGTGCTACTCGAGCCCAGTACCAAAACAACAAAAATGAGCTATGATACAATCAAGATCCACTCCCACTGGGAGGGGGTGGCGGTGGAGGAGCCTGCTGTCCTAATGTCTGCGGTGGTGGCATCGGTCTCTGTGGAGGAGCCTGTGGAGGAGCCTGTGGAGAAGTCTGCGGAGGAGCCTGTGGAGGAGCCTGTGGAGGCACTAGGGGAGGAGCCTGGGGAGCCCCAGCATACTCGGAAAATGGCGGCACCTGCTCTGATATATCTGGAACAGCTCCACAGTATGCTGCATAGTAATAAGCCGCCTGGGCGGCCTCATATCTCGTCTCTAATCTCGAATGCGCTAACTCCGCCCGTAGCTGTCTAATCTCTGCATCCCTGTCTGCTACTCGAGTCTCCTCTCGGATAAGACGTGTGTGAAAATCATCACGCTCACACTGCACCTGCCGTACTCTCTCTCGGCTCTTCCTGAGAGCCTCCTGCACCTGTCCTACACCTGCTCCAGCTGCCACGTCTGGCATGTCAGTATCCTCCCCCTGTGGTACCTGCTAGGATATATCAGCTGTATGTGGTCTCATGGATCTTTGCTGTGTACCGCTACTCCCTGCTCCGGGATCTGAGCCCATGGTCCTAGCAGGGATGCTCACCTGTCCTGATCGGGGCCTCAAAACTCTCTGCCCAGGTCTCTGCTGTGGTGCCTGCTGCTGTATAGGCTGCTCTCCCTGTGCCTGCTGATCCTGTGCTGCCTGCTGCTGTTGCACAGCCTGCTGCTGTATAGGCTGCTCTGCCTGCGCCTGCTGATCCTGTGGTGCCTGCTGCTGTGCTCCTATGCCAACTGGATCTGTGAACCTCGGATGAGGCCGTGTAATCAACTGGTCCCTGTATGCAGGTGTCACCCCTGCATTGGTGACATCCACCATATAATCCCATCGTGCTGGTGGGATGCGTGACTCTATCGCGCATCGCCCTGGATCCAATCGTGCACGCCACCCCTTCTTCTCCTCGTCGGAGAAGCGAGCATAGGGGCAGTACTCCTGTGAAATGTCCTGCTGTCTGCCAAACTGACGCAGGACACGTGTAACCACGAATCTCTCAATCGTCTGAATGGTTCGTCCAATCAGTGGACGTGATACAAACATAGTAGCAAACTCTCTCCGAGCATCGTCCCAAGGCTCAGTAGCTATCCAAGGTCTCCAAACTACAGCGACCATGTCATCCAACTGTGCTCTCCACTGCTCTGTCTTACCCAGCAGGGGCTGGGTCATCACACCTGAATATCTGTAAATATAAAGCTCCAGCGCCTGTCGCGTATCATGGAATAGGGGTCTACAAATGGGGAGGTGCTCCCAGGCCCAGACCTGTAAGATGAAGACTCCTGCCACCATCGATCTCGCACCTCTGTACACAATCTCATGCATCTCGTGATACATGTGTGCCAGCATACACTCCCCCCATCCAAATCTCACAGCTGGTCTGTCCAACATCCTCTGCAGCATAGTACCCCAACCACACTCTAGTCCATGCTGGCCTCGATCAGGTACGAGGTAACAACTCAGAAATATAGCCAACACGACCTCGAATGGATGTGCTCCACCATATCTGTGCACTAGATCCTCCCAAGAGATGGCCCGACCCATCACAAGATCATCCCTGAAGATAGTCCTCAAGGCCACTGTACCCTGTCGCGGCTGTGTATTGTACTCAACATGAGTACCATGAATGGGTATCCGCAGGATCCTATATATGTCCTCGGTGGTCACTGTCATCTCTCCCATCGACAAATGAAATGTGTTCATCTCCGAATGGAAACGCTCTACCAATGCAGTAAGGAGACCGTGATTCACCCGAATGTCGGGTAACTCACGCAAATATCCCAAGCCCAGAGCATCAATATGAGCACTCTCAGCATCTGTCAGTCTCTGAACTAATGTAGTAATAACCGGGTGATGTGCTCGAAATGCGATATCTGGAAAGTCAACCTGCACAGCAAATGACGACACTGGGTCAGTAACTCAATCATGTTGGTTTTCACTACTACAACAATAACTACAGCAGAGTATCTATCCTATGACAAGGCTCTACAAGACTTTATTTGGTTGATTTCATGCAAATCTGATAAAATTTGGCCACTTGCAACAGTCTTTCGCGCGAGAAAAGTGTTCCTTCGCGCGAGACAACTACCACTTCGCGCGAGAAAACTACCCTTTCGCGCGAGAAAATAGAATTCTCGCATGCAATAGCCCTCTAGCTCGCGCGAAGTTCTATCCTTGGAACATTTTAGTTCGCGCGAGAAAACTACTCTCTCGCGCGAAACGAAACCTCCCTTCGCGCGAGAGAACTACTTTCTCGCGCGATATTTCACACTTTTGCATTATGCTAAACAAATCTAACCTATCACGCTATACAAATTGAAATACAAAGCAGTTTATCGACTACTTACAGGTGCGTCATACTCCGGTGGCCGGGCATGTCGTCAAGAGCGCTCAAATCGGTGTGTATGTAGTGGCAGACCCTCCATTTCTCTATCTTGGAGCTCAGAATCACTAAAAGACAATGCTGAATAATGATTTGAAAATGACTCCTCCGACCCTTATATAGCTTTTGACCTAATTTTTGAAAGTGCTCCGTTTTCTTTGAAAATTGCACCCTTTGTTAAATCGACTGTTCTGAATCCATTTTCGGGATCGAAATCGAAATCTGACATCTCTAAGTGGCTCAAAATCGTGTTTTAAATATTGGACTCTTTCTGGATCGGATGCTTGTGCAGTCAGCCTTCTGGTGTCATCTTCCTGCCAGATCCTCATCTTTGCATCATGTTCTCAAATCTTTGCTTCTTTTCATCAAGTCAACTCAAGTCAAATTTAGTCAACCACGGTCAACTATGGTAAAAAAGACCTCAACTTTGCTTTGATTTGCTTTTGCAGCTTTGCGAATCTAGTCTAATTGCTTTTGCTCTGCAATCTCTTGTTGTTTATCATCCTTCTGACATGTCATCTTTCAATTTCACTCCCGAGGGGGCAGGATGATTACATCATTTGAAACTTGTCGAATCTATTATTGAATCAGTCTGATTTGAATCATCAGTTCTCATTGCTAGGGGCATCTTCATGCCTCACATCTTGTTATCTCGCAATCTATCTCTTAGGTATCTGAGCAATCTAACTCAGATCCTCGAGGATCATTCTTCGTTCTGGAGATGGTTCTTGAAATCTTTTGGGTATTGGGGCAATCTAACCCTAATTCCTGGGAGTCAATCTTTGTTCTGGAGATGACTCTCGAAATCTCTTTTAGACCGTTATCTGGGCAATCTAACCTGGGTCTCGGAGGACTAAGCCTCGTATTGGGGCAATCTAACCCTGATTCGGAGATAGTCCTAAATCTGCATCTTCATCAATTGGCATTGGGGCAATCTAACCCTGATTCTGGTTCTCTTCTAAGATCGTTGTCTTCGCAATCTAACTTAGACTTCGAAAAATTCATGCTTTGATCTGCTTTCATCTGTCACTTCAGACTATTCTTTGAATCAACGCGCTGTTCGCACATCAATTCAAAAAGGGGCAAATGTAATACCCCAAAATTGGCACCTATTTAATTTCATCAATTTTGGTGCATTATCTCGATTTTACGTCACCAAAGTCCTAGTTCCCTAGGCCATTTTCTCTCTCCTATCTGACTTAATTTGACTTGATGTCAGTTGCAAAGACCATAAATTGCAATAATCAAATGCTAAATTAATTCCTAAAGTCTTTGACTTAATTGGCTAAATTACCCCTATGATACATTAATTTAATTGTAAAGTCCTATGCGCTTTAAATTAAATTAAATCAAACCACCCTCTTTAGCTAATTACCCATAAAAAGGAATTAATAATTGCTTGATATTCGAATGGACACACCTTTTTGAATTAATAATTCAAGATATTCGAAAGGCCACCTGTGTGGCATTTTCCATTCTTTTTTTAAGTAATTCATGCTTATTTGTCCCAAAAGGGATATGAAGGGTCAGGAGTTTCGAATCAAGAAACTCTTCCTCCTCCTCTTGGCTCTTCTTTTTATTTGATCTCTTTTTCTCATTCGAGAGGACAATTTTTGAGAGTAAAGGCACTATAGTGAATTTTTGATTGAAATCCAAGTTTTCATTTGCAACTAGTTTAATTTCTCATTCTAGTATAATTGCACTTCTCATTTAGATTAAATTTGCTTAATTGTTCTTAGATTAAGATCATTTTTATTCCAAAATCAACTAAAAAAAAAACTTGCATTTCATATCTTCTTTCAAGTATTCTTAGATTAATTGCATTCATTTTAGTTTGATTCTAGCTTTGCATATCATCTTTATGGCTTTCTTGGAAAATCCTCCGTTGTAGTAGCGGTCTGATGGTTGTTGGTTCTCCAATCTGAGAGCGATTATACACCCCCGCCTGCATAGGAGGCAACAGGTCGCTTCCTCACAAATTTCAGATTGAATAATTCATATTCTCTTCGTAATTTGACCATAGGAGTAATGACTATGTTGCGTATGTGGTTGATTTAGAGGTCACATTCAAGCACACACAATAGTTACTTTCTTGCGAGATCCACATGATCGATCGATCCATGCCATTGCTTGTTTATATTTATACATGCATGTACATGCTTGTCTTTTATGTAGGTTTGTAGGTACCATGCATCAACTTCCCTGAATTTTTAGGATGAGCGTTCCCTATCACAAAATCTCATTGGTAAGAGAGGGGAGATAACAAACAAATCCAAATCCTCACTAGTGCATTTGACCACAAATTTCAACCAAATTTTTTGACCAAAGTGCAAAATGGTTTTACTTGGTCTCATTTTAAAGGATAAATTTTGTTTTTTTAAACTTTTATGCCCGTGTTGGTCAAAATTTTGACCAACTATGGGTTGGTCGAAATTTCGACCAACATGTGTATAAAAGTTAAAAAAAAAAGAAAATGCATCTTCATTTTCTTTTTTTATTTTTATGCCCGTTTATGCCTGTGTTGGTCAAAATTTTGACCAACACGTGCATACAAGTTTGAAAAAAAAAAGAAAATGCATCTTCATTTTATTTTTTTACTTTTATGGCCGTTTATGCCCGTGTTGGTCGAAATTTTGACCAACACGGGCATAAAGGTAAAAAAAAATAAAATGCATCTTCATTTAAACTATCCTTTTTAGCGTGGGCGAGCGATTACAGGTTCCATTTTATTTTGTTTCTCCACTGCCTCTTGCCATCAGTTTTGTAATCAAAGACAAGATTAATCCATGTTTATTAAGAAAGAAGGTCCCGCGACCTTCAATTCATTGATGAAAAAAAGCAAATTAATACCTACACCTAATATACAATTGAAAAACACCATCATTATTAAAATATCTGGTAAGGAGACAAGCAAACCCTCACCAAAGCAGTGGGGAAAGTTGAAAAGAAAGCATTAAAGTTTTGAAGGCTTCCACCACTGAGGACAAGTGTAGTCACGTTAAGCCAATTCGACTATGCATCAATAGTCGATGGTTCTGGCTAGGGCATAATCCAGAATCCTATGCTACATAATTTAATGGATCAAATTTATGTCGGTTTGATAGGGTGATATATTATTCTCCCAATTGATCTCTTCTCTTCATAGGTGTTGATCAATGAAGCTGCAGAGGTAGTACGAGGTGGGATTTTTTTATTGCCATGACGCACATAATAGAAGAGAAGAGAAATTCTAAAGACCATTTTTGAATCTGCCATATGCAGGCAACTGATGACATTTGGAGGCATCAGTTGTACACATAAGGCCCCTTAAAGAAATGTGGTCTCATGGAGTGCACCCTCACAATGTGAATGGACACTAGATGTGCATGCATAACAAATTTATTGTGAACAATATTGTAGAAAATTTTGTGTAAATGCAGTGGGGTAATGTAAAGATAAAGTCCAAAACCTTTGTACGTATCCTCCCTTCCCACACCAATGTAGAGGCTTTCGAATAACATATATACATCCATCAAAGAACACTAAAGGGATTTTTAACAAAGGTTATAGTTGTATGTGCCTTTCTCAATATGTACAAAAATGAAGAGAAAAACCAATCATGTGAGCTGCTTCACACATAGTTATCGGGGTTTTTCTATGATTGACATCTTCTTCAAATGGAACCTTCTCCCCTTTATAACATCCAATATGAAGAAGAAGTTACTCCTCTTCCTCATGTCTATTAAGAGTCACAACCCTTCACAATTACCACTTTTTGAAACAACACAACCCTTCATAATTTTCATTTTTTGAGAAGGTCACAAGCTTTCTTCTTTTTATTTATTTCTTCTTTCATTAATCCTCTCTTGATTTATATCCTCCATTCCCTCTTCTCCATAAATATGGATCCCTCTCTGAATTAAGTACTGTGTCATATTCTTATTGCCTGATAATTGAAACTAAATCTCCTTTTTCCGCTATTACCCTATTTCCACATCTGATTTCATCTCAAATATTATAATTCTTATTTTATCTGCTTTTATTTTTGCCATAATTGTGTTGTGGACCCGCTCTAACTTGAGAATGCATTTTTCCTTGTATTCCTCTTCCATTCAACACCTATTTGTGCTTGCATATTTTGAGGAGACACATCTCTTTGGAAAGATGCACCCATTTAAAGGGGTCATATCTCATCATTGTTGTCTTGTTGATTAGATCTGCACTTGTCATTCTTGATAAAAAAATTGCCCCCTTTCAAATGAAGCTGCCTTCTCCCTTTGATACCTCATAGTTTGAGGGAGTCACAACTTTTCCTCTCATGCCTTTTGACCATTCATTAACTTAATTTTAATTAAATTTATGTTAAATTTTATTTTTATTTTTTGTATTTTAATTTTGTTATTATTATTATTTAATATTAAATCCTATTTCAGAAAGGGGACATTACAATGAGTGAGACCATGTATCAAACATTTCGTTATCCTTAAATTATGTAGATAGTCTAAGTATTCTTACCAAACGGAAACAAGTCTTCCCCAATCCAACTTGAAACAATTTTTGGAAGCTACATCATATTTTGTGAAATGTTTAGTGTAGTCAATATGTTATATTGCTTCTTTCCTCCATGAATATGAACATAGGTGTTCCAGAAGTGATTTGTGAACCTTTGACACAAAAACTTTGAATTTAAAGGCCCCATAGGATTTTGGATCACCTAACTGAAATTTTTCCGTGTTTAGCAATTGTGGAGAGCATAGGATTTATCAATGTAATAGAGAATAATTATAATATAACTTTATATTTACATATTTATCAATGTATATAGTAATATCAATTATTGATATTGATATGTATGTATATATATAATAAATTATTTCTCATAATAATCATATAGTCAATATTATTTATCTAATCGATGTTACAAACATCAACACTCCAATATTATTTACTTGCAAATATGGACCTCAAAAATATCAAAATATAATATGAGAATGGGAAAATTTGATTCGCTTGAATTTCAAAATCTTCATGTAGTTTGATCTGAAAATAGATTTAATTTACTAAACTATTCAAAACTTTCATCAAATTCAAAATTTTCTGTGTTGTGAAATGTGCTAACTTTTTAGTTTGAGTTATTTCCCTTCATTTTAATTAATCAATTTAACTTAATTATTCTTCAAGCAATGATAGAGGTAAAAATGGTGTGATTTCTAATAAAAGTTAGTTATAATTTAGATAATGTGTGGTTCTATTTATACAAATTTATACATTGAGTTTGTAAGTTTTTGAATAAACTGTAAACCCTTGTTTTCATAGTCATGGCCAATATAGAAAATTTTGTTTTGACCAAAACCCAAAAACTGACAGGATCTTCCTTCTCAAATGAGGAAAGCCTCAATTCATTAATTCCCTCAACTAATATAATTGTCTCTTTATCTGCTTCCTATAGTCCTAAAGAAATGAAAGCTATGAATTAAGCTTCTCAATTTAAGCTCTAGTTTCTGCATCCTTATCCTTTGAAATATTATATATATTATTGCCAATTGTGTGATCTATGACTCAATGGAGTCAATCTCATCCTTTATGCTTTTTTGAAAAACTAGGTCATTTCAAGAAAAATTGATAGAACACATACTTAACTTCATTAGCACATTCCTTAAATAATTTCAAGTGATGCTAAAATATATCAATTGTGTGCATTTTCATACTAATTAAAGGCTTCTACCTTTCTCTTATCTTTTATCTTACTTAAGGCATCCCACTCTTCTTTATTCTCAATGAGAGAGGAATGATCCTCGAAGGAACCTATCGAAAGCTTCAATTTTTGTCTTAGAAGCAATGAGGAATCAATGTTTACCACTTAAATTGATCACTTGTCTTAGTAGTGTCTTGAACCTTCTTAGTATTTTCCTCTTCCTCTTTCTCATTAAGCACTATAGTTTTCTCTAAAGGAACAATGTCCTATTCTTTGTTTCTAGTTGTGTTCCTTGAAGGAGGGACACCTATTTCACTTTGATCTTCTGCACCACTACTCTTTGGATGAACAATTTTCTTATCCTTCTTATCACTCTTCTTTGTTGTATCCCTCTCAATCATAGGAGCATCAAAGGAAAATATATATATGTCTTGTGTGGATGCATAAGGTATATCCCAAAAATTAATATCATCTATAAGTGCTTATTACATAGGAACAACTTCAACCTTCTTCATCTCCTCTACTATTTTAGTAGTCATCTTTTTAGTTTGTTTCTTTTTCCTCTCTTTCTCTTCTTTGTCCATTCCCATGATGGTATTCAC
This sequence comes from Chamaecyparis obtusa, assembly GCA_027943335.1. Taxonomy (NCBI): domain Eukaryota; kingdom Viridiplantae; phylum Streptophyta; class Pinopsida; order Cupressales; family Cupressaceae; genus Chamaecyparis; species Chamaecyparis obtusa. Next base: position 5,313,401 of record BSBK01002782.1, read on the forward strand.
CCATTTTTTGGGGCTGGCACTCTTATGCCTACATTTGAGACAATTGGACTCTTTCCTCATTTGAGAAGGAAGACCCAAAAAATGAGGACCCCCTCTTTTCACTTGGCAGTATTGTGAGGTTTTCACACCATCGCCCCCCATTTCAAATGGGGACCCCCTCTTTTTGCTTTGGTAGTATGAGTAGTGGTCTTAGTTGGTACCAATTTTCAAGTCTCCAAGTTTGAGAGATGAGTTTGAGCAACTTTGCCTCATTTACGAGTCAAGAGCCGGACCTTGAAATGTGAAGAGGAGAGCAAGATCTAGTGTTTGAGACTTGAGAGGTAAAGAGAAAGTAGGATGCACCATCAATGGTGATGGTGCATGAAAGTTGTTATGAGAAACAAATCCAAATGGAATTGATATGGGTGTGAATTCAAGTCTGAATTAGATTGTGAACAAGGTATGAAATTGAGGTGAGAATGAGTAAGATCCAAGTATGATAAATGGACAAGTATGAATGTCAACATTCAGTTCAAAAATGAATCCCACTGAAAATGGAGGCAAAGAGAGTTATCACAGACCTAATTTCAATGAGGAATGACCAAGCAGAGTTTAGCTTTGGATGAGCTATGCCAATAAAGTAACTCCCATTACAACCACTTTGTAGCTCATTCAATAATAAATAGAGGCCACATACATTTCTTTTAAAATAGTGGCTATTAAATATATCATGCTGGTAGACCTGATGTTAAAATGCATTTTGTATACAGGCATTTATTACTTATGTTAATGATGTAATAAGACCCCATTAGTTATGCCAATAAAGAAACTCCCATTACAACCACTTTATAGCTCATTCAATAATAAATAGAGACCACATACCTTGAAGTGTGTGCCATCCAATTCTCTCAAACTTGATGAATCTGTTCTTTCAACATTTGTAGCAGAGAAAGGAATCCATAGGAAGTGTATGCTGATTTAGAGAGAGGAAACCCAAAGAAATAAAGTTGGTATCTAAAAGGGAAGAAATATGCTGTGGACCTGCCGTCTGAGGAACAATTGTAGCACAGATGAATTGTGGTAGAAGGCATGGGTAAAACATGATTGGGTATGGATAAACAATACCAATAGTTTACTATCCAGATGAAGAATTATCCAATACATCTAAAAAATAAATTGGATTATGGAAGCTCTGAAGATTGCTTTATGGAGATTTAGAATTTAGCAAGCATTTTTCTAGCATCTCTTTTGTGCATTTTCATCATGAAGGTAACAATGCAAATAATGCCTTAGCTAACGTGAGGATTCTCCAAGACCATCTCTTTTTTCTTCAATGATGATGTGGAATCATGAACTTTGTTAGGAAGCATTCTATTGGATGATAAGTCACCTTGATTACTTTAAAGAGTATCTGTAACGCCCCGCCAGGCAACCCAAGAGGACAAGACATAAAACCTCTATAAAATGCAAGTAGTGAATTTTTTTTAAATTTATTTATTTATTTTAACTAGAATAATATTCATCATTACACTTCATATTTCTAAAAGAAGAAATAATTTTCTACTACTTGAATATAAGATTTATACAACTTAAGTCCTCCTGGGTTCCCTAACGTCGCTACCTAAGCAACATCATATAAACCATTTACATGCATAAGATATTCATGGAATCATGAGCTTAAAAGATCTACATTCATTTTAATGAACCAAGTTAAATGTCCCTAACTTATTTCTTTTATTAAACATAGGTTAATCATCTAACATCATTATTCCTTTTATCAACTCATTCCATAAATTCATATTGATTTCATCTACATCTACTATCCTTTATATCACTTTTCTCTAATAATTTAGGTAAGAGATTAATATTCATTAAGGTAGGCATTATCCTAGGTATTTCATTAACATGAACCAAGTATTAACATTATAATCAAGTTACTATTTTATTGCATTGTTTCATAACCATTCATTGTTAATAATTCCAATCACTAACCTATCATTTCTCAATAATTTCCTTGGATCTTTTCATCAAGAGAGAATACATTATTTTTGTGATACATCATTATATATAACTATATTTAAGATTATTTCCTTTACATATGGACAACATAAGAGGATAGGAGAAATAACATAAACACTTTCTTTTAATGCTAGTGACATGTCTAATATTCCACATTATTTTCCCTTTCTTTTACCTAGAACTACCCATTCCCTTATGCATTGCTTTGAATTGAGATTACATCAATACTACAAGACTCCTTTTTAGGAGATTAAAAATTACATGAATTCAAATACATAAGTACATCTCAACATATTAAAATATCCAATAAGAAATCTTCAACTGCAGATCTGGAAAGGAATATGTGCTAGGATCATCCAAATAATCACGATCAATACCTCGATATAAATATTAACCACCCAACCACGTGGAACCAATAGGCCCACTCCCCCGAGCTAGGAGATAGAACCAAAGGCCCATACAAGAGGTAACAACTAGGAAATTCCTAAGGTGGTGATAAAATTTTTCCAAAGTCACAACACAAAAGAAAAGACAAGAAGACCACAAGGACTACCAGAGGCATGATCAAATTTGATAGAGACTCTAAGCTACAAGCTAGGTGAGTGTCATCGCATAGCCCTCACCCCTTGGGTTGTCCTGGTACTAGCCACTCTTGGCCCCGGCCCCCAAGTAGGCACATGCGGAACCGAATGCCTCTCGTACAGACAAGGTCATTCAGTTGTACCTACGCATAGGTACCTTCTCCCACTCCCATCCTTAGTCTTTAATAGCACTAAAGGCATGGGTGAGGCACAATTAATCTTGATTAATGTGTAATTTCCCATTCCAATAATCTCCCATTCTCAATTCATTTATTTAGGTTATCACTTGATTAAATAACTCATAGTAGGTTATCCTGGTACTAGCCACTTAGGGCCCCGGCCCCTCACTATGAGCCACTCACCTAGTGTACTTAGGTTCCCTAACATACATATAAAAATCATAAGAACATAATAGATTCATTATCAAGAATTCATATCAATTCCATAACAACATTTGATTGAGTTTAGGAAAACATATGTTGTCCCTAGTCCACTTGACAACCCTAAACCCAATATGGCATTCAGAATGTTCCAAACATATAAGAAGACATCCAAGTGATATTATAAACATATTCAGAGTATACATAGATTCAATTAACCAAAAACAAATTCTAATAGCCTCTGGTAACCATACGAAACCTTAAAACTTAATGATGTTCTTAAATTGAATTATTTCAAGCAAGGATTAAATGCAAAGAATAGTCATCATAGAACAGTCATCCATATCTTCCACAAAACATAAAATAAAGGAAATATCTTTGGTGGAGATTTAGATAACATAATTATGGACTCTCAATTTTATTTTTAGGAAGATCCAACAGTGGGAAAGAAAGTTATGACTTCTGGTTTAAAACAGAAAATTCTGGTTAGGGTTCAGACCTGCCTTCACTAAAATGGTTGTAATTTTCACAAAACATAATTAAAATTCATCAAACCAATTGGAAATGAAAGATAAGACTTAATAGAATATTTGATATCAAATTTAGACTTTTATATAATCATATCAGCCTGTAGCATACGAATACATTTGACAGAAAATTCAGAATCAAGAATGGACAGGCATGGTCTGCCAAAATGTCAAAAATAAGGCATTAATTCGACCCTAAAAATAAAATCAGAGAGATACCCATTTGAGATTTGTGAATTTTACTTCCAGAAAATTAGTTTAGTAAAACCATAGATGCAATTTAAATTTTTATAATAAGAGATCTCCAAAAATGGGTTGCTAAAAACCCTAGGAAAACACACGCCAATTCTTACAAACAAAAACTCAAAACTTTAAAATAACCATACAAATGAAAAGCACAGATATAATAAATAATGATAATATATAAATAGATCTATAATCTATCAGATACATCAAATAACTAAAATATTCAATCCATACCTCATGTCCTACGAAGGTTGAATCGAAGAAGGAAGGAAACAAAAGAGAAGACAAATCCAAACTTGAGATGCATCTTTCAAACCCTATCCACTTTCAGAAATCTCCATGAAAGAAAGAAATAATTCCACAGCAAAGAATCCCTCTCTCAACTATTGAAATTCTCATAAAAATGTCTCTCTCCCAAAAGCAAAGATAACCAAAAATTCTTAAAGACATATGCTTACAAACTCTCCTTCACATCTCCAAGTTTTCTCTCCAAAATCTCCATGAAAAGTAAGGCCATCCTCTCCTCAATGCTTCAGCCCCCAAAATCCCCTCTCTTCAAATGAGAAAGTAGTGCATATAAATAGATTTCCAAAGGTTGAGAGGAAAAGTAACCAACTCCCAACTAACTCTTAACTAAAGGGTATTATAAAATAACTTAATATCATACAACTATATTACTCAAATATACAATAAAAGATTATTTGTATTCATTCATACACACATGTAATATTATCCTAACATATATGCATATGCCATCATTAATTACATCAATATCTATATATATAACCTATCCTCATTATTAATAATTAACAATTGAGAATAATATACCTCGCATTATTTAATATTTAATTATTAATAATATTATACTTTACATTAATCCCGAAATATACACCATCAACAATATCTACAATAATTAACATATAATCACATATAAATTATATATATATAAATACATATATGTGTGCACCCATATATATATTTCCATATATATATATATATATATATATATATATATATATATATATATATATATATATATATATATATATATATATATATATATATATATATATTTATATTTATATTTATATAGATACATGCCAAATACCAAACACTATAATCTATAAGATTATGAAGTAATAGATCACAATATTATTACCTATTTATAATTACTATAGGATATAACACCGAGGTAGAATAAAATCACATGTCTCAAAATAAATCTAATCATCCAAAGAGGCCATACAAATCATCTATGAAACATATCGAGAAAACTATAAGATCAAACAAGGTCAACCAAAGTCAACAAGGAAAGTCAAGCCAAACTCCTGAAACACAACATAGAAAGATTAACTAAGAATCATACCAAGAAGGAGAAATAAATAAAATGAGTAAACAAATCATACAACCAAATGAATTCAAGTGGTCACAAGGCACTAACTACAACCATGCCCAACCGGGTGCATTGGATCTGGGTTTTTGACCCAAAGGTTGACTGACAAAGAAGAAACCCTACTATTCCCAAATTGGAATAATGACAAAGGAAGACTCATGTAGGGGCCTTAGTACTACCTCCATAACAACAACCATCAAGGATTTGAGGGCATGCTCAGACCTGTGAAGCCAGGTGAAGTCGATGCCTGGTACCTGCAAGCCTGCATCACAAAGAAGAAATACATATGCACGGATATATGTATAAAAGAAAACATTGCAGACAGATGACCAGGATCGATACATCGTGTGGACCTCAGCTATGTGAGTAACTACGACTTCATCCTGAATCATGAAAACACATCATGTATATATATACATCAAAGCATGTAGCATCATCATAATGAAGGTTAGAATCTCAAGCATTGTGTTAGTCTCTTATCAATACTAATAATAAATTAACATAATCAAATCATCAAGTGAGATACAAGATTCATCCAAGGTAACCTTAATAGAAGAAAATATAAATAACCACTTATATATATATCTATCAAGTACATATCATATAACATCCTAACTATGTTCATAAAGGTCTTGTAGGTACTCAATACATACATGGAGATAAATACATACAAAAATGATACCTTTAGATAGTATGTCTGATATTAGAATCATTGAGTACTAGCTTATGAAATTATTATAAACAACTATAGGAATAGATCAAACAAGTATCATGTACAATTTAAGCTGTAAGAAAACATCGAAGGATCTTAATTCTTTCAAAAACACAAAACTTATATTAGGGTTAGAAGGGTATTACAGTATCAACTTGTCATTCCCAATAGTAGTTGTCTCTTAATCATTGGTTTGTTATATTTTGATGTGACCCTTTGTTCTATCCTTGGTGTATGTTGGTATTGAAGGCATTTGTATTGATGAGAGCTATTTATTTCGGTTGTTGCTATGTTCTCACACATTTCATTGCTCTATTTCTCATGGTATTCTAGGTTTTGAGTTATCTTGCTTGTTTGATGCTTTAGTATGTTTCCTAGTGTCTACATTTTGGTTATGTATAAGGCAATTTAGTTATTCCCTTGTGTTCCATTTATGGGTACTAAGGGCTTCCCTTTGGTAACAAGAGACTTGTTCATGTCTTCAAAGGAAAATTTTAGTTCATGAGCTCTACTCTATTGTTTGGCCCTCTTTCCATTATAATGAGAATTATCTTGAGTTTAAATAGCAATGAAGATAATGGAAGGCTCAACTTGAGGGCTTCTATCCTAGCCGACTTCAAGGAAAAGCTTCATTTGTTCTATGGTTGAGAATTTGGTTCTTTTTCCCAATGATATATATTTTGAAATGATATATATTTTCTATGCAAGGGCTTTTAGTCATTTTGGAAAATTTGAGGCAATCTATTGGTATTGACATAATTTTTAATAGGGGTCCTTATATTACACATAATTCTGATTAAAAGTTAAAATATACCATTAAAATATAAATGATAAAGATATTTCATATGATGTTTTCGATATTAAAATGGTTGAGAAAATGGTTGTTCAATAACAATTTTTATCTGCAAGTTGCAAACAAATCATCCTTCTTCCACCAATGAGTCATTCCATTCAAGAAAGACCATGTTTGATGATATCAACGCACAAAAAAATAGGGAGACAATTGCTAGACTATGGTCTAACTTAAAAAGAAAGGGTGATGGAAAATGTTATTGTCCTTGAAAAATTTGTAAGGGCTTAAAGACTCAAAGATATCTAATCAAAATAGCTGAGGAACATTGTAGGCAACATGGTCACATTGAAGGGGGAAACAAATTTCATCCATTGGTATGTATTTTAATATTTTATAAAATACATAAGACATGATTTGATGATGACAACATGGTCATGGTTAATATAAGGTCATCATTTTCATATAGGTCAACATCCCTCAGTTTCATGTTATGGACCATGACAATCTAGAGAATGTGGATTTCCAAATGAGGGAACATGGAGGTGTGAATATAGAAGTAGAAGGTAATGATATCATGGAAGAAGACCACGATGATGAAGAAGATCAAGATGATCATGATGATCAAGATGATGATGATGTTGATGTAGAGCTTGATGTACCTATACTTGAGAAGGCACACAAGCCCCTATATGAAGGCTCTGAAATAACTCTTCTTGCCGCTGTATTGTTGTTGGTGAACTTGAAGGTTATGAATGGTTTATCCAATGTAAGAATGACATGTATGTTAAGGTATGTCATCTTTTTTCATTATTTTAGTCGTAATTCCCTTACAATTAATATTGGGTGAATCGTGTAGCAATTAATATTCTTTAAATTAACAAATTATATTTTTGGTCGTAGGTTGATAGGTGAGTGTTTGCTACCACCATCAAACATTCTACCTTGCTCGTACCGAGAATTATCTGCCATTATGAAAGATATTGGAATGGAGTATCAAACAATACATGCATGTCCAAACGATCATATTATATATTATAAACAACATGAATTTGCAACAGAATGCCCTATTTGTCATATTAGTAGATATCAATCAGATCGAATAACAAAAAAGGTGCCTTGCAAGGTTCTTCGACATATTCCCATTATTCCATGTCTGCAATGATTATTCAAGTGCAATAGCTTGGCACAATTTATGGATTACCATGCACACAATAGAAGTCAAGATGGCATTATGTGAATGTCTATGGATGGCTTGACATTTAAGGAAATAGAAGAAAAATGGCCACACTTTAAAGAAGAACCTCATAATCTCAAGCTTTCATTGGCAGCAGATGGTGTCAATCCGTTTGGAGAGATGAGATCTACTTACTCAGTGTGGCCTATTTTTGTTATCAATAATAACATTCCTCCTTGGTTGTCCATAAAGAGGGAGCACATAATGTTGTCACTGATTGTTCTAGGTATTTTTTGATTTAATGGTCATCTAAATTAATTTATTATTAATAATCCATCAAAATGGTCATAATAATTATGTAATGTTTTTGTTCATTCAACTAGGTAAGTACCAAGTTAAAGATATCAATGTATATATTGAGCCCCTTATTGATGAGTTGATGGTGTTATGGAATGGGGTCACTATGTATGACATCTCTAGACCAATAGGACAAAGACAATTTCAATTCCATGCAATGCTTGTATGGACAATACATGATGCCCCTAGGCTAACACATTTTTGTGGTATGTTCTCTTCTTAACGCCTCTTTTTTGGTATGTTATAGTGCTAACACAAAGTTAACACATTTAATCCAATTATACATGATCTTGTAGGTCTTCAGACAAAGGGAAAATTTGCATGTCTAGTTTGTGGTCCAAAGACAAAATCTCATCATTCAAAAAGTTTAAGAAAGCAGGTGTTCGATGAGAATAGACACTTTCTCCATAGAAATCATAAGTACCAAATTACTGAAAAACATCTTTTCAATGGGAAAGAAGAGACTACATCAAAGCCACGGAGAATGACACCTCACCTATGGAAGTTGGCATACAATAAAATAAATCGTCGAGGTAATGTCATTCCATCTGATGGGTTTTGTTTCAACTTTATATTTTGATATTATGTTTTGTTTACTGATGATGTAATTGATGATTGTGAAGGTCATCAAGGCATCAATGACCAACTTCCAAAAGGACTAAAAAGTTATCCTACGCAATTTACTAGGTTGCCGTACTACGAGCAACTCCCAATCATGCATTTGTTTGATCCTATGCATATTGGAAAGAATGTAATAGATAAATTATGGAAAATATTCGATGGAAGACGCGACAAAGACCAAATTATCAAAATTTGTAGTGACATTGAAGAATCCAACCATGCAATGAAAATTTTTATTCGATCAAATAACAATGGAGACTAGATTGATACAAGTGCCCTTCCATGGTTATTGTCGGAGCAGTAGAGCAATGCTATAAAAGAAATTATAAAAAAAATATGATTTCCCATAGGATTTGTTGTGAACATAAACAATCTCATATCAAAGAAAAGTGAATTTGGGCCAGGGATGAAAACACACGATTGGCATATATTTATTACAGTAATTCATATTATTTTGTATTCACTATATATTTTTATACTGTATGTGGTTTTCATTGTATTCTTTTATAAAATATTGACAAGATCATTTTACAAATATTGCAGTACGTTCTACCTCTATCTCTCCCACACCACTTTGCCAATGGTGTCAAACAAGTTATATATGATCTTGGAAAATACATGAGGTGGTTATCATCTAAAGAAATCAACAAAAAAGATATAAAATACTGGAAGAGAAAAATTCCTCTTCTTATGTGTGAAATGCAAAAGTGTCTACCTTCAACTTTTTTCAATGCACAAGAACATTACCTCATACATCAAGTTGAGGAGATTGAATTGTGTGGACCTGTACCAACTAGGTCAATGTGGATGGTTGAGAGACACTTAAAATTTTTGAAAGGCTTGGTTCGATAAAGAGCACATCTTGAGGGTTCTATGGTGGAGGGATATATGGTATACTAGACCATGGTGTACATTAGTGAATATCTTCCTAAGTTTGCAGCAAAGATCCATGTAGATCATATTTGGGATCCCAACTCCATTAACAAATTTGAAGGGGAGTACTTGATGGGCAAAGGTAGATTGAGGAAAGTGAGAGGTAAATCTAAGATGTTATTGTAGTTAATTAATTCTTATAAATCTTCAATATAAGATATTTATAATTGGTATATTTTTTTTGATAAAGTTGGTCGAGAGTGGGATGCAATACATTTGTATATTGCAAACAATCTTGATTGAATGACGGTATGGATTGAATGATGTCAAAAAAATGGTTTCTCATTAACATGGGAAGGTGTTGCTTCATTGGTTAGAGAAGCTCATCGTAATGGAGATTCCAATGTTACTCCAATGGTAATTGATCTAGCACATGGTTTAAGAGGTGGATAGGTACGTACAAATTTATTAATGATCATGACTCATATGTTTCATATCAACTCATGATGAAAATAATTTACACAATTGAAAAATTGCAGGTCAAGCACCATAAAGCTATGTACTATCATGGCCACAAATTTCGCATAAAAAAGTTGGATGACACAAAGAAAACTTGTGATTCTAGGATAAGTGTAGTTTTCGAGGTCACCAATATATCATCTAGAAATGACATACATCCTCAACAATCTCAAAATCAATACTATGGCATTTTAGATGATATAATTGAGTGTGACTTTAACTCCTTCAAAGTAGTTCTATTTGTCATCAAATGGTATAGGCTACGACTGAATCAAAATGATCCAGATAGAACTGTTATTCAACATGATAATAGATTTACAATGATTAATACAAGGTCATTTGAGCCAGTTGGAGATGAGCCCTATGTTCTTCCAAGCCAGTGTGAGCAAGTGTTTTACTCAGAGGTTCCACATAAACAGGGCTGGTCATTTTTTGTTAGACATGATCCAAGAGGAAGGCCGATACAGTATAATGTTATGGAAGAAGAAGATACTGAAGATGATGAAGAAGAAGAAGAAGATGATGACGATGATGATGATGATGATGATGGTGATGATGATGATGATGATGATGATGGTGATGATGATGGTGATGGTGATCATGGCGATGATGATGATGGTGATGCTATTGATGGAGATGATGATGATGATGATGATGATGATCAATGACATAATTGAAATGGTTACATATTTATTGTGTTCAATTCTAATGATTACATATTTATGTTTTGCTTTAAATTGTAATGATTACACATTTATTGTGTTCAATTCTAATGATTATGACATATGTGATTTGTAATTACCAATTTTTTGTTTACGATGCTCAATTAATTGCTGTTGATACATGTATATTTGTGTTTGATTATCACCCTTTTTGCAAACAGGCAATTGACTACAGACATCGTCACCTCAGCCTTCTGTTGATGATCTTGCATTCCATATATAAGGTAAATTTGTTCATGTTTACGATGTTGCATATTGTTCATGTTATCTTCTAAGTTATTTGTAGCATATGTATCATGTAATATTTAGCTAACTTAAGATAAATGATTAACATATGCAGGAAATTTGACCCTTTGGCATGGATCATGCACAGTGACATGGATCAGCAGGTATAAGTCAATAAATAGACATAATTTTCTTATATTCTTCTTCTTTATCACTGAGCATGTATGTTATAAATAGACATATTATATAATCATATAATGTATATATAGACAAAGAAGAACCATATATAAATATAATATATAATCACTTTCAACCTAGTACATTTTATATCTCTCATGTATAGACAAAGAAGAACCGTACGTATGGGTCACGACTTGATTATTCTATATATATTGACGTGACAATATCTCATTTGATGGATTGTAGCACCCACCAAATAGGTACTTGTCAGATCTATCTACATCAAATAAGGGAAATGAGGGAATTCTAGATGAAAGTTCTACATGTAGTACGGCTAAAATAGGGAGATCAACTAGAGGTCAAAAGATTAGAAAAAAATTTGATAAACACATGCAATATTTCCTTGCTAATGGGGGTTCATGTTCTTATGATGATGAGACCAAAGGCGACATCAAGGTGCTCTTCTGGTACACACACATTGAGAAAGAATGGGTACCCAATGAGCTACCTCCAATTAATACTAATTTTTGTGTTAATGAGAGGATATATCGCATTGCTCCATCCTCATTACATGGTTTGGGCCTATTTTCCATGGATGGGATAAAGGTATATTACAACAGAGTTGTTGAATTGTTCAAGTATGTTGGTCCATGTTACAATTACAATGATTGGATGCGGATTGTTCAATATAAAAAAAGTATGCGTAGGTATGCACTATCAGCTAATTATATACAAAGGAAAGAAAATGATCAAAGTAAAAGATTTGCAATGTACATTGATGGGAGACCAAAAGAAACAGGTAATATTGTGGGTTTTATAAATAGTACGCGACCTTCGTAAACTAATAAGCAACCCAATTGCATATTTGAGGCGCGTGAGGGGAATCAAGTTTTTGTATGTGCAGTAAAATCAATAAGTGCAGGGGAAGAACTGCTAATAGATTATCATTTAAATCACATAGATACAAACAAAGTTACAATCATGAGGGTGGTAAGTACTATATACCATTTTATTAATAATTTTTTTTTTGCTAAGTCTATTGCTTTTAGTTCGCTAAAGTTTTTATATTTAATCTTTGTCACAGGACGATATGGATTCTACACATGATAGAGGCCATGAGGATGCTCCTCCCACCCATTCTTCAGCAAGGGTAAACCTTATTAAAATTTTAGAAATTAGATAGTTGAAAAATGTTATATTATTACGTTATTTTATTTATGGTTTTGGAGTTTTTATGATAGTTTTACTGATATTCCTGTCACAATTTGATGTTCTGGATAAGGGAAAAGCACCCTCAACAGTAGAGGCAATAGCTACCCCCGAGGATGATGATCATTTTGCAGATTTGCCTAATGTAACAATCATGTTGAAGAAAAAAATGAAACAAATCAATAAAGAAATAATTAATATTTTGTATGAAACAAATCCAACCGAGGAGATGCTGATGAGGTTAACTGAATTGAAAGCACTTGCACGTTGGTATCAAGTAAGCAGTAATGAATCTTTAGTTATAACAAAATTTCAATAAAGGTTAATATTTTATACTCTTTTATGTTGTGAAGTAAAATATATGTAATATGTGTTCTTGTTGCAGGATTTTATGGAATCTCTAGTACTTGGTCAAGGACAATGTGCAGATGAGGCCGGTACTAGTAGACCTCCAGCTGCCTCAGGTAAAATAATCCTTTAGTTGACAAGTTACAAGGAATTTTTTCTTTGGAACATTCAAAAACTTCTCAAGTTAACTCTTACTTTTATTATTTCAAAATGTCTTTGCTAACAATGTATTGTTCAGGTCATCAATTGCAGGAGACTCCTCCTAGCCAGGCTATCCATAGAAGATTGCCTAGTGCAATGTCGGCCACAAGGGCCATGCAAACATCAATGCCTTCAAGGCATATGGTAGCTAGTAAATCATTGTTTTACTATATTTGGTTTTGTGCTAATTATGATTTCATAATTTGTACTTTAATCTTGGGTGCATCACATAGTGGATTATTTTTTTGGAGCAGGAGATACATTGGTGGCACCGTTTGGTACACCAGATATTGATCAATCTACATGTATTGGTGATAATTCACCACCATTTCCTGGATCTACTCGTGTTACTAGCATGGGAGCTACACAGACATCATTATTGATTGACAATAATGAATCAATGCCTATTAAATGTCCTCAGATTCTAGGTACTTTAAATAATTATTTTTTATATTGTAATATGCATTTACCTATTCATAACAAGTTTTGGATTGATTATCCCATGACATTTTTTGCAGGAAATGATATATTTTATAAGAAGCTTTATGACCTCACATTGCATATATTTGGGCCCACCATACGTACAAGGTGGAACATCATAAGTGAACTAAGTTTATCCCACTATTTTTTTTTCATATCATTAATTGGTACAATATTTTTCCTTTCATTCCAGTTTTTTCTTTTAGTGGCTATATCTAACAATTTTGTGTTTTTCCTTAAAAGGTGGAATTTGCAAGAAAAAAGTTTAAAAGATCAGCTCGTCAAAGATTTAGAGCATGAGTTTGGTAATAATATTTTTGATGAGAAGACAATTTTAGAAAGAGCTTGCAAACATCTTAAGACTATGAGGGATGCATATAGAAAGAGCCTCATCCAGAACCCAAAGTACGAGCGTCCTCCCTTTATTTCAGTGAGGGATTGGAATGAATTTATTTTAGATGCAAAGGAGAAAGCAGATGCTCAAAGAGGAGTTTCACCAACAAATGCTAGAAGGTATGCAATAGTATTAACTACTAGTGATAAGGTGTTTGGCATGGAATTTTGAGATGATAATTAAATTTTGAATGCAATCATCATTTTTCAATATAATATCTTGGTATGATGTTTTAGACATTTTCACCATTGAATGCAATGTGTTCAGCATTTCAAAGTTTCATTTGTTATTCCATATACATGTTTTTATAACCATTTTTTCAAACTTTTCATAGGTTGCAGAACACTTCAAAGGCAACAAAGGCCAGGCTGCAAAAGATTGGGCAACACAGACTTGGCGCTGGAGGATATTCAAAAATTAAAGCTTGCATTGTAAGTAGTAGTAAATGAATTACAGAGAAAAATTATTTATAAAATGCAAATAATTTTGTTTAATCAAAAAATGTAGGGCTCTAATTTTAATTTAGAGGCCACAGAAGAACACAAAAAAATTGCCTTCAAGGAAGGCTATCAAGCCATGGCTGAACACCTACAACAAGCTTCCACTGGCCCAACCAAAGAGTCTCCTACATCATGTGCACAGGTAAATATGCCAAAAAATATATTAGAAATTGAATACTTGAGCAACAATCAATTTGATAATAATGTCCATTACATTGCAATGCAGCCTCTTAATCGTGACACAGATCATACACTGCATCATGAAGCCCCTGATGTGCATCATACTGTCCAAGGAAGTGCTCATTTTCTATTTAAAACTAATTATGTAATTATTAATACAATTTAACATCTTAAATTGAACTTGGTGTAACATTTTTGTGTATATTTTAGAGGATACAGAATCAGGTCATGCTGAACGAGTGCTGGAGGATGTTCAGATTGATCACCATGTAGATCATGTGGCACATTTAGGTAAAGAAAATCTATGTTTTGATCTTTTAAATTAATTTTTTGATTTATAGTTCTTTTACTTACATAAATAATTGTAATTCAATAATATAAAATAGTGTGAATTTAACTCATGAAGTAGTTATTGCAGCAAACCCCCCTTTAGCGCAATGGCCTCGTGTTCCTGAACCGATGAGAAGGAGACACACGTTGGGATTAGAATCAATAGAGGAGGGGAATGATGAGGACATTGATCTTCCTCTTAGAAATTACATGATTAAAAAAAATAGCAAGAAACCCAAAAAGAAATGATTGTAATTAACATTTATTGCTAATGAAAGAACATTGTCTTAATGGATGTAATTTTGTACTAGTAATGTTGATGAATGATGTGTGTTAATATGTGTTAATGAATTATTCATGAATGTTGTGTGTTAATGAATTATGTGTTAATGAATTATTCATGAATGTTGTGTGTTAATGAATTTTATGTGTTAATGAATGTTATCATGTGATTATAATGATTGAATGTTATATTTCAAAAATGGATGAATGAATGAATGAATGTTATTAAATGTTAATGGGGAATTTAGAGTGATGTTAGGGGGGGGGGGGGAGGGGCCAAATGAGCTTCCACCTTCACATGGTTGGCCTTGTTTAGTAGAGAATATTAAACTATTCTCGAAACCAAGTGAAGCTCAAACTTTAAAGACAAGCTTAGAGTTTTTGATGCAGAGCCTTCTAATATCCCCTTAAGGAACCCCGTTCAACTCGAGGATTCAACAATGTCTTGGAATCCACTCAAGGAACTAGAGTTCAAATCAAGGATCAATAAGAAGTCCCTGACTTTAGGATATCAACCAAACACTCCTCTGTAACAGGTTCACTACCTTGATTCATTTTAGACAACTTATCAATTCACTTTGTCCATGTTCCAATTTCCCTCTCCTTGGTAACACTCCTAATTCACCTTTCATGCAATCACCTCTTGATTTCTATCTTCAAGGATTCCCCTGATCCTTCTAAGGCTTCAAAAATCCTCAAATAGCCTAAATAAGGAGTTCCAACCCCTACCAAGCATTAACTCTATCCCAATCTTCAAAACTACCTTTTCTAGGACTGTCCAATTAGCCCTGTCCTGCCAGAAAATTGCACTTTTCTCTAAAATTCCTCAAACACCATGGTGACTTCTTCACCTTTCCAAATACCCTTTATGGAGTTCTTCAAACCTTGCTAATACCAATCCTTCAACTTGTGACTGTTGCACACTTCTATGACTGTCCCTATCAATAATTAGGCCTAATTAGCCCTCCTCTTCCAAAGCAACTCTTATTTACACTTACTCTCAACCTTCCAACCTTTATATAGTCTCAAGGAATCTAATAAAAATCATAATTCCTCAATTAGTTTGACCCTCCAAGCTTTCCTAGATACTTTTTCATCAAACCCTCCCTTTAAGGGTTTCTAGCCTAGGGCTTCCTAGAAAAGACCCTAAATCAACTCACAAAACCTTTCTAATGGCTCAAACACCTTCAAACAAACTCTCTCAATAATTTCCAACACTCATTTACCAATTCCACCCTCAACTTGTTCATATTCACCATGTGGTGCTTCCCAAATGCACCCTTCACTGCCTGTTCAACAGTCACCTACTGTTCCTTTCTCCTTTCACTGATACCTACATCCAAATCATGATAAAAAAATAATATTTATAGGCCTTAGTACCTCTCCCAAAAGTTAAATTCCAATCATAGAAAGTGGGAGAGGCTTGTCTCCATAAAAGACTATAAAACAGTGACAATCTATCACATTTCCTGTGACAGTAGAGGACTTAAAAATAGTTTTGTTCGAAAAAAACTTACAAAATTCTTTGATCAAAGTTGTGAAAGACTTAATAATTCATGAAAAACCTTTCAAGGAGATAACACAATAACTTTAGAATGGAAAGAACCTTACTGAATTACCAATCTGAATCTTGCAAATTAGAAAATTGTCACTGTGACAGTGAAGTACATAATTCTTTTATTTATGTCTTTTCTTGTTACATTCACCTCTCCTTGAATTCTGCTCCCATACAATCAAAATAAATTCCTTTTTAAAGAATCTTTGCCTTCTAACTATCTTCCAGACCTCTTGGATCGAATCAACTTCCTTATAACTGTCATAGGACAGTAAACAAGCAGTTTTTTGTAACGACAGTCATTACTTTTGGATAACAATTGTTTCTTGTTTTATATACTTCATGACAAGGACTTATTAGACTTTGGATAACATTCCTAAAGACTTCTAAAAGACTTTTTAAAACAACCTTCACACCCTATGATCTCAACTAACCCATCCAAGCCTTATTTGGCTTATGTTGCTGATAATGGCAATTTACAATATCTTGCACCTTTAGTGCATTTTACATCATTTAGAGGCTTTAATAGCCTTATTACATTCTTTATGACCTTGGACACATTTAATACAAACTTATAACACATAAATGACCTTTTACATCACTTGAAAGATTCTTGACTCCTCATTTATGCCAATTTGCTCATTCTTGGCAATGCATCACATTTTAACAACTTTATGAAATCCCTAACATTTAATGGCTTCAATAGCCATGATTCCTCATTAATTGACTTGATTAGTCATTGATTTCCCTTATACCTTCATGGTCTCCTTCATGACTCCTGGTGTACCCTGTAGGTTCATGTGTCCCTTGGGTGCTCCTGCACCAGTTTTGTTTACTATTGACCAATGAAATCTTGGATTCAATAGTTTACTGTAACTGGTATGCATTTTGTTTTTTATTATTTGAGATGCTTTGATGAAAATTTTGTCGTTACATTTCCAGGTGCTTTCAGTGAATATCCTATTGCATTTGCAAATTGAAAAGGCCATTAATATCATAGAAAGCCTAGAAAGGACTGAAGATGTAAATTTGAGTTTGGAGGTTGCCATGTGTAAAATACTTCTAGGAGAGGTAACTTTTCTCTGCACCCCAAGATCTTTTACCAGATGCACACATTCCATTATTCTGTTAGTATTGTAATTTGAAAATCAAAATTTTCATATAACAATTTCTTCTACTCCAATATCATGTAGGCTGTATGCACAATATTTATGGGCTTAGGCCAAGACCAGATCAATGCTTCGTCAGTTCTTGTCATGCCTATGGTACCTTCTCGTATGACTAGATTAAGAGTGAATGCTATCAATCCAGCCAAACTTTATCCTTTTTTTGAGAAAAGTTAGTTTCATATATTTTACTTAATTTCCTTCTATAACATGGTCATCAGAGTGCTTTGTCCCCTTAGAGACTTGAATATTTTTTTTGATCTTATTCCTGCTAATATGGCTGTAGTGATTAACCATATTCAAAGTAGATGTCTGATGATTTTTTTCATGGTAGTTGATTGATCATTTAAACATCACAATATGGTTAGCTCTTTAAAAACAAAGTAGTTATAAAAAAGGGAAAACTATTACACAATGAGCCAAGTAAAAGCATAAGCATGATTAATGAACAAAATGTTCTCAAAATTTGCTAGCATGGTGGTTTGGTAGAAATTGATTGCAGAGTTTGTTCCTATAGAAATTAATTGGAGAATTCAGTGTATATATATATATATATATATATATATATATATATATATATATATATATATATATATATATATATATATATATATATATATATATATATATATATATATATATCACCATCATCAATGTTTTTTCATCACATTGGGAATATACAACAATTCATATTTGATGCTTACTATGAAATAACATTTGAGGCTTCTCCCTACTGCTGTTTTATTATAATAGAATAATCTTTGAACTATGTAAGGTGTTTTACCTTTTTAGTTTTTAAAGCACAATGTCATGTTTTAATATTGTGTAGTTTTTTTCTTAAGTCAAAGTATTCTTTTACTATAAGAACATAATTTATGACCATTTTACTAACTATTCTAACATCGCTTTATGACAAATCATGTTTTGGCAGAGATGGTGATAAGTGGTGTTGTCTATTCCTTGGGAGATTAGATTGCACAGGTCTGTATCTCAAAATCATTTGCATGTGGTAGAAATGCATACTTACAACCATTTCATTCTACATTTAAAAACATTGATGACACTCTAGAAATAGCTTACAATACCATATCTGTGTTGCAATACCATCTTTTTGATGTTGTCTTCCAAGTCTAGCTAATGAGCCTAATGGTTGACCTTATTGTCCTTCACCTTTCAAGGATCATAGCATATGACATGTCCACACTTCATTGACAATTGGAGCTATTCAATATTTTACTTTATTTTGAGTATCCACATATCATTGAGCACGCATAAGCAGCTGGTTAGAAAGCATAAGCATAGCCCTGTAGATATAGGTACATCAACAGGCATCCTGGAGATAATAAGACCTATAAGTTTGATGAAGCTCCTTGTAATGCAGAGCCAATAGCAAGATAGCAGAGTTCCCTTCTACTACCTTTCACAACTCTCAAACTTGACCCAAATGCTCAAAGGTGCTATCAACCTCCTAAGATGGTGTGATACATTCAATTTACTAAGATAGTGTTCCAATAAACTCCTTTTAGCAAGGTGGGTATCCAATCAAAGTTTGGTGCCAATTTGGCTTTAGGGACACTAGATGATTGATCATGATTCATTATATCATATCATGCTACTTTTCTCATTGTAATCATGATCATCTTTATGATATATCATATATGACAAATTTGATATTTTAATTTCATATTACTATGTTTACTTTAAATGATTATCATTATGTTACTATGTTGAAAACTTGAATGTTTAATACTTTTAGTTCATGTATTTCAATCTAGTATGTAACTTAGTCATTCAATTGGTATGTTGAACATTTCAAGTTATATATGTATAGTATGCAGTCCCCCCCCCTCCCCCATACCCCCGCCGCTATCCCCCTGCCGTCCCCCTGCCATCCTAAAATTGAGGCCCTTTTTTTTCCTGCACTCAAAAATCATCTCGGCGTCCCCCTATCCCGACATACCTGCGTACCCATCTTTCATTGGATATACCCAAAAAAATTTAGAGTCCCAGGTATAAACCCTGAGTATACCTAGGAAGGAGTGGATCCAGGACCCTAAGTCTGGTTTGGTATGGGCATATCCACAGAAATGGGCAAACCCAGTTACATACGTTATTCTACATAAACAAGAAAATCTAGTGACACAGGTTATTGATATAAATGCTCACTCATGCTCTTATTTGCACTTGTTTTGAAGTTTAAACACTTAATGTTCTTACAGGGAGACGCAGAGTTTAATTATTGTTTAGCACTTGCCCCAAATATTTTAAATGTTCTTTATGATCTCTATTTTTCTTTATGTGTGCATTTGGTGGACATTACCAGTACCTAACTCTTACATTTGTGCAAGTACTTCATCTTGATTATTTTTCTATCATGTACAATGAATTTTCTGTTATCAACTTTCATTACTACATTTAGTTATTTGGCCTGTATCTTGTGGTTTTGATGAACTTTGATGTCAATATCAAGGTAGAATATCTATGTAATAACAAGAAAAATTCTATTAAGTTGTGAGTTGACCTTACACTGATAAATGGATGGAAAAATGCCTTATAGGCTTATAGCTATTTGATAAATACCTTCTTAGATTGATGGAATATTCTTGCAGGATTTTGATTAAGGTCCTAGTTACATTAGCATTACGATGACTTATGACTTATGAGCAGTATATGATTATGATTCAACTTCTGGAAATTAGAATTTTCATTTATTAGAAAAATAGAATACTGACAACATGTATTTCTACTTCTAGGCACTTGAAACTGTGGATGAATCTGGTGTTGGTACCACAGTGCATATATCATTCTGCTCATCATGTTCATATAGGTGCATTACAATGGCTGCAATCCTGTAACCATTTAGACAATTAATGTTTTCCAAAATTCTTTGAAATTGATAAGGTAGTTTTTATGAAAAGGGAGGAAATGCGTATTAACCATAGAGCTTTCTTTTAAAGAAAATGCCTTTGTTGTTCCTAGGAAACTTTGTTTTAAGAATGTTAACTTATGCTTTAGAATTTGCAACAAAGATAGTTCTATTTTACAAGTGTAAACAAAACACTGATGTATAAATTTTTTATATAGAGTAAGTTAAAAGCTAAAAAATCATGCTGATTCTTTATTTGGATTAGCATTATTGTAGAGTTAGACCATAGACACAATCCTAAGTAGACACAAAGATGACTATACCAAAGAGCCTTACCCTACTTGAAGAAATTACTTTTATATTGAATTACTTAGGGATTTTGAGAAATATTGATTTATCAGAAAGAGAAGCATATTTTTTCAGCACATTAGAAGGACAATATTGTTAGGAATGAATGCAAAGTGTTTTGGCAGTCATTCTATAGTAGTTGTTGCATTCATGACTTGGATTGTCATTGATGTCAACATAGTGATATTCTGGATATTAGCAGGAAAGTAGGTACAGTTTTGTTTTGCACACATGTTTTATTGTAGATTGGATTTTACGAAGTTTATGGTATGTTCTTTGGTGTGTTATTAACCTATGGTTAATAGCACAAAAATAAATTCATTCATTTGTAAGAGTTATGAGCATTTTGGTGAAAGCAGTGTTTAGACAGTGTTTCTATGTAGCGATGTTAAAAAATCAGAGGATATCTCTTAGCTGGGATGGAATCTGATTTTGTGCAGTTAAAGGGATGTTGGAGACTCATTAATGATGATGTGGTTCATAGTGAAAACTTTGAGGATATGTTTGGAGAGAGTTACAGTATCTGGAAGCTGACAGTTTTATGTGAATTCTGTGTGTAGCGTGTAGAATTTATTATTTTGTAATTAAGGACCGACTCATTTGTAATTATTTGAGTTTGGTATATAAGAAGGAATTTTTTCCTTATTGTAATGTGTACTATGAAGAGTGAGATGCGAATATATGCATGAAGTGAAGAAAAGAGCTAATTTAGTGATGAAGGAAGACTTGTGAGTACAAAGATTTGGAATTGTGATCTTGTGTAGCAGAGAGTGCAGTTTTGGCATAGTGTGAAGGAGGTAATATATTTCATATTATTTTGTTGAATAATTTTAAGATCTTTTGGACAGTGGGTTCAGAGATCTTGCCTTGAAGCTGTTTGGGCAGTGGGTCCTTCTGTCTTCCATAAACTCTTAACCGGGTTAGAATCTTTTAATAGGGATTCAAAATCTCCTAACAGGGATTTATATGTACTGAATGTATTTCATAAGACTCCTAATAGGGTCCATCCTCTAACAAGGAACTTTCATATTAGTGCATCATTCCCACCGGGGTTTACTCTTTTCAAGAGGTTCCCTAGTTAACATATCTTGTGTTATTGTGCAATTGTGTATGATTATCTTTCTATGGTTGATCAGTACATTGATCATATCATTTAAAGCTGTTGAATGTATAAATTATCTGATAACTGATTCACCCCCCCTCTCAGTTATCTTGGGGATCTTTACTTTCTAACAATTGGTATCAGAGCAGTAGGTCCTTGAAAGAAAAGTTTAACAACTTAAGGAGATCCATGGTGAATTTCAGAAAAGAAAGCCCTAAGTTTGATGGAGTAAATTTTGACAGCTGGAAAGAAAAGATGAAGACACATCTATTGTGTTTAGGACCAAGTTATTGGTTGATTACAAAGAATGAGAAGACTATCATTGAGGAAGACAATCTAGAGGCAGGAACTAAAGATGAACTAGATCTATTCATGTGTAACATACTTGCAAGAGAAGAACTTTTATCAGCACTACCAGAGAATGAATATAGTCAGGTAAGATGTTTGAAAACATCTCATGCAATTTTGAAAGCTTTACATTCTACTTTTGAAGGTGATGAACATGCAAAGAAGGCTAGATTAATTATATAATTGGATTTGTGCATTTGAAGATATCAGAATGATGGAAGATGAATATATTAGAAGTTATATTGGTAGGATGTCTGAGATTGTGATAGGAATAAAGTCTTGTGGAGGTGATAACATAGAGAATGAAGTGATATGGAAAATTCTAAGAACTTTGACACCAGTATTCAAGCAGACAACGCAGATGATTGAACAAGTGATACCTTGTACATCGAAATTTTCAAGAGAGACTCTTCTTGGAAGATTAGAAACAGCAGAGATGAACTTGAGATTATGAGGAGAGCTACCTAGAATGGAAATAGCATTCAGTGCTCTTAACATTAGACCTACAAGAAGTACTAGTGTGAATGGAGATTATGCCAGCAGTAGCAGATCTGAGGAAGATAAGAAGATTGAAGAAGGTATTGCATTACTTGTAAAAAGAGAACCTGATGGTAAGAAAATCTTTAAATGTTGGACTTGTCAAGAATATGGTCATTTTGCATCTAAATGTCCTAAAAGAGTTAAGAAGTATGGAAGCAACTTTAAACCTAGGAGATCTAAAGAATGTTATTATGCAAATGATGAAGATTTTGAAGCAGGAATTGAAAAACATTTAAGTGACAGTGATAATGATAAATTTGAGGAAATAGGATTTGTAGCAATTAAAGAAGAAAGTTCTGAATCTGATAAAAGGGAAGAAAAAGCATTAGTTTCACAAGTTGAAAATAAATCTGATTGGATTATAGATAGTGGTTGTTCACATCATATGACTGGAGATAAAAGAAAGTTTGTTAAGTTAGATAATTATGATGGAGGAATTGTTAGGGTTGGTAACAATGCACCTTGTTTGATTAGGGGTATAGGATCTATTACTCTTGATGGAAAGACTAAAACTGATGATGTTTACTTTGTTGATGGACTAAGACATAATCTACTAAGCGTTGGACAATTGGCTGATAAGGGTTATCAAGTTTAGTTTTATGAGAAAACTTGTGTGATAAAAGATAAAGATGGAAATCTGATTGGAAAAGGATCCAGAACCAAAGGTAATGTATTTCAGTTGAATCCTACTGAGATGACATGTTTGATAACTAGGATTGATGACAGTTGGTTATGGCATAAAAGGTTTTGTCATATAAACTTTGATAATATTGTCAAGGTGAGCACTACACTTGTGGTAAGAGATTTACCTAGAATTATGAAACCTACTAACATGATTTGCAAAGAATGTATGATGGCAAAGAAAAAAAGGCAAGAATGTGATTGGAACAAAGTGGGTATTCAGAAACAAGATGAATGAACAAGGAGAAGTGATAAGAAACAAAGCAAGATTGGTATGTAAAGGATATTCACAACAAGAAGGAATTGACTATGAAGAAACTTTTGCACCTGTGGCCAGACTTGAAGCAGTGAGAATGTTTCTAGCATATGCAACTTACAAGAAATTCAGAGTGTATCAGATGGATGTGAAGTCCGCATTTTTGAATGGTGAATTGGAAGAAGAAGTCTACATTGAGCAGCCTAAAGGTTTTCCTTTGACACAAGAAGGAGATATGGTATGTAAGTTAAAGAAAGCTTTATATGGATTAAAACAAGCACCTAGAACCTGGTATGCAAGATTGGATAAGTATTTATTGAAATTGGGATTTATAAAAGGAACAAAAGATAGTAACTTATACACAAAAGAAATTGAGAATGGTTTGTTGGTTATAGTTATATGTGTTGATGATATTATCTTTGGAGGAGAAGATGAAGCTAGTGACAAATTTGTAGATGAAATGAAGACTAAATTTGAGATGAGCATGATTGGAGAAATGAAATATTTTTTGGGATTATAGATAACACAAAGCAAGGAAGGTATATTTGTAAGTTAGACTAAGTATTTAAATGAATTATTGAAAAGATTTGGAATGGAAGATTCTAAACTTGTTGGAACACCTATGGTAATCGGACATAAGTTATCTAGCAAAGATGAGACACCAGCAGTTGACCAGAAAAAGTACAGATCTATGATTGGAGGATTGCAGTACTTGACACATACAAGACCTGATATAGCACATTCAGTGGGGATTGTAGCAAGATTTCAAGTAGAACGTAAAGAATCACATTATGTAGGAGTAAAGAGGATACTGAGATATCTAAAAGGAACAATGGATTATGGATTATGGTATGAGAATTCTGATGATTTTACCTTATGTGCCTATACTGATGCAGATTGGGGAGGCAGCGTTGATGACAAGAAAAGCACCAATGGTGGAGCATTTTTTCTTGGAGGTAAATTGGTCTCTTGGCTAAGTAAGAAGAAAAATTGTACTTCACAAAGCACAACAGAAGCAGAATATGTTGTAGCAGCAAATAATTGTAATCAGATTATTTGGATGAAGTAGATGTTGAAAGATATTGGAATAAAGTTTGATGAGCCTATTGTTATACATTGTGATAACACCAGTACAGTGAGTATGTCAAAAAATCCTATTTTACATTCTAAGGCTAAACATATTAAGATCAAGTATCATGTTGTAAGAGAGAAAGTTGCAGAAAAAGAAGTAAGATTGGAGTACATAAGTACAAAGGAGCAGATAGCAGATATATTTACAAAGCCTTTACCTAAGGATACATTTGTGTATCTGAGAGGTATGCTTGGGGTTATGCCCCAACCTATTTTTGAGAATTGATGCAGATGATTGCATCCGTTTAGTGGTATATGAGCCCTATCTTTCTTCTGGATTGGATGTTGGAACTTCCTCTATGGGGGAGTTTATGAGCTGAGTCATGAGGACTCTTGTTATTGTATTCTTCTAAAAAGTGTCTTTTGACATTAAGTTGTTGTTGACTTAGTGATAGAATTTCTATCATTGATGTCAATGGGGGAGAGATATACATGAAAAACATTGTGGATTGTATGAGAGAGCTGAATAGGAAAATGAAGCAAGATTTGATTTGATATTTTGCAATGATGTTGCAGTATTGGATTTTTGGAACATTGGATGTTTTTCATCTATGTTGCCATCAATGCCAATGGGTGAGGTTGTTAGGAATGAATGCAAAGTGTTTTGGCAGTCATTCTGTCGCAATTGTTGTTGCATTCATGACTTGGATTGTCATTGATGTCAACACAGTGATATTCTGGATATTAGCAGGAAAGTAGGTACAATTTTGTTTTGCGCACATGTTTTATTGTAGATTGGATTTTTCTCAATTGATGGTATGTTCTTTGGTGTGTTATTAACCTATGGTTAATAGCGCAAAAAGAAATTCATTCATTTGTTAGAGTTATGAGCATTTTGGTGAAAGCAGTGTTTAGACAGTGTTTCTGTGTAGCGATGTTCAAAAATCAGAGGATATCTCTTAGCTGGGATGGAATCTGATTTTGTGCAGTTAAAGGGATGTTGGAGACTCATTAATGATGATGTGGTTCATAGTGCAAACTTTGAGGATATGTTTGGAGAAAGTTACAGTATTTGGAAGCTGATAATTTTATGTGAATTCTATGTGTAGCGTGTAGAATTTATTATTTTGTAATTGAGGACCGACTCATTTGTAATTATTTGAGTTTGGTATATAAGAAGGAATTTTTTCCTTATTTTAATGTGTACTATGAAGAGTGAGATGCGAATATATGCATGAAGTGAAGAAAAGAGCTAATTCAGTGATGAAGGAGGACTTGTGAGTACAGAGATCTGGAATTGTGATCTTGTGTAGCAGAGAGTGCAATTTTGGCACAGTGTGAAGGAGGTAATATATTTCATATTATTCTATTGAATAATTCTAAGATCTTTTGGACAGTGGGTTCAGAGATCTTGCCTTGAAGCTATTTGGGCAGTGGGTCCTTCTGTCTTCCGTAAACTCTTAACCGGGTTAGAATCTTTTAACAGGGATTCAAAATCTCCTAAAAGGGATTTATATGTACTGAATGTATTTCATAAGACTCCTAACAGGGTCCATCCTCTAACAAGGAACTTTCATATTAGTGCATCATTTTGTGGGCATCATTCCCACCGGGGTTTACTCTTTTCAAGAGGTTCCCTAGTTAACATATCTTGTGTTATTGTGCAATTGTGTATGATTATCTTTCTATGGTTGATCAGTACATTGATTATATTGTTTAAAGCTATTGAATGGATAAATTATCTGATAACTAATTCACCCCCCCCCTCTCAGTTATCTTGGGGATCTTTACTTTCTAGCAAATATTGCATTTGAAGAATATGTTTCTTATTGTATTGTTTTAAACAATCACAACCATTAGTTAAAATAGAAAAATTTTCATTTATAATGGCTTTCATATTTATTTTTTCATTTTCTGGTTGGATGAAGTGTGTTGATAAGGTACTGGTCCATTTTCTTTTTATTATTTTACATCTATTTAGCTTTTTATTGGGTGAATCCTTATTGGACCCAAACCAGGGTCAATAGCTAGTGTGGATTGATCTAGGCTTGCCTAGGTTTATGGGTGGGCTTGGTATCATAGTATGGTAGTAATGCTCATTTTTTGGCCTAGAGTAAGACCCTGGGTGAACCCTAACCAAATACTAACTAGGATTATACCCATCCCAGACTGGTTTAGATTTGGTCAGAGTTCTAGGCAAATCTGGTGTCATGCAATGGTACTAATTTCATTGCATACCTTTCTATTTCTCAACATCTATATTACAAGGTATGCTATAAAATTACTCCTGTTAAGTGATACCAGTGAGGAAAAAATCTATGAATTATAAACCCCTAATAGTAGATATTGTGTCAATGCATAGCATTGGGTAGACACCTTACTGGGATTCTTGTCTCTTCAAAGGACCATATGCCTAAATAACCACATTTCCAAGAAGTTTGGAAAAATCCCAAATTATTCACTTAGATTGATGCTTTTGGTCGGCATTTTTCTTGACAACTATCTCATCTTTGCTAAAATAAAATACATTTATTAATCTGGCAAAGTGAACATATGGAATATAGAGGAAAAACCAGGAAAAAATACTTGGACAAGTAAGACAAGCCGAGTTGAGGTAAATGATAAACCATACTAGCATTCAATAGAATTGAAATTAACTTGGAAAACCAATTACTTGTGATTATAATTCATTTACTTGGATTTAGCTGGGAAAAAATTTATATATAAAAAATACAGGTTTCCCAACCTATGCAGTCCAATTTACTATTTTAATTTGTCTTAAAATTAGAGCTAGACCTGAGATACATTGCCCTCTTGAGGGTCCACAGGTAGTAGTGCTTCTTGCATGTTCCCTATTATGATACAGAGTGTGGCATAGGGGTGGATCACCCACCAAGCTCAAATTAAGGCCTTTGAGGCCACATGAGCTTCCATGGTGCATGCCATTTCTCAAAGGAATGCCATAGTTCGAGATTAACTTATCAGTAGAAAATTCATTGAACTTATGTTTTCAACTTTAGTTGAATTCACTAAGGACATATGTGTTAAATATTGTAGACTTCCTTTTATGTCTTTCTAAGATATATCATCTAAATGGACCTGAATAGATCAATTGGAGATCATGCAATGTAGCTTTAATATGATGAGTAGAAATCATAGTCTAGCTTTTTTCCAGGTATTTTGTGAATTTATATTCAAGATCATTTGATAAGCAGCATCAACAATATCATTATAGAGGCATCTCATTCCCTCATATTTTGGATCTGTCAGGCACTATGAATTTGGACCGTATCTTTGAGAATTATGACAAGTTGATTATCAAGATTAGACAAATATTAATACAATCATGGACAAGTTTAGAAAATTTTGAGACCATTGAGATAACTTTGGCCCAAATTTGATTTAATCAATCCAACAAAGGATGCTTAGTAACAAGAATATCTTCTATACCATTAGGACTTGAGCAGTTTAAAACAAAAAATAAATTCCTATCCATAATAATCTTAGATCTACAAAAGCCACATGAATCTTTGTGATATTGCTATTAGGATTCAACTATGTAGTTTTTTGAGTCAAACTCATTGACCTGTGATTCATGAGTAGTGGTTTACATGAACCCATCTCTCATGAGAATGAATGGAACACTTAGCACTCATTGGCTCTAGGTGATGCTGACAGAGGTGAAGCACCGGGACTTCCTGGGAGGTCATCCATCCCAGTACCACTCCAGCTCAAGCGCGCTTAACTATGAAGTTTCCTCCATGGTTAAACCCACTCTGCTTGCATCCTCATTTGCAAAACCTTCACCAAGTGTTGTGCCTTATGAACTATTCATTAGAAAGCCCCTTAAGCTCATTAATTAATAAGTAGGAGATATTTTCCACAGCAAGTCAAATTGTGATATTGCTATCAAGATTCAATTGTGTAGTTTTTTGAGTCAAACTCATTAACTCTTGATTCATGAGTAGTGGTTCACACAAACCCATCTCTCATTAGAATGAATGGAACACTTAGCACTCATTGGCTCTAGGTGATGCTCACAGAGGTGAAGCACCAGGACTTCCTAAGAGGTCACCCATCCCAGTACTACTCCAACTTGAGTGCACTTAACTACAGAGTTTCCTCCATGGTTAAACCCACTCTACTTGCATCCTCATTTGCAAAACCTTCACCAAGTGTTGTGCCTTATGAACCATCCATTAGAAAGCCCCTTAAGCTTATCAATTGATGAGATTAAGGGGCTTTCTAATCGATGGTTCATAAGGCACAACACTTGGTGAAGGTTTTGCAAATGAGGATGCAAGCAGAGTGGGTTTAACCATGGAGGAAACTCCGTAGTTAAGTGCACTCAAGTTGGAGTAGTACTAGGATGGGTGACCTCTCGGGAAGTCTCGGTGCTTCACCTCTATGAGCATCACCTAGAGCCAATGAGTGCTAAGTGTTCCATTCATTCTCATGAGAGATGGGTTCATGTGACCCACTACTCATGAATCATGGGTCAATGAGTTTGACTCAAAAAACTACATAGTTGAATCCTGATAGCAATATCACAATTTGACTTGCTGTGGAAAATATCTCCTACTTATCAATTGATGAGCTTAAGGGGCTTTCTAATGAATGGTTCATAAGGTACAACACTTGGCAAAGGTTTTGTAAATGAGGATGCAAGAAGAGTGGGTTTAACCATGGAGGAAACTCTGTAGTTAAGCGTGCTCTAGTTGGAGTGGTACTGGGATGGGTGACCTCCTGGGAAGTCCCAGTGCTTCACCTCTATGAGCATCACCTAGAGCCAATGAGTGCTAAGTGTTCCATTCATTCTCATGAGAGATGGGTTCATGTAAACCACTACTCATGAATCACAGGTCAATGAGTTTGACTCAAAAACTACACAGTTGAATCCTGATAGCAATATCACAATTTGGCTTGTTGTGGAAAATATCTCTTACTTATCACATGAATCTTGTATTATTTCTTGACACCAAACCCCATCTACAGATTTCCAATTTAGGGTTCTTGGAGAAACAACATTAGGGTCTATAAGCACACAAATATTAATGATAAAAATCATTTGTTAAAGAAAAAACCATGTTTTAAATGACTGGCAATGGTGCCCTAACCTTGTGCAAAATATCCAGATTTGAAGACTCTAGTGGTGACTCAGGAAGTATAAACCAGATATGTTGTAGGGACAAAATGCCTTGAACAGGTTAAAAATGAGGCTTCCATGGATAGGCCAATAAGAGACTCATCTCAACCAAGAAGAAAGGATTTTTTAAAGCATATTCTCTATATTCAAATGAATTAAAAAAATAACCACAAGAATAGAGGAAGACATTACTTGACAGTACATAGTTCCAAACCTCTTACAATAGATCTGTTTGTGAAGTCTAGAAAGAAAATGATTCTCTCCCCAAACCTTAATGAAGACTACGTATTTATAGAGATCTTTCACCTTTGTATTCAATGGATCCATGTGTGTATCGAGAAACAAAGAAGAAAACCAAGCTTTATTTGAAACAAACAAATTTCTATCCCAAACAACCTCTGCAGGAATTCTCTTATAGGCCTAATCCTAGCCCTTTACCAAAACTCTTCACCAGTGGACTTATTAGTTCAATTTAATGATGGGGATGGTCCTAATATGGTTCAAGAACATTGATTCAACAACTAGTTTGGTCTCCTCAAGTCCGTACTATAGAGTACTAGACCTGCCGCACTTTTCCCTTGTAGCCCTTCCACAAGTGACTTCTTGCTCTAACTCTTGATTAGTTGAGCACATGACTGAGAAAAGGATATTTTCTCCTCATCAATTTGTGTGGCATGTTTGGGTTCAACACCCCATCATACAGTCAGGGATTTTCCCCATGTTTTCAATGAATATGCAAAAATACAACAATGGATTGAAAAGATGGACTTTGAAGCTCTCTCCACCGTTATGCCAGCTAAATTACATACAAATATTGAATCAATGACCACCACATGTACAACATTTGAGGCCACAAATTTCATAATGGGTTCTATATAATTTGAATTTGGAAGCATGCATCCTCATGCTTTCCCTTACCATTAATAGTCTTAAGAAAATAAGAGCCACATGTATATGTGATTATGATATTGATAGCTGACCAATGCATAATATTTTTTCAATGATCTATGGTTTTGTATCAAGAAGGTTGGTGCTTAGTTTATGTTTCCTCGGGGTGCAAATGAGGGATCTATACAAATTGCATTTTTAAAAAACTTGTTTGAAATAGGAGGAATGTGTCACATGAAATGTGATGGTATTTGTAAATAAATATTTGGCAATTGAAGACTCTTGATTTTATATTGAATTTCCTTCAACATTATTAGCCCATTGTTTCAAAAATTCTCTTCATTAAGTCTCAACATCCTTCATTTGAGTAGGAAACTTATGCTAAATTGTGTAGTATCTATTTATGTTCGAATCTGCAATAAAAATAGAATCTTATAACCGTTCTTTAAAATTGTTTCCGAGTTCAAACTAATCAATGAGGTTTTGATTCAATCTTAAGCACAACACACCTCTTCATGATTTCATTAGTAAAATTCAATGATTCAAAAACTAAGATCACATCATAAAGTACAATCCTTGGATGCTATCAGCAACTTAACTCGATGTGTCCATAAATTAAGGAACATCCTTTCGCCAAACTCAACACATATCTTCATCCCAAACTGGGACTATTATAACTGATTAGTGAATAGCACAATTCTTAAATACTTTCAAAACCAAAAAACATGATAATGCACTTATGCTTTTAGTAATGAATAAAATATATTCCAACTGCTAATAAAATCCTTTGTAAATGTTCAGATTTCCTATCACTTCGAAACTCTGATACTATGCATCAACTTATAAAATCAAAATAGAATTTAAATCTTTAGGAATCAGTTGCCAATAATCTTCAAACAAAACTGATACCTTAAGCATAAATGGTTCTCGGTTATCAATTTTTAATAAATTTCCAAACTCCCATCTTAAACCGATTCAACAAACTTTGAATTAGCCTTCCCTGAAAAATTGACATCAAAACCAACTATAACAAATACCTACAAATTCAAAAAGAATCATTTTGAATAGTAAATGGTTTCATTAAAATTTTGTTCCATAAATTAACTCATTTCTCAATCAAAACATAAACTTTGAAACTGAAATACAATGAAAAGAACTCTGAATGCATCTTCAGTCTGTAACATTTAAAATAAAAATAAAAATTAGCATTGGTCTCAATTTCGACCAATGCTATGATCAGTTTCTACCAATGCTTGGTCGAAATTTCGACCATTGGGCTAAAAAAATCGATGGGATTGCCATACTTTCCACCAATCCAATGGTCAAAATTTTGACCATTGGGAAAAAAATGACGGCGATGTCATGCATAGTATGGTCGAAATTGACACCATGTATTGGTAGAAATTTCGACCATTGCATGGTCTCAATTTTGACCATTATAAAAAAAAAACGACGGCGATCCTCATAATTTTAAGCATGAGCTATAGTCAAAATTTTGACCTGTATTTTGGTCAAAATTTTGACCAATAATAAATACATAGAAAATTTGACAAAAAAAGAACGACGAAAGTTTTGGTTGTGAATTCGACCAATTACTGTAAAAAATTTGACCAATTTTCGTCGAAATTTGAAGTCAAATTTACTAGTGCCTAACCCTATCCATTGCTTATCCTAAATAAATTGTGCAAGTATCTTTTTCTACCCATCTGAATTTGTCAAAGTGACATGAATTCATGATCCCTTCCTTGGTGTTTGTTTGATATAGAGTTAGTCATTTTATGAGTTTTGGGAGTCAAGTGGATTTGCCTGTGTGAATTATTTGATTTAATTAATTTAGGAAGTATTTTTTTGAGATTTGTATATTTATATTTTATGAATGTGGTAATATTAGATATAGAGTATATTTAATTATTAAGGGTAATTAAATATATTTGTTAATTAAATGATTAAACTAAAAGATTTAAATGTGGATTGAAGGGTTTATTTAATTATTAAATCATATTATAAATTAAAGGGCATAGTTGATTTATTTAATATTTGATTTATTAGTTTGCATAGTTGACTTGTGCTAAAGTATTTATTATTTAATTAAATAGTTATATGCAATTTAAGTTGCACTTTTGGTTTAAGTGAAATTGAAATTATAATTAAAGTTAAAAGTTGAGTTTGAGTTTTATATTAAAAGTGCATTATTTATTGAGTTATTTTATCATGCAACTTGAGAGAGAGAGAGTTGAGTTTCGCTTTTGAGTTTGAATGTTTTGGAAACCCTAGGAGGGATAGGTTTCCTTTATGTAGGAATTTTGGGTATTATTTTCATTACATCTATTAGGTTTTAGAGGAGCTCTGCAAGAATTGGAAGATTTTTGGGAGGCTTGGTTTGGCGGGCATTATTTTGTGATTGTTCAAAGGCTTGGATTTTGAAGGTTGAATTTGGTCTTTCTTGGCTTCGTGTTTTCGGTTATTATTTGAGGTAGGGTTGAAAACCTTCTTTTTGTTTAATTCTTCTTTTTAAAATATGCTTCATGTCTGGGTTTATTTATATGAATGATTTGGAATTTGATTTTTATTTTTAAATCAAGTTATTTTCGTGAGATTTGGACTAGTTTGATGTTAAATTAGATTTGGATTCTTTTTGCATGGTATCAAAACCTAGGAAGAAATTGTAAGAGATTGTGTGAGTTTTTGCAGTTAGGGTATTTACCCAAAAAGAATAGATAATTTGTCCTAATATTAGCTTAGAAACTTAGTTGGATTTGCATGCCAAATTCTTATAAAGAGAGAGAAATTAATTAAGAAACCCTAACCTCCATTATTAGATGCTCAAAATTACAAGGCTTCAGTTGAAGAATATCCCTTCAGAATTAATATATGTATTGTCTTCATAATAAATAAATAATTAAAATAGGCTTGGTGATTTTGGTATACAATAAGTTACTGTATTTTTAAATTAAATGGGGGGGGGACCCCATTCGCCAACCCCTCGACAGCCAAGGGACTACTACAACAGCCCACACTACTGACAGCAGTAGCCGACTATCGTAGCAGCCATAACTACTATTGTGCAGCAGCAGTCAGACAGCTTACGATAGCCACTACTACCATGACAACAGGACTGCCGCTAGGACAACAAAGCTACCAACAGGGGGTGGGCCAGTCCGCCCTTCTTTGTATATAAAATTTTTAAATAAAAAAATTAAAAATTAATTAAAAAATAAAATTTATTTTATTTAATTAAATTTTAAATTATATTATATGATATTAAATCTAATGTTTATATTAATTAATATTTTAATATTTAATTTAATGATATTTATTTAATTGATAGTTATTTTGATATCTATTATTAATATAGATTTAATATTAATTGAGCTATGTCAACTGTTGTTAAATCTTCTTATTGTTTATTTGGACTCATACTTTTATAGATGGGTTTAAATATGGAAGTTAATATACTAAATCTTTTATGTGTAAAGATTAGGATATTATACAACCTAATTGGGTCTTAGAGAATGGGTGTATTCATTTCGGTCGATACCTATATGGTGATTTAATTGTTCTTTTCCTTGAGCTTTTTTGTGATGATACTTTGAGGTTCTTTAAGTTGACTTAGGGAATTAGTTGACTAGAGGCTTCGAGGTCTTTTCCTATGGTTGTTTATATGTTTTCTTGGGTATGCATTATGATGTTATATCATGTCGATCATTTATGTCTGTATTAGGATGTTGTAGTTTTTGCCTTGATTATCCCATCCAACCTAGTTTTGTTTCAGAGCTTGTGATTATGTGAACACTTTGAGAGTGTGTTTATGATGTCATGGTTTTGAGAACCAGTGCATGTTCCTTATGATATGTGGAAATCAAAATTTGATTAGCATAATTTATTGAGACCTATGTGGTTATTTATTGATTGTGAGCCTAGGTGAGGTTAAATAGGTGTATTTTAGGGGAGTGTCTTACAATAGGGGTCCAGGACCCAAAGAGGCTAGTACCGAGGTAACCTATCGTAAGTTGTTAATAAGTGATAACCTAATAATAAATCTTGGGGACAACATTAAATACAAGATTGATCATTGATGCCTCTCCCATGCTTGGAGTGCTTGTATAGGCTAAGGATGGGAATGAGATGATACCTAGAGAGTAGGTATGATTAGGATTCCTCATCTTCATGAGAGGGTATTTTTGTTCCACATGGGCCATGTTGAGGGTTCGGGGTCCAGAGTGTCCAGTCCAGGGTAACTCAATCTAATAAATGCTTGACAGTCCGGGGTCTAGAGAGACTAGTCCAGGGTAACTCAAGTAGTTGTCCATGTGATGACACTCCCAGAGTATGTAGCCTAAGTCTCCTCCATAGTTTTTGCATTTTCCTTTGGTGGTGTGTCCTTGTTATCTCATTATTACCTGGTGGTTTATTTTGTATTATTTGGTGTTTGGTACGTGTTGGCTATTTGATGTTTATTTATCCTTAGTTGGTGGTACCCTTGCATTAGAAAGCCTTCAAGACCTTTTATTAGTTATCTTTGATTGATTTTGTTATCCGAGTGGGGTTTGTTGTTATCTCCTCAACACAGTGGGAGTGGACCTTTGGTTCCACGAGGTCGGGTGGTAGTGTTATCTTTTACCATTTGAGATTTCAAAATTCCTGTAGCGGTGCTGGAGGATACTTGTACATGTTACCTTCTTCTTATTCTTCGTTGGAGGCTTGTTCATTCCTATCTTTCGATGTTCAGGATTATATCTTGTATCAATGCTTTAGAGTTGTAGATATTATATTATATTTTGTATTCAATTATTGTGACATAATCTACGACTTGTGTAGAGGATGCTGTATCATTGTATATACCTTATGGTATTAGATGTAATTGTTATTTATATAGGTTAATTGTAATTATTCTTAATCTAAATATTTATTTTGTTATATGTAATTCTATGTATGGGACCCTCGAGGATTGTTAACTGTAACCGAGTTGTGTATATATACTTATTTATATCTCATGGTTGTATTTCTTTCACATTGTTATCATCATTGTTTGTAAACTCTTAAGAAAAATATTATTTTGTAAACATAGTGACTTGTATTTGGTTAAATTCTTTTGGGTTCCCTGGCAGGGCATTACATCTTCTATTTCCCTCTAAACTTTATAAATAGGAACCTTTCTGTGAGAAAATTATCCATTACATTTTAGTATTGTCATCATGCTCAATGATTTCTAGAGATCTCATTTGCAATCTTAGTTTCATAGCATTAACATTTTCATTTTCATTCATATCTAATTTAGAAATCATGGCTTTCATAATTAAATCACTTAGTTTATTGAATTTCATGTACGCCCTTTGCATTAGATTCTCTATTATAGTTGCATTGTAGAATCATATTTCCATCCATTATTATTTATAATTCTCATTGAGGAGTATTTTTTTTGTGTTTGAGAGCATAACCACATTAAAATAGATAGTGAGAAAATCAATGGAGTAAGGTGCCTCCATTTAGCTCAATTAGAGGTGGGTTGTAGAATAAGTTAATTTGAATGCATGATTTGAGTTACTTTACTTGTTTTCACTTGAACAACTTATATTTTACACCATACACATTTTGATGCATCCAATGAGACCCTTGTCCCTAAAATACTAATTAAAATTTGAGTGATTTTGTGAAGTCTCACGTAAACTTTCAAAATCGGCACCTACATTAGACACAATGACATTTTTGTGAACTAGCGTATGTGCTCTGAACTAGCGCCTCTGCCAACTTGTTTTAACTTTTGGTTTTTTATGGTTTAGCACACTTTTTATTTTATTTTCTAATGAGGTCTTGTAGGAATTGGGTTTAAATCATTATTTTCACTATTTTTGGTTTTCATAGCTCATAGTGTTTTGT
The DNA here is from genome assembly GCA_027943335.1 of Chamaecyparis obtusa. Lineage (NCBI taxonomy): Eukaryota > Viridiplantae > Streptophyta > Pinopsida > Cupressales > Cupressaceae > Chamaecyparis > Chamaecyparis obtusa. The sequence goes on from BSBK01002782.1 coordinate 5,350,470, forward strand.
CAGATGATCATTTTTGTAAGGGTATGCACTATCAAAAAATTTCTATATGCTAATCACATGTAAATAAATGCTTCCATGAACTAACATTTCCAAAAATTGACACCTCTGCCCTACATCATTGTCTCTGATTTGGTAGGTTCAAGTATAGCTTTTTGTACTTTTCCATACTTCTTCATACCTTATTTACAAAAAAACCTAATTTTTTTAAAAAAATTCATAAAATCCAAAAATATTACTTTATTTCCTATTTTCTATGGTGGTTGAATTTTCAAGTTAGCCAACATTTCCATTGATCGTTGTTTTCACAAATTGGTGTCTACATTATCCATCAATGCCTCCACCCCGTGTTAGTTTGTCTTAGGTTTCTTGGTTTTTGGGATAACCACTAATGAATTTTTACAGTTGTTTACGCTTGTCAGGGACAAAATAATTAGATTACTAATAATTTTATGTAGGTTGGAGCTTAATTCTTAGTGGTTTTTGTGTGTTTTCCTCAATCTGGTTGCACATAATTTAATTATGTTTCTTTTTTGGTTAATTAACTAGTGTCTTGCATGTTTATGAGGAATTTTTCAAGTGGAGGAAATCATTGCAAAATGTTTCTTTTATGTTTAGTTTAGCATCTTGTTAATTAAGTGATGAAAACATAGAATGAGAACTATCCTCTCCCCTTGCCTTCATGAATCTTGAGTGCAAGAGAAAATCATGTCTATCTTTTCCTCTAGAGAGGCTTGTCTTGGTGGAAAAAGAGGTAATCACCCTAAAGGAACAACCTCAAGTGGGTTTAGATTTAATTTCCTATATAAATTCAAGGACACGGTCAAAGCCAAGTCTTGTTGGTATTAGAACTCATTATGTGATTTTATTTGAAATGAGGCATAACATTGAGTATATGAGTCACTCTTAGTAGGTTGGTTAGATCCTTTAGTGGATTGCTAGATGCTTGTGGTGTGTTGGTTGAATCAGTTACCAAACACCTAGTTTAGTATCCACCATTTTACCCTTGGTATTTCACTTGTAGTGCAAAGAGATTGCATTGTCTCTTGAAGTTACTCACCAATTGTGCTTACTTGAAGTTTAGTTAGGGACCTTGACTTTGCATAGGCTATTTACATTTTTCCAAGGTTTGGGTAATTTCCACCTGAATAGGGATACCCTATCCATCAAAATCCTTCTAGATCCATTGAAGTGTTCTAATTTCCCTTATTCTCCACAAGGGATTACCTCCTTTTTTAGGAGGAACAATACACATGAGGATAGAGATTTTTAAGTTTGGAAAGTAATTTCCATGCATGTGGGCCTACAAGTGTTGCATTAAATCCTTTGACCTTAGGTAGCAAGTGTTTGATCAATGTGTTGAGATCCATGTAAACATTTGGACTTGCAATAGCCTTTTAAAAAAAAATTAAAAGACAAGGAAGACCTTTGTCCCTCAAAAAATTTATGATTTTTATGTTTCTAATTGATCTAAGTGTTCTTTCCTTTCAAACAAACCTATCCAAACTGGTCAAAATTTGGTCAAGCTTTAAAATTTTACCATAGACCAAACCTGTTCAAATCAACATTTCTGCATATAGGTCAGTGCCTGTGCTAATTGGTGCATGCATCCTAAGAACTAGCATTTTTACTCTTTATCCTAAGATAGAAAATAATTCACTAGTAAATGTATTTCTTGAATTGGCTTTTGTGCTTGCAGATCAATGCCTGTGTGAATTGACACCTCCAACTGGGAATAACACCTTTGATTCTTAACTTGGAAGAAAATTAACTATCTTAATACCTTCCATTTGGAGAATTCATTTCAACCATTTGATTAGGATCCTATCATTGTCATGCCCCTGACAGTCTCAGGCATTACTTTTCTATGTTATGTTATAGTTGGATTTCTGGTTTGATTAGCATCGTATTATCTGGAACTATATTTCTATTAGATTTCTATGAGTTTGAACTCTGACTGCGTTCATTTGAACTTTGTTATTTGGATTAAATATGTTTATCTCTGTAATTCTACCAAACAATCAAAGAATTATGTCTATTTCTGTAGCTTAATGAGGTTTTCTGATGACAGAATTGGTTTAGACTGACTTTTGAATATTGGTTTGATTATGAAAATAAGGACAACTTAAATGGTTAGTCAATTGTCTGATTATTGGTTCATTATTTTGGGATTCTACATAATATATTAGACATAGTTAGAATTGGTTATATTATTATGGTTAATTGTATCTTGATGTTATAGACAGTATATAGAGAATTATTGTTATTTAATGTTAATCAAATTTTGAAATTCAAAATAAATAAATTTGTAGATATGTATTTTTATACATATAATTATGAGTGATTTTTTTAGTAATTATGTGGTATTTCTTTTACTAAAACTATAGAATTATCTAAGTTAGTATATCCTATTTTGTATGTTAGTAGGAGGTTAGTTTGATGAAGTGTTAGTAATTTTGCATTGTTATGCGCTGTTACCTTTGATGTTTAAGTTAGTTAAGATCGACTAATGTTATTTAACATAGATGTGTATTAATCTATCCCTAAGTCTTCCTATTTATGATCTGGCTTGAAGACATGACTTATCAGCAGGGTTTAAATGCACTATCATCGCATAGTGGTGTTAGTGGGGTTTAAGCTATTTTTGGGTTATGGGATTGTACTTTGATGGACATTTGGCAGGGAATGTGTTGTGTTTACTGCAAGAGATAAGCTCGCATTGAATGAACTTATCGATGAAATTCATTTTTGTGTTTGATTTCTACCATTAGCTCTGGTAAAGGAGTTGCAGTTGAATTATGCCTCCATTTTTCACCATGTTATGCTGCGATAGTTTCGGTAAATAGTTAGTAATGGACTTGTTTTCCTATTGTATCTTACATGATAAGTGGCTTGGAATGGAAAGGGGTTTTCACGGCAAGTTATACCCTTCTGTTCATGGTCATTTAGGAAGTTCTGTATTTCATACTGTTATCTCTGCATTTGCATTGTGGGCTCTTTTGCACGACACTTTGGCAGTCTGTAAAAAGGGACCTTCGTGGTTTCGATTAAGGTTCATCTATGAAGCTCACCAGGCAGGGGCTAGCTTTGGCATTTTAGTTTTGGATATCTCCCCACACAAATACCAGGCAGGGGCATTCTCTCACCTTATCCTCTATTTCCATTTTATGTTCTGCAAATGAATTAATAGAATGTTGATTACCACTATTTGTTAGTCGATGAATGTGAGGTTTTGTGTTTGTATACTTTGTGAGTTCGGTCATGAATCGGTCTTTTTCTTGGATAGATTAAGAAGTTAATTTAGTTAATAAATGTTGTGATTAGTGGAGAAATTTGGAAATGAATGACTATTTAGTAAGAGTTTGGTTTTAGTGTGGTATTAAATACATGTTCTTTTATGTTGTTTTCGAGCATAGTATGTTGATGGGTTTTTTTCTTTGTACTGAGTTTGAAGTAGGCAGTATTTTTCTTTATGTCTGTGCCGAACTATGAGAGTATAGTTGTAGTTGAATATGGTTCTTCCATAGTGCGTACTTGTGTCGATGTTTACTTGTTTTGGTCAGTATAAAGGGAGTTAATCGGGAATGAGAACCGGCATATAAATGTAGTTTGGTATACAGGATGAGTGTTTGTTTAAAAACTTCTTTATAGTATTCTCACACTATTCCTGTTGTTAGGAACTCTGTAGCAACAAAAAGGTTTTTCAATATGTGAGAGTCTTGGTTATAAAGTGAAATTGGGTTTTTGCTACCACTGTTATAAACCGAATTTGGTATCGATGTTTTCTTTTGAGCTGTATTGTGGAAATAGGGATTAGAGGTAATTCATAGTGTTATCTGTTACCTATCGTATTGTGTATTTACACTCTCACAACATAGGTGTGAATTAAGGTATTCTTGGGTGTACTATTTTAGTTATCTGGTGTCCATGTTGTTGTATCAAATGGGTGTTTTTCTCTGTCTGTTTTAGTCAATAGTGAAATATAGATAGTTATGGTTGTATCAAATCCTGACTACGAGCTATATGAATCTTTAGAAATTAACACCAGTGTGAAATATAGTTTGTATCGACATTAGGAAATGTTAGGAATTAATAGGAAGGTCAATTTTTATCTTTCTCAGTTAGTAAGGAGAACACTTTGGTATTTTGTTTAGATGTAGAAGGTGGTTCTTATTTTTCTGTCATTCTTTTATGTATTCAGCTGATTCAGGGGTATTATAAGGTAGTTGTGTTTGATAGGACTGAGATGATTAGTATGGTTTTCTATTGTATATTTATGGACTTAAACTATTGATTACAAGTTTATGTAATTAGATATATATATATACCTGCTGGGATATGTATATGTATACACAAGCCATGATGTATACATGTACATACGCCAACATGTATATAATAGATGCTATGTTTACAGTTCTGAACTATTAATTATGAGTTTATATAATTATATATATATATACCTGCTGGGATATGTATATGTATACACAAGCCGTGGTGTATACATGTACATACGCCAACATGTATATAAAAGTATGAACTTGTAATTAATAGAGCAGGATGTATGGCCAATTAGTTTATAATAAATCAGTTATGGCAAACTTGTATGTTTGTTAAAAGCGATGGGTGTTGTGTTGATTCAGTTGATATATGATTATGTTAGTTCTTTTCTATTCAATGGAATCATGAATTCAGTATGGACATTTAATTGTACAGTTTCAGATTTAATGTTAAGTTAATGTGGAGATTATTATTTGATTGGATTTGTGATGGAGAAAGAACTATGATCTTTTCTTCTTATGAGAAACATCATGTTTAAGAATGTATGTTAAGGAATATGGAAACATGGATCTAAATGGATTTCTGTTTACTGTTTCAATTTTGTAAATTGATGCAATAGAAACGGAGTGTTAGTGAAATTGTGTAATGTAGTTCATTTCACTGCTTTCATTAATTGCTAGATCAAGTGTTTTTGAGATAATGCAAGTATGATCCTTAGATTGGGGGCTGACACTAGTCTAGTACCTTGTGGTGATAGAATTTCTGTCAGTTGTGACTGACACTAGTCTATATCCTTATGGGAAAGAATTTCTGTCAGTTGTTTAATTAAGTGATAATTATAAATTCAAGGGTTATGGGTTTCAATTAATAAAGATAAAACATTATGGTTTCATCAGACATAATGGATTTCTATGAGGTTTCCTTACGGATACATAGCGTAGGTCCTTATGTGGACACCCATGAACTATTGGATCATTACTTTGTCATTTTCTTTGGGAGTTTATTTCTGTTAGAAAGAGATATAGTGCTTGATGATTTTGGTGTAAAAGAATGGAATTATGTTATTTAGTTTTCAATTACATCTATATTTAAATCTGCATAAATGTTATATTATATTGACTTTTATGGTTGCAGATATTTGGAGATGATTCATTTTCTTTATCATTGTGACTGAGCCCTGTTTGCTTTTGCGCTTGTGTTTACTTTTGATTTTCAAGTTTTTAGATGGATAAATCAATGAGTATGGGCCAGTGGATAGCAGTTGTTAAGATTTATGGGAAGCAGATCTTTTCTTGGTTTTTAGTTATCAAAACTATTCGTAGAATGTAAAGGATTGGTTAAGAAGGAAATTTTGTTTTGAGACTAAGTCTTTGAATAAAGAGTATTCTTATTACTTTGATGTAATTCAATTGAAAACTATAAAGCTCTTAGAAGCAGTTGCTATGATTATATGTATCAGTTTGTAATTTTAAGAAATTTTTTTTTTACTATGGTTCTATGTGGTTTTGTTTATGGTTGTATCTTCTTTAGTATCATCTTTTATCTTTAAGTATAGATGAGGTGTTACATTTGGTATTAGAGCCCAAGTTTAAACACTCAGGGCTTGAGGGTTTAAAAAGGGTTTTATCATTATGCTTCCATTAGTGATTTTATTGAACTTTTCTATAGGATTTCAAGCATGCCTCCTGTTACATGAGGAGCATGAAGATGTGGTGACCTAGTTGATGCCTATTTAGGTAGAGGTAGGGGTGGACGACGCAGTCATGGTCATGGCCGAGGAAGAGGATGAGGTCGTCAAGGAATACTTGGTGATGAACAAGTTGATCCTTTAATAGGAATGGATCAGGAAGATCGAGAGGTACCTCAGGTTGAAGTTCTTCAACGGATCCTTGATAGGTTGGATAACATTGAAGCAAGGAACAATGTTCCAGATGGTGTAGCAAATGCTCATGTTATACGAGTCCTATTAGCAGAAGATCCTCTTATCAGGACTTAGTTAAAAGACCTTTCTAAGCTCAAAGGACCATATTTCAATCGAACAGAGGGTGGTGCTGAAGCTAAAGCATGGCTCTTGAACATCAAAAGGTGTTTTATTCTCCATGATTATCACAGTAATGTGAAGGTTCATTGGACCGTAATGAAGCTAAGATCCTTTGCTTCCATATGGTGGAATATGGAACTAGAGCAACTTGGAATTCTTATCTCTTAGGTTACATGGGAGCTTTTCATAGAAAGATTCCGTGAGAGATTCATGTCAGATTATTGGCAGCAAACTAGATCCGAAGAATTCTTCAGTATTTCTCAAGGCAACTCAACAATGGAAATGTATGAGAGGAGGTTTTTCCAACTGAAGAAATATTCTGGTTGGTTAGAGAATGATAAGCCTTTGGTACAACACTTCATTAGGGGTTTGAACCCTAAAATTGGAGAAGAAGTGAGAACTTTCAAACCTAAGATAGTGAAAGAAGCTGCTGATCAAGCCAAGCTCACAGAATTGAAGTTAGGATTTTCAGCCAAAGGATCAGTGAATCCACTGGCTCAAAGTAGTGGGAAGAATCAGAAACCTTATCAAGATAATATCAAGGCATTTTCCAGTGGATCGAGTGGTAAATTTCAAAAGAGGAAGTTTGAAAAGTTTTCCAAATCAAACAAGAGTTTCAAGGTTTCTGAGCAACCTAAGTCCTTAAAACCAACTCAGAGTGTACAACAGAGTTATGCATCACCTCCAGTGAACTGATCATAGGATAAAAGTACCAAGAGAGGAGCAGAGTGTTGGAAATGTGGGCAATTGGGGCATTTGCAATGGAATTGTCCCCTTTGAGGCAATAGTCAGGTCAGGTCTAAAGCCATAGGTTCTGAGGCTACTGCTGGTGATTCTGGAAGGAATCATCGCATCTTTGCTACTATGGATCAGAAACAAGCAGATCATCAGAACACTGTGATTGAAGCTAGAGGTAATTACCAAGGTAAGAAGATCTCTATTTTATTTGACTCTAGTGCCACTGGCTCTTTTATTTCTTCCAATTTGGTTAAGAAATGTGGAATTCCTGTAAGTAAAGCTGAATTGGCATGGCAAGTCGAGTTAGCATCAGGGACTAAGGTTGAATCAGGGTTTATAGCTGAAAATTGTAAGGTCCAATTTAAGGCTTTTACTACTACAGTTAACCTTAGGGTTATTCCTTTAGGTTCTTATGACATTATTCTGGGTATGGATTGGTTAGATCAACACCAAGCTATCATCGATTGTAGAGAGAAGACCATTAGATGTATTGATGATAATAGAACCATCAAGATTATTACAGGTGTTAAGAGGCCTATGTCAGTCAGAACTATTTCTGCTAAGCAACTTCAGAGATGTTTTCAAAAGGGATGCAAATTGTTTGCTATTTCTATCAATGATTTTGAAGAACCAGTTGCTTGGAACACCAGCTTAGATCATCCAATTTTGAAGGAATTCTTAGATGTATTTATTACGGAGAGTTCAGGAATCCCACCAAAAAGAGAAATTGATTTTAGGATTGATCTTTTGCTGGGAACCGAACCAATTTCCAAGACTCCTTACCGTATGACCGCTCAAGAATTAGTGGAACTCAAGGTTCAACTTGAGGAACTCCTTGAGAAGGGACTTATTAGACCTAGTGTTTCACCTTGGGGAGCACCTATTATCTTCGTCAAGAAGAAGAATGGATCTTTGAGGCTTTGTATCGACTATAGACAACTGAACAAAGCTACCATAAAAAATAGATATCCTTTGCCTTGCATCGATGATTTGTTTGATCAAGTGAAGGGTGCCAAGGTGTTTTCCAAGATTGATCTCAAATCTGGATACCATCAGTTAAGGATTCAAGAAGCTGACATTCATAAAACAACTTTTCACACAAGGTATGGGCATTATGAATTCATGGTAGTGCCATTTGGGTTGACTAATGCACCATCAGTATTCATGAGTTTGATGCAGGGAGTATTTAGGAATTTCTTAGATAAGTTTGTGGTAGTGTTCCTTGTTGACATTTTGGTATATTCTAACTCCTTGGAGGAGCATGAGTAGCATTTGAGGCAAATCTTTGCATGTATTCGCAGGAACAAGCTATATGCCAATCCTAAAAAATGTGAATTTTTCAAAACTGAAATAAGTTATTTGGGTCACATTATTACAGGAGATGGAATAGCTGTTGATTCTGCTAAGATCAGGGCAATTGTAGATTGGCCAACTCCTACCAATGTGTCTGAAGTATGAAGTTTTATGGGTCTGGCTAGCTACTACAGAAGATTTGTGGCTAATTTTTCAAAGATAGCCCATCCCATTACTTCTCTCTAGAGAAAGGGCAAGAAATTCATCTGGTCAGATAAATGTGAAGAAGCATTCCAACATCTAAAGGAATATTTGACTAGTGCACCAATTTTAGCGGTACCTAATCCTTCTAAGGAATTTGTTGTGTGCACCGATGCCTCATTGGATGGTTTAGGGGTTGTCTTGATGTAGGATGATAGGGTCATTACTTATGAATCCAGGAAACTAAAGGATCATGAAATTAATTATCCTACTCATGATTTGGAACTCACAGCAGTGATTCATGCTTTGACCAAATGGTGGCATTTTCTTCTTGGTCAACATTTTGAGCTTCATACTGATCACAGAAGTCTACAATATTTGTTCACACAACCCAATCTTAATGCACGTCAGCACAGATGGATGGAGTTTTTGTGTGAGTATGACTTCAAAATGAAGTATATATTCAGGGTAAAGAAAACAAAGTAGCGGATGCTCTTAGCAGAAGGTATCATGAACTCTCTTCTTTGACCCTCACAATTGACTTGAAAGAGAGAATACTTCTAAATTTGGCTACTGATCCTTGGTATTTAGATGTCAAAGTAGTGATTGATAGTGGCAGTGTATTAGAAGGTAGATTTGAGGGTTACTCTATCAACACTAAAGGATTAATGACTTACCGAGGTAGCATATATGTGCCAGAAGTCGGGGATCTTCGGAACCTAGTTATGACTGAAGCACATAAGGCACCTTATTCAGCACATCCTGGTGTGAAGAAGATGCATGCTGATCTTAAGCAGCATCACTACTGGCCGGGTATGAAGAGGGATATTGCTGATTTTGTGGCTAGATGCTTGGAGTGTCAAAGAGTAAAAGCTGAACATCAACATCCAGCTGGTTTACTTCAATCTCACAGCATGCCTGAATGGAAATGGGATACCATATCCATAGATTTCATAGTGGGGTTACCATTTTTAGCTAGGCGACATGATGCCATTATGGTTGTTGTTGACTGGTTAACCAAAGTTGCCCATTTTATTCCTATAAGATCCACTTATAATGCTGCATCTGTGGCACGGATTTATATGGAACAGGTTGTTAAGCTGCATGGGATTCCTAAGAAGATCATATCTAATAGGGATTCAATTTTTACTTCATCTCTATGGAGGTCTTTGCAGCATGAATTAGGTACTCAGTTGAACTTTAGTTCAACATATCATCCCGAAACTGACGGATAGACTGAGCGTGTCAATCAGATTTTGGAAGATATGCTTAGAATATATGTGATGGATAGGCAAAATAGATGGGAAGAGTACTTGCATCTGGTTGAATTTGCTTACAACAATGGATACCATAGTTCTATAGGTATGGCTCCTTTCCAGGCTTTGTATGGAAGACCGTGTAGAACACCTTTAAGCTGGGACAATCTTGAAGATAGAATTCTTTTGGGTCCCAAGATGCTTCAGGATTTAGAACAACAGGTTAAGCGCATCAGAGAACACCTATCTACAGCTCAGGATAGGTAGAAAAAGTATGCAGACCTGCATAGGATTGAACGTCAATTTGAAGTTGGGAATAAGGTATTTCTTCAGGTTAGGCCTCGAAAAAGTCCTATTAAGTATGGTAAAGGGTCAAAATTGTCTCCAAGGTTTGTGGGACCATTTGAAATCCTAGAACAAGTGGGTCCAATTGCCTACAGACTTTCTTTGCCTCCTAGCCTTTCATGAATTCATGATGTATTTCACATTTTCATCTTAAGGAAATATATACTTGACATTGCACACGTGTTAAATTGGAAAAATTTACAGGTGGTAGATGGTCAACTGATGCTGGAACCAGTACAGATAATCTAGCAAAGAGAGCTAAATCTCAGAGGACGCAAGGTGGAGCAGGTAAAGGTGTTATGGGATCTTGATGATGTAGCTTGTACAACTTGGGAAGATATAGGGGCTATGAGAGCTGCACATCCTCATTTGTTTATAGGCTTCCAGGAGTAAGCCTAGTCTAGTGGGGAAGGGTGTCATGCCCTTGACGGTCTTAGGCATTACTTTTCTATGTTATGTTATAGTTGGATTTCTGGTTTGATTAGCATCATATTATCTGGAACTATATTTTTGTTAGATTTCTATGAGTTTGAACTCTGACTGCGTTCATTTGAACTTTGTTATTTGGATTAAATATGTTTATCTCTGTAATTCTGCCAGACACTCAGAGAATTATGTCTATTTCTGTAGCTTAATGAGGTTTTCTGATGACAGAATTGGTTTAGACTGACTTTTGAATATTGGTTTGATTATGAAAATAAGGACAACTTAAATGGTTAGTCAATTGTTTGATTATTGGTTCATTATTTTGGGATTCTAAATAATATATTAGACATAATTAGAATTGGTTATATTATTATGGTTAATTGTATCTTGATGTTATAGACAGTATATAGAGAATTATTTTTATTTAATGTTAATCAAATTTTGAAATTCAAAATAAATAAATTTGTATATAAGTATTTTTATACATATAATTATGAGTGATTGTTTTAGTAATTATGTGGTATTTCTTTTACTAGAACTATAGAATTATCTAAGTTAGTATATCCTATTTTGTATGTTAGTAGGAGGTTAGTTTGATGAAGTGTTAGTAATTTTGCATTGTTATGCGTTGTTACCTTTGATGTTTAAGTTAGTTAAGATCGACTAATAATATTTAACATAGATGTGTATTAATCTATCCCTAAGTCTTCCTATTTATGATCTGGCTCGAAGACATGACTTATTGGCAGGGTTTAAATGTACTATAATCACATAGTGGTGTTAGTGGGGTTTAAGCTATTTTTGGGTTATGGGATTGTACTTTGATGGACATTTGGTATGGAATGTGTTGTGTTTACTGCAAGAGATAAGCTCGCATTTAATGAACTTATCGATGAAATTCATTTTTGTGTTTGATGTCCACCATTAGCTTTGGTAAAGGAGTTGCAGTTGAATTATGACTCCATTTTTCACCATGTTATGCTACGACAGTTTGGGTAAACAGTTAGTAATGGACTTGTTTTCCTGTTGTATCTTACATGATAAGTGGCTTGGAATGGAAAGGGGTTTTCACGGCAAGTTATACCCTTCTGTTCATGGTCATTTAGGAAGTTCTGTATTTCATACTGTTATCTCTGCATTTGTGTTGTGGGCTCTTTTGCATGGCACTTTGGCAGTCTATAAAAAGGGACCTTCGTGGTTTCGATTAACGTTCGTCTGTGAAGCTCACCAGGTAGGGGCTAGCTTTGGCATTTTGATTTTGGATATCTCCCCACACAAATACCAGGCAGGGGCATTCTCTCACCTTATCCTCTGTTTCCATTTTATGTTCTGCAAATGAATTAATAGAATGTTGATTACCACTGTTTGTTAGTCGATGAATGTGAGGTTTTGTGTTTGTATACTTTGTGAGTTCGGTCATGAATCGGTCTTTTTCTTGGATAGATTAAGAAGTTAATTTAGTTAATAAATGTTGTGATTAGTGGAGAAATTTGGAAATGAACAACTGTTTAGTAAGAGTTTGATTTTAGTGTGGTATTAAATACATGTTCTTTTATGCTATTTTCGAGCATAGTATGTTGATGGGTTTTTTTCTTTGTACTGAGTTTGAAGTAGGCAGTATTTTTCTTTATGTCTGTGCCAAACTATGGGAGTATAGTTGTTGTAGTTGAATATGGTTCTTCCATAGTGCGTACTTGTGTCGATGTTTACTTGTTTTGGTCAGTATAAAGGGAGTTAATCGGGAATGAGAACCGGCATATAAATGTAGTTTGGTACACAAGATGAGTGTTTGTTTAAAAACTTCTTTACGGTATTCTCGCACTGTTCCTATTGTTAGGAACTCTGTAGCAACAAAAAGGTTTTTCAATATGTGAGAGTCTTGGTTATAAAGTGAAATCAGGTTTTTGCTACCACTGTTATAAACCGAATTTGGTATTGTTGTTTTCTTTTGAGCTGTATTGTGGAAATAGGGATTAGAGGTAATTCATAGTGTTATCTGTTACCTATCGTATTGTGTATTTACACTCTCACAACATAGGTGTGAATTAAGGTATTCTTGGGTGTACTATTTTAGTTATCTGGTGTCCATGTTGTTGTATCAAATGGGTGTTTTTCTCTGTCTGTTTTAGTCAATAGTGAAATATAGATAGTTATGGTTGTATCAAATCCTGACTACGAGCTATATGAATCTTTAGAAATTAACACCAGTGTGAAATATAGTTTGTATCGACATTAGGAAATGTTAGGAATTAATAGGAAGGTCAATTTTTATCTTTCTCAGTTAGTAAGGAGAACACTTTGGTATTTTGTTTAGATGTAGAAGGTGGTTCTTATTTTTCTGTCATTCTTTTATGTATTCAGCTGATTCAGGGGTATTATAAGGTAGTTGTGTTTGATAGGACTGAGATGATTAGTATGGTTTTCTATTGTATATTTATGGACTTAAACTATTGATTACAAGTTTATGTAATTAGATATATATATATACCTGTTGGGATATGTATATGTATACACAAGCCGTGATGTATACATGTACATACGCCAACATGTATATAATAGATGCTATGTTTACAGTTCTGAACTATTAATTATGAGTTTATATAAATAAATAAATAAATAAATAAATAAATAAATATATATATATATATATATATATATATATATATATATATATATATATATATATATATATATATATATATATATATATATATATATATACCTACTGGGATATGTATATGTATACACAAGCCGCGGTGTATACATGTACATACGCCAACATGTATATAAAAGTATGAACTTGTAATTAATAGAGCAGGATGTATGGCCAATTAGTTTATGATAAATCAGTTATGGCAAGCTTGTATGTTTGTTAAAAGCGATGGGTGTTGTGTTGATTCAGTTGATATATGATTATGTTAGTTCTTTTCTATTCAATGGAATCATGAATTCAGTATGGACATTTTATTGTACAGTTTCAGATTTAATGTTAAGTTAATGTGGAGATTATTATTTGATTGGATTTGTGATGGAGAAAGAACTGTGATCTTTTCTTCTTATGAGAAACATCATGTTTAAGAATGTATGTTAAGGAATATGGAAACATGGATCTAAATGGATTTCTGTTTGCTGTTTCAATTTTGTAAATTGATGCAATAGAAACAGAGTGTTAGTGAAATTGTGTAATGTAGTTCATTTCACTGCTTTCATTAATTTCTAGATCAAGTGTTTTTGAGATAATGCAAGTATGATCCTTAGATTAGGGGCTAACACTAGTCTAATACCTTGTGGTGATAGAATTTCTGTCAGTTGTGACTGACACTAGTCTATATCCTTATGGGAAAGAATTTCTGTCAGTTGTTTAATTAAGTGATAATTATAAATTCAAGGGTTATGGGTTTCAATTAACAAAGATAAAACATTATGGTTTCATCAGACATAATGGATTTCTACAAGGTTTCCTTACGGATAAATAGCATAGGTCCTTATGTGGACACTCATGAACTATTGGATCATTACTTTGTCATTTTCTTTGCGAGTTTATTTCTGTTAGAAAGAGATATAGTGCTTGATGATTTTGGTGTAAAAGAATGGAATTATGTTATTTAGTTTTCAATTACATCTGTATTTAAATCTGCATAAATGTTATATTATACTGACTTTTACGGTTGCAGATATTTGGAGATGATTCATTTTCTTTATCATTGTGACTGAGCCCTGTTTGCTTTTGCGCTTGTGTTTACTTTTGATTTTCAAGTTTTTAGATGGATAAATCAATGAGTATGGGACAGTGGATAGCAGTTGTTAAGATTTATGGGAAGCAGATCATTTCTTGGTTTTTAGTTATCAGAACTATTCATAGAATGTAAAGGATTGGTTAAGAAGGAAATTTTGTTTTGAGACTAAGTCTTTGAATAAAGAGTATTCTTATTACTCTGATGTAATTCAGTTGAAAACTATAAAGCTCTTAGAAGTAGTTGCTATGATTATATGTATCAGTTTGTAATTTTAAGAATTTTTTTTTTTACTATGGTTCTATGTGGTTTTGTTTATGGTTGTATCTTCTTTAGTATCATCTTGTATCTTTAAGTATAGATGGGGTGTTACAATCATAATGACCTTTTGACCTTCATGTTCCATATTTGACCTACCATACCAAACATTTCATCACACCCCCATCCCCCACATTTGATCATTAACCATTGTCATGCCCAAAAGTTGGGAAAAACACAACATTTTTTTTTTCTAAAAGACTATGTTTGACAATAGCATTGCCAAAACAAGTCACAAGTTAACTAAAGTTCACGCTAACCTATACAAGTTTAGTAATAGGTCAAGTGAAATAATGCCTCAGTTGACTAGGTTTGACCAAGGGGATCCACTAGATGCAAAACATGGTCGTAACACTATCGACAACTTATAATGTCAACTAGGTTACTATGAACCTGATGACTAGGGTTGTCCTAATAAAAGGAGATTTTGACAATAACTAGAATGTTATTCTGATAGCTAGTCGATAGCATGTTTCGATCCATGACTAATGTATTAACTTAATTGATAATGGATTTATCAATTTAATTGATATCCAACTTAATTTGCTAATGATGAGTTGACTATATTAAATTTTAAGATTAACTTAAATCTATCATAAACTAATAGATTATATTATTCTAATACATTAATTAAACTATACAACTGCATATTTTAATTAAAACTAATCTTATACTAATATATATTACTTCCCAAATAGATAAATCTAATGTAAAAGATTGACTAATCAAAATGATAACTGATTTAATAACCTATTTAACTAATTTACTTAATTAAATACTATCTTTAATTGGTATTCAAATTTCCAATCCGAAAACAAATAAGACAAAAGTAATTGATTTTTCCAATAAGAGCACATTCATCCCATAAACAATTGTTAGTTAAATACATACTAAGTGAATTGTAATTTTTTTGATTTGTTTTTTTCATATAACAATAATTAAACTAGCTAATATAGACTCTATATTTAAAATACGCCAAGATGCATCGAGGCGTTCCATTTTTTCAACTCTAATTTTTTCTCTATATTAAAGGTGAATGATGAAAAAATTGAACGCCTGGATGCATCTCGGCGTATTTTAAATATAGAGTCTATATTAGCTAGTAGCAGTCGCAGTGCGTGCAACACATTGAATAAATTAATAAATAATTATATAATATATTTATTTTTTAAAATAGAATATAATATAATATTATTAATATAATATAATTACTTTTTCTAACCCTAATTGTATTACGCACCGATTAGTAATCCTAAGATATAGTTGAGTTATTGATAGGGTTAGAGTTTAGGTTGTCGTTCTGGTTAGAGTTTGGATTATACTTAGGGTTAGGTTTAGTGTTAGGGTTTATATTATGTTTAGGGTTAGTGTTTGGATTAGGTTTTAGTTAGGGTTCATATTAGGGTTTTGTTAGGGTTAAGGTTAGAGTGAGGGTTAAGACAAATATTACAGCTGAGGTTAGGGTTTGGTTTATGATTAGGGTTAGGATTAGGTTTTGGGTTGATGATATATAGTTAGATTTAGGGTCATTCTTAGGTTAGAGATATAGTTATAGTTAGGGATGAGGTTAGGTTCTAGAGTATGGTAAAAATTAAAGTTAGGATTAGGGTTACGATTTAGTGTTATGGTTAGAATTATGCTAAGTGTTAGAATTTGCATGATATTTAGGATTAGGGTTAGGGTTTGCATTAGAATTTAGATTGAGGTTAAGATTAAAATTATAGTTTTGGTTAGGAATATATTCAAAGGTTACCTTAGGGTTGAATTGTGATTTAGGTTAGTGTTTAGATTAGGCTTTAGTTAGGGTTTGGTTAGGGTTAACACAAGAGTGAGGATTATAATAAAATTAGGGTTAGCGATAAGTTTTAAGTTATGGTTAGTGTTAAGAGTCAACATTATACTTAGGGTTATGGTTATTGTTAGGGTTTATATGTAATTTAGGGTTAAGGTTAAGGTTAGGGTTAGGGACATAATTATGGTTATAGTTAGTGTTTATATTACGTTTTGTTTAGGGTTTAGATAAGGGTTTGGTTAGAGATAGAATTTAGGGTTACATTAGGGTTTGGTTAGGTTTACAGATATCATTATATTTAGAGTTAAATTATGGTTATGGTTCAAATGTGGATAGATTTATAGTTCAATTGGTTTTATGGTTGAAGAACAATTAGGGCAACGCTTAAGGATATGTTAGTGTTTGGTTTCAATAAGAGGGAAATATTTAAGATATGGTTAGGGTTAAAGTTAATTATAGTTACAGTTTGATTATAGTTAGATTTTGATAGTTGTAAAGGTTTAGTTATACTCAATTTTGGATTATAGTTCAATTAGGGCTTATATTAGGATTGTATTTTTGCCTAGGATCCAAATAGCATTAAAGTTTAATTAAGGTAATGGTTAGGTGTAGGTTTAAGTTAAATTATAATTAGATTAGGTTTTGATAATATCAATTAGGATTAGTGCTATGGTTCATATGTATATCTCAAAATTAATAGCATAATTTAATATAATATTATTAATACAATATAATTACTTTTTCTAACCCTAATTGCATTACGCACCGATTAGTAATCCTAAGATATATTTGAGTTATTGTTATGGTTAGAGTTTAGGTTGTGGCTATGGTTATGGTTATGGTTAGAGTTAGGATTATAGTTAGGGTTAGGGTTAGTGTTAGGGTTTATATTATGTTTAGGGTTAGGGTTCAGGTTAGTGTTTGGATTAGGTTTTGTTTAGGGTTTAGATGCGGGTTTGGTTAGGGATAGAATTTAGGGTTACATTAGGGTTTGTTTAGGTTTATAGATATCATTATATTTAGGGTTAAATTATGGTTATGTTTCAAATGTGGATAGAGTTATAGTTCAATTGGTTTTATGGTTGAATAACAATTAGGGCAATGCTTAAGGATATGTTAGTGTTTGGTTTCAATAAGAGGGGAATATTTAAGATATGGTTAGGGTTAAAGTTAATTATAGTTAGGGTTTGATTATAGTTAGATTTTGATAGTTGTAAAGGTTTAGTTATACTCAGTGTTTGGATTATAGTTCAATTAGGGCTTCTATTAGGATTGTATTTTTGCCTAGGATCCAAATAGCATTAAAGTTTAATTAAGGTAATGGTTAGGTGTAGGTTTAGACTAAATTATAATTAGATTAGGTTTTGATAATATCAATTAGGATTAGTGCTATGGTTCATATGTATATCTCAAAATTAATAGTATAATTTAATATAATATTATTAATGCAATATAATTACTTTTTCTAACCCTAATTGCATTACACACCGATTAGTAATCCTAAGATATATTTGAGTTATTGTTAGGGTTAGAGTTTAGGTTGTGGCTATGGTTATGGTTATGGTTAGAGTTAGGATTATAGTTAGGGTTAGGGTTAGTGTTAGGGTTTATATTATGTTTAGGGTTAGGGTTCGGGTTAGTGTTTGGATTAGGTTTTAGTTAGGGTTCATATTAGGGTTTTGTTAGGGTTAAAGTTAGAGTGAGGGTTAAGATAAATATTACAGTTGAGGTTAGGGTTTGGTTCGTGATTAGGGTTAGGATTAGGTTTTGGTTTGATGATATATAGTTAGATTTAGGGTCATTCTTAGGTTATGGTTTGCATCCTGGTTAAGGTTTAGGTTAGTGGTATAGTTAGGTTTTGCATCATTCTTAGGTTAGAAAAATAGTTAAAATTATGATTATGCTTAGTGTTAGGGTAAGGGTTAGGATTAAAAATAGCAAAATGGTATAGGTTAGGATTTAGTATTTTAGTTAGAATTATGATCATTGCTAATGTTTACATAATGTTTAGTGTTAGGGATTCAATTTTGGGTTAGGTTACCAGGCCAGGGTTATAATTAGGATTATGGTTATAGTTTATAGTTAAAGTATAAATTTATGGAAGTCCATTGCTACACAACAGTCCAATATTTAAAACAAATACATTTATCTTGTATTAAAATATAAATTAAAGAAAAATGAAAAAGTTTGATAAAATGAGTAAAAGGTTTGTAAAAAATTTATCAAAATTTATATCATATGAGTTTTTAACATATTTAATATTATATACAATTGTCATGTACCTCAATTTCAAAATTTCTTTAACAAAACTCATACAAAACACACATATATATTGTTGTTCATCAAAATTACAAAAATAAAAGAGAAAATATTTGTTCCACTACAGCCATTTTGAATAGCTAAGAAGTATCAGTAGTAAAAAAAATTAACTATATGTAAAATACTTCGTCGTAATGATGTAAGCTCATGACATATTCTTCAACGATGAGTTCGATGTTGCGCCCTTTATTTGCAAAATGATCACGATACACTTCTTTCATCATAGATGGAAATGCATCTACTTTTTGAGATGTATCCCGAACTACTTTTGCAACATCTTCCATTTTCAATATTTCCAGTTCTTCAACATTGTCAATCATTAAGGCTGTGTGCTCAATAGTTTTGATAATTTTTGTACAACACTCTAAAACTAATCTTGCACATTTGTCCACGTTAGTTTCAAAAACATCATTCGAGTTTATAGAGGCATTTGGACTTGCAACAATGATTTCTGATTCATTTTCTGAAACATCCATAGTTTGAATTGTTTGCTGCAAATTGAAAATAAAAAGATTAGTATTTAGAAATTACATGAGAATAAAACTATCCATAATTTACAATAAAAAATTGAAATGAATAGTTTTTAGTAATACCATACCATGCAAAAAAAAGTGAAAATACTTAGTTTAAGATATTACTTGACATACTATGATAAAATCTCACCAAAATAATTTGAAATACCAAAAAATAAAAAATATTATAATCATTCATGAATCTATCCATTTTGTTTTTTAATGAAAATATATAGATACAACATCATGTACTTAAATTATAAAATTATTTTCAACTAATAAATGTACTATAGTATGAAATGTATCTTAGTCTAAATAAACCTAAAATATGTGATCAAATAAAATATGATTGTACAATTTTAAAATGTATTCAAATAAGTAACTTGCATCAAATAATGTATTTAAATTACCAACCTCATTGAATATAAATAAATCAACATGTATATTTTTTATACCAAGAATTTAGATCAAGAGAGAAAATATCAAGATATTGTTAACTATTTAGAGAAGCTCAAACAACAAAATTGTGTTAACAATATTTATTACATCAAATAATTTCTAAGGATTTCAATTTGTTCTCTTCTTCTTTTCTTCTAGCAACTTGTTTTCCTCTCTTCATTTTTTCATATCTATCATATGTGAAGGGTGGCATAATTCTTAGTCCTTCCAAAGATTTGACACGTGATATTCCCACAAATGTTAGACCACTTCTTTCAGTGGGACCTATATCAATAGTAGCTTTCTATAGTGTAAGCCCTTGTGACTTGTGTATGGTTAATGCCCAAGCCAATCTCAATGGAATTTGTTTTGTACCACCCCTATCAATTGAAGGAATTGGAACTCTCTGAGGATGATGATCATCGAAAGGAATTCTAGAGTAATTGTCAAAATCTACAAGTACATATGATGGCGGTAGAGGTGGTGCACTTCCAGTTCTATATATAATACTTCGAATATATCCCAGTGCTCCATTGACAAGACCTGCTTCAATCCATAAGTTTGAAGTTAGCATTACCATTGCATCTTTGCTAAGTAGAAGTTCCATGTCAAGCTCATCACTTCCATCTTCATCCATAGAAGTATGTGTTGTTTTAATAGCAATGCTTCGTGCAACAGGGTTTGATAATGATAATAGCTTTTTCTTATTATGATTGTGCACATTATCATTTGTTGAAAATAAATGAACACTATTTTCAAACCCATCATTTTCTATACTACTCATGTTTGCGTTGCATCTTGACATAAGTAACATCCAATCCTCTACTATAGGGTTTTCATCCCTTATATTTGATAGAAGAATACAGAATCTTTCTTGCTCGTTGCTCTGTCCATCCTGTCTAAAAATATGAGTTAAAGTAACTATAGTTTGGAATTCTTCCCATAGCAGTTTTGCATGCCTTCTACTTTCGTATGCAGGTCTATCATTGATAGGAGGTAATTGTGCTAGATCTCCAACCAATATCATGGATATCCCTAAACAAATATTAAAGTATGTATATTAAAAAAATATTTACATTGGAATTAGTATTCTAATAGTAAGGAAAAAAATATTTACTTTGGAATTAGTATTCTAATAGTAAGGAAAAAATATATTACAATGTAGATCTCTTATTCTAAGAAATTTAAATACTAAACATACCTCCAAAACTCTTCTGGCTATTTTTTGGAAATGCTTGTCGAAGACGAGAGTCTATTTTCTGGAGTAACCTCTCTCCAAGGAAGCTCATTTCATCTATCAATATATACTTTATGTGAGACATTTCCTCTTGGAAACTTGTAAGTCTTGTTCCTTCTAGCTCACTGAATTCTTTTATTGGTATTCTCAACTTAGAATGAATTGTTGATGCTCCAATGTTGAATGCTGCAACTCCCGTTGGTGCAAGTAATAGAAGAGGAGACTGTTGTGGAGAGGATGCATTTTCTAATGCTTGACTGATTACACCAATTAAATATGACTTTCCTGTTCCTGCTGTGCCTTGGATTATCATACGTAAGGGTGATTCATCTTGACATGTATGATAGTGAGATATTATGATGTTAACTGCTTTGTTTTGTTTTTCACTGAGGTTTTTGTAGTCCACACATTGTGGTATCTCATCATAAATAAGAAAACCTGCATTCCTCATCAATTTAATGAAATTTATAGCTTCAGTTGTGTACTGTTCGCTTTGAAATTCTTGAGACCAATTTGTTTGTCGATCCATATCTCTTCTCCCCAACATATCTAGCTCTGAAACTTGCATAATCTGTCCACGATGAAGTCTAGACAAAATCTCCCATTCGTTCTCTATCGTAGTACCTTGGGCATTATCATTATCTTTAGATTCTGAATCAACCTCATTTTCAGTATTGTCACAATCTCCTCTTCTTTCTAGGTGCCATGGATTATACCTAAAGTTATCCCATGTTACAACTATAGATTCATCACTATTACCAATATCTGTGTGAATGTCACGAAAAGGTTTATAAAGCAATAATTCTGAAGAGCAAAAATCAATCCATTTTTCTGAGTGGCGTGCAGGAACTGAGTAAAATATAGGAAAGACTCTTACAATAGCTGCTATTTTTCTTGGACTCCATTTATCATCACCTCTCTTTTTTTTGTTATATATCCATGATTTTGCAACATCAATAAGGCACAAAGCTTCCATAAAATGTGGCCTATTCATGTAAGCATCAATGAAAGATATGGTATGTTCCTCATTTTCATCATCAACATTTAAGTCTACACGTTTGAATACTTCCTTTGAAACATTTAAGTTGATAAATACTCTACTACTCTGCCCCAATATCCCTTTCTATCAATGTTTCAGTGAGAAGTCGTCTATAAGCTTTTGATGCTAAATCATCAGGATTTTCTATATTTGCTAGTTGAAATAACATCTGATGGTATGTCTCTGAACTTCTTTCAGCTTTTGCTGCATACTTTGCAATATACTTAACCACGACATGTTTAGACATAACAGGTTGCCAATCAATATTTTCTCTCCAAAGTTGAAGTATGTAACGGTTGTATGAGTTAACTCTATCATCATTTCTGAATGGCTCAAATATTTTCTCACCAGTTTCTAGATCTTTCTTTATTCTAGATCCTTCTAAATTCAATGGCCACGGTGCATTATACCTATATTTCATTAACATATATTTTCATAAATATAATGATATATTAAAAGAGAATAATATAAACATTTGAAATAAATAAAATTGGTTACAAATTATTTACCTGCAAACCAATTTTCCTCTCCTTTTTCGGAGACATGCACCTTCTTTACACATTGTGTGCCTTTGTACAGTATTTAGAATCTCATCGTAGTCAGTGTTGAAATCACTTTCTAACAACTGTCTAGTGTTTTTCAAACATGGGTGTTGACTGAAGTTTCGGTATGCCTAAAACATAAATTTAAATATTTCAATATTACACTTTTATCTTCTTTTAAAGTGACTATATTAATGAAAAGGTTATCTTATTAAATTTCTACAATCTTACCTGTATGTTGCGGAGGTGCGTGTCTCGTCTCGGGTTGCATGCATGAACCAAATCATGGAGATATGATGCCACATAGTATAATTGATCTTGATTACTCCAATCAATATTTTCCATATCTGGTGCTCCATTTAACCATATAAAACCATGCACATGTGCGGATCCCCTATGTTGCCATTCATATTTGAACCAATAGTCTTTAACATTCATACCACTCTCAAGTATCTCTTTCCTGAAAGCTGTGTTTCGTAAATGCATGTATTGTGCAACAATGTGTGGGTAGTCAATTATATTTTGTTTTCTCCACATCTGTGCTTCTCTAGGATCACTCAGTGGTGTTCCAGGCATCATTGCATGCAAATCTGGCCAATACAAGTCTGCTGCACTTAATGTAAAAAATATTGTGGGCGTTCCAAGTTGATGAAGCATGTCTATTAATTCTGCTCAACACTTTGTCCAATATGATCATGTTCCCCTTAAGCTGGTTCCAAATCGCATCAATCTATCTGCTAGATGGGAGTGTGGTGTTTTGTCCAATTGTTCACGCAACTCTTGTATTGTGATTGGTAGTTCATGCAAACTTCTTTTCACACAAACACTTGTGGAGCTATGTGCTCGGTGTCTCATAATCATATTCATCATATAGTAACGAAACCTTGGATGCTTTCCAAATCTATTATCTCTGTATCGTATCAAGTGCTTCACATATTCATGTAAATGTACTCTCCTTAGACGTGGTTCCAACCAATCACATTTACCATTGGGAAATAATGATGGGAATGTCATGTCAAGCAAACCTGGTGTAGTATATTCATTTATGGGAGATGCACCAATGTTAGGCCAATCCATTATTGTTGTTGGGTCTACATTAGGATTTTTTATCCATTCACGAATCAACTCCATTTCTCTCTGGGCATTTGGTGGTTTGGATGCCATCGATGTTGTGTGCTCTATTATATTTCTGTCATCTATCTCTAGCAACGGGCCCACAAAAACCATGTCATTTTTGTCTGAATCAAACTCCATATGTATTGTTCTTAACTCACTAAAAATGTTATGATCTCCATTTGGTGATATATTGTCCAAAGCATTTTCATCAACAACCACATCAGAGTAAAACTTATCATGCATAATTTTATACCGTAATGCAGTGTAGACATGTTCTCTATTTACTGCAAAGTTATAGTTTGTTCCACATTGATCTCTTCTACGTACTACAATCACTGGAAGATCTTTTACTAAGTGTGGAAATTTCTTTGTGACACTTTCAATGTTTTGTGGAAAACTAATCGTGTGCCCTCTATATTTTAATTGACCACCAGTTGCATGTGTCACTTGTAAAATTGGGCTCACACGTGCAATGAGCATTTCTTCTACTTGAGTTAAATTTGCTAATTCCATTGGTTGCGCCCCAGGATCCATATTATTTTCAACTGAGAATCTATGGTTTCCTTTTTCTTGTCTACATCTACTACAAACAGGACCCTGGGGAGTACGAGAGACATTAATTCCAATGTAACATTCTTGACAGATGTAGCACATTGTTGGTGATGCCAACCTATCTAATTTATTTCGAAATGCCAGTTGAAATTTCATGAAATTAGATTCTAGCAATCCATTGGCGTCTGGGAAACCATGTTGAGTTGATTGAGGACTTGATGGTACTGCATGTTGATTTACATTTTTTGGTGTTTCTGCAACACGTTCAACTGACCTAAAAGCTTCCTCTTCCGCATTCTCTTCACAATGTTGATTCTGTATATTCATTTGAACACTATCATGATGTCTGATTTCTTGTATTTCATGTAGTCGGGGATTATTTTGTACTTGTCCCTCACTATGTAGACCTTCATTGTCTATAGGATGCATCCCAACATCACTCTATTCCATTATCACTTGTTGTGCATGTTCCTCCTCATATGTGCGTTGACGTGTATTTCTATTTGTGTCTCTATCTTGTAAGTTGTCCATGTCTTGTCTTAGAGGATGAGAGTGATGCTCAGGTGTTTTGTGGTCAACATTTCTGTTAACATTATCCACTACTATTGCTTCACTTTGTAATTGTTCAGTAGTGACCTCTGATCTATGTTTACCATATTGTTCTCCTTCAACTTCTTCTCTTCGACTTGTAGATTGATCCACTTGAGCACCAGTCATTTGCTGCATACGACATCTACGATATTCCTGTTGATATTCTCTTTTGTATTGTTTTCTCTGTTCCTCGATTTTGAAGAAAAGTTTCCTTGCTCGAACCATAACTAATATATAAAATGCATATAACACTTAAATAATTAGAAAATAGTTTTTTATATCATTGTTATAAAAATAATTTTTTTAAAAATAAGAACAATATATAGTAAAGAGAAATGTTCTAAAAAGCTTAAATTATAATATTAAAAATAATTATTGAAAAATATAATTCCTAAAAATATTAAAGACAAAAATACTTAAAGAATTTTATATTTTAAATGTTAAAAGCAAAGTTCAATAAAAAAATATATGGGCTTGTGTATTCATCACATATGTATTAATGCAATATTTAAATTTATCTATAATTTATGACATAATTTTTAAGAATAAGAACAATATATATAGCAAAGAGCAATCTTCTCAAAAGATTAATTAATAATATTTTAATAATTATTCATCATGTATGTATTAATGTAGTAACTTATTTTAAATTTAATATTTAAATTTATCTATAATTTATGACAATTATTTTTAAGAATAAGAACAATATATAGCAAAGAGCAATGTTCTCAAAAGATTAATTAATAATATATTAATAATTATTGAAAAATATAATTTCAAAAAATATGGGCTTGATGTATCTGTCACATATGTATTAATGTAGAAATTTATTTTATTTTAATATTTAAATTTATGTATAATTTATGACATAATTATTTTTAAGAATAAGGACAATATATAGCAAAGAGCAATGTTATGAAAAGAATAATTAATAATATATTAATAATTATTGAAAAACATAATTTCAAAAAATATTGGCTTGTGTATCTGTCACGTATGTATTAATGTAGTAATTTATTTAATTTTAATATTTAAATTTATCTATAATTTATGACTTATGGGAATAGAAATTATATCTTATTTCAAAAATATGAGATGAATAAAGTAATCAATACAAAATTTTAATTTTATTTTAGCAAAAAAATAAAATTTTATTTATACTTTAGTAAATACAAAATTGTGTGCTCGATACTACAAAATTGTTTGTTGCATGGACTTTTTCTTTCATTACATCTGATCCAGGTATCTTAAAAACCCATCCTTAATTAACTCAGAGTCTCCTTGCTCATATTGTTCATCGTAAAACAACTCTCTGTAGAAGCTGCCGAAAGAAGAGTATATATTAGCTGTTCCATATAATGATTGACTTGTTTCTTGAATGAAAGCAACATCATTGCCTTCAATGGCATGTGCATGTAACGTTATGAGTTTGAGCCTTTCTATGAGTTCTTTGCGCAAGTTCATAATTTCTCTTCCCAATTTCTGAACATCAGTATCATTGAAGTTGTTTGATTGAATACTTGATACTGGAGGACTTGTATTTGAGTTATCATTCGTAACCGAATGCTCAGAGGTGGTATTTGGAATTTCTATGATTTCTACATCTTCTTCATGGTTTTCCATGACTAGAATTTCCATCATTTCTATTTCATCATTAGGATTTTCCATAACCTAAGATAAATAATCAAGAAATGATTTGTAAAATAGAACAAAAATAATAATTTAACAATAAATTAAATATTATAATATTTAATGGTACCACAAACTTATACCATTAACACATATATCTATTACTATTACTATGACCTCTAAACTATAAAAATTAGTACTTTTTAAATAATACTAACATCTATCTATCTAATACATGACAAATACATGCCAAAGGCTCCAAAGAATAGTAGATAGAATAGTAGTTGTTCATATGGTTGGAGGAGGTATGGTAAAATAAGAGATGAATGGTGTTAGGAGCAATTAATGTGCTTAATTAGATCCATTAATATAATATATTTCAGTTGAATCTAAATTTAAAATTTTAAACAGATTTATTTCAACACCTGTGTCTAATTTTAATCAAAGTAAAATTTAAATTAACCATATCTAAATTAGGATTAACCAAATACATAATTGTTTAAACTTTGCAAAAGATTGAATTCCAAATTTACACATTTTAAATTTACTATTTAACTTATAAACTTACCATCTTTATAAGCAAAAATAAATACTATAATAATAAAATTTTTTAAAGCAATAAAAATTCATATTAAATAAATAATACTAAATCTTAAAACTACCGCCAAACTTGATATTAAATGTTTAATTAAAAACATTTTATTTAACTACCTTTATTAAAATAAAATAACTTACTTTCAAAATTTCAACTAATACTCATATCTATCTTTTATGTCGAAAAGTAGAAATTTCTAATTCTACCACCTCTGTGAGCAGCTTTCATTGGATATAAAGTTTTCTGTTTCCATAAAAATCATTTGAAGCTGTTGTTTCTAAATGCGTTGGTTGTTTCTAAATGCCTTGGTTGTTTCTAAATGCTACTTTAAATGAAACTGCAGGGCCAAGACAAATACTTATGTTATTTTACCTCTTCAAATTTCAGTCAATATAATTTTGCTCTCCATTTTGTCATTGTGTTTTACAATATTTTGGTCACTGTGGTTTACAATGTTTTTTTTTGTCATTGTGGTTTACAATATTTTTGTCACTGTGGTTTACAATATATTGCAGATTAAAGGTATTCTCCATGACAATTCTATTTTATGCATTGAAGATCTGAAAAACTCTCTTTGCGTTCTTAACAGTGATTACTCTATGAGAGCGTAGCTGGCTCGTCGACTTTTGCAAATCAATGGCTATTTAATATCCAAATCAATGGATATTTAATATCCATTTGTTTTATATTTTATATTTTCACTATTAGGTTGAAGCTTCCAAAAAATGGGATGAACTTAATAAGAATGTCCTCTATTGCTTCATCTAAAAATCGCAGGCCTTAATTTTACTATTTTTTTTTAATTTATTTCAAATACTTGTGATTGCTTTCGTGTCTTGGTTGGCCTCTAGATCTACATGCAATACAATATTTCACATGAGTGACTGCTTTAGATTCCTATATTTTGATTATTGCATCCCATCCAACTTTTCATCACTTCCGTTGCCCATAATTATTAATTAAAATCAGAAACATTCAGACAGTGGTCAAAGAAATGTTGAAAGAAAATTGCATATTAAGCTAGACCCGTGCTTCCCATTATTACCAGACATGCATTCTTAACTGCTATGATTAAATCTAAATACAAATGCAGATCTAAATATAAAACTAAATAAATATACAATAATCAAACCTTATAAATTATATGCTAAAATTCAATTTGCATTGGTACAATCAGATTGCAGGTCAGAGTTCTTACCTAGAAATAAAATGGTGTAGAAAGACAAACAAAAACTCTTCAACCTACATTTAAACAGAGAGGTTACGATATTGTTCTATCTCAGAATTAGATTTAAATAAAACATTCATTTCTAAGATGAAATTTATCTTACAGAGTATAATATTCTTCCAAGCTGTATATGTGGCTCTACTCCAATCTAATTTGAAAAAAAAACCTCTGCTAAAAAAATAGTACAGTGCATCCGAATTGAAATTCCTCTCTCTGGTATTATAAGGCCTTTCTATATATCAGTTACATTCGAATCTTTTTTTATTTTCATTCGAATCGTTTCATGCTTATCATTTAATGAATACTGCAAAATAGAGCGTGAATAATTATTAAAAAGCATTTTAAACTTTGTTTTTCAACTTGTAGTGCTCTTCGTATTGTATGGGAAAATGCCTAATCAGAAATTTGAAAAGCCCCACCGTCCTTTTGTTTTTCACGGCTTGCTTGCGGGAATCCATTATTGTTTTTCACGACTTGCGTGAATCCGACGGTAACCTTTAAATTTGCAATTGGGGAGAGTTAACCAAAGGATGCCCTCGTGGCTTTCAACTAGTTAGAACCTGTGCAACGGTTTATTTATTAGCGCTGAGCCGCACGTAGATTTTTGCATGTTGATTGGACAGATGAAACGTGCACTTTTTTAGTGCAGAGATGCTTTGAATTTTTAACGTGTAGCCCTTTTCTCGATAATCTTTATGAAACAGAAATCGAAGACGTGGGCGTGACGTTTTAGCTTCGTTTTAAACAACGGTCATTATTATTTTATTTTAAGTCTATTTTTTCGGGCTTTTTAAATGTGTTGGTGGCAGCACGTCAGACATTTATTTTTGGGATTCTGAGCTGGCAATGGAATTCGAATAGTTTCTTTTTTCTTACACCGTTACTTTTGATGACCTCCTATAGGGAGGGGTGTGATGCCATTGTAGGGTTACGCCTCTCGGCGTAATTAAAAACTTACCTTACTAGCATTCTAACATAACAACTAATATTTATTTACATTGCTAAACAACTATCAAATTAAAATAACAAATTTATCCAGACTTCTTGAAAATTCAAATCTAAAAAGTCAACAAATGCAACTAATGATAAATATATGGAATTGATTAGCACAAATTCCAATTAAGAAAACTTCTAGAAATTTCTACAAATTACTCAATTATATCAATTTTATACTAAATTACATAACAATTGAAATCCATATTATTAAACTAATAACTAAATCTAATCCTATAAATTTCAAAATTCCTATATAAAGTCCATGTTCTCAAGAAATAACCTAAGGACTAATTCCCCTATGTTATTTATTTTCTTTTATTTATTTTATGGTTTGTTTTATTTCTTGTTTTATATACTGTGTTTTTATTTATTTTTATTTTATAAATATTAATTCCCTAACCCTATGTATTAATTTGTTTTTGCAGGGAGCCGAAGGGAAGGGTGACCGCCATGGAAGGCACCACCAAAGTCAGTGGCGGTCACCAGGGATGACACTGTTAGGAATGGAAACACTGAGAGGGGGGGTGGTGTGAATTAGTGTTCTACAATATTAATATTTTTCTTCTTCTTCTTTAAACTTAACCCAATTACTTATATACTGAAATGAATATCAAAGAAAATAAGCATTCAACCATAACACATAACATCAGATATGATTACGGGGAAACCTTGGCCAAAGGAAAAACCCCGGTGGGAATTAATACCCAATAATAATTGGACTTTGTATTATGAACCTGTTAATGCTCCTTTTCCCTGTTAGGAGTAGTCTTTACAATGCTTAGTACAATGACCTAGTCAAAGGTCAGACCTTGTTAGGAGTCTTGAAGTAACAAACCCTGTTAGGGGTGTAAGGCTCATTGCCAGAGCTCACTGCTCAATAGGGAAGGATACAACCTCCTAGATATCAGATACACACTATATCTGTAATGGTGAACTTCTTTCTGATAAATTCCTTTTGTGCACTGATGCTTTAACCTCTTGTAAAGCTCTATATCATTCTTAATACTCTTAACACATAATTTGCATACTTCTTCTCTTCCATTTCTCTCATATATCAACTCGTCATACTCAAATACAAAAGTGCATGTCTTATATATAGGCGCAACCAAAACTATTTACTAAGTCAACCTATAACCTATTACATACAATGCTTCCGAATGAATTGGCTCAAGCATGTTTACATACATTGCTATTAACATGTTTACAATACATTTACAATAGGTGCATAGCCTTTACAAAACAAAATAATAATCGCTAATCAAAATCTTTCCTGTCGGCTACATGCTTTGTTTTGTTCTATCACTCACTGTTTGTGTCACTTCAACTCACTATATCTTCTTTATACTGTCACATTTGACCATGTTTGCTTAACCATAGCTTACTAACATACTCCAAAGCTTATCTTCAAGGGCACATACCAAAACTTGATCATACACATGTGCGTTGATGCTTTGTTCATCAGGTGCTTCACTAACTTCTCTGTCTTCCATACTTAGCCAGTTATTGTGTTGACCTCAAAAATTCATATGACATTGTTGCCATAATGAAAACACTAAAATTAGTCATATACACTAGTATAGTCAACTTTACAACAATCTCCCCCTTTTTCATTAATGGAAACAAAGGAATATGGCAAAGTTGCATCTTTACACAAAAACTTTCTATCTTTTATCTTATCCTTTTTGTACATCATATATTCTTCTATCTCCTTTTTTCCATTTACTCTACTCTCCTTTTTATCATATACACTACTCCCATATTACTCTACTCCCCCTTTGACATTAATGACAAAAGCACTCAAAAAATGAATCTTCAAGTATAGACATAGAGAGTACATCTGGGTATGCAATCTGAAGGTTTGCAATTTCTTTCTGCCAAAAAACCTTTAGTCCATCAACTATCTGTAGATGGGTGCATGATGTAGGAGCATCCTAGGATTCTTGGCAATCTTGTATCAACAAAAAATATGTTTTTCTTTGAAGGTAGATTGTTTGATTTGATCCTAGTTTGGTGGAGTACTTGCTCACTTTTGGACTTTGGTTGCTCAGTTTCTATGTTTACCGGGTTGCTCAGTCTCTGAATAATGTTTAGTAACTAAAGGTGTTAGTTATTCCTGACACTTAGTGATAACTATAGTGCTTGGTGATGCTTGGCTTGGTTAGTTCACTGGCACTTAGTTATTTCTTTGTTTCTTGGTAATCGGTCTTACCGACTGGTGTTCTTGCTTGGCCGATTGGTGCATTTAATTTGGATCGCACTCCTTGTGTTATGGATTGCCTTTTGGGCATGCGAGGACCTATTTTTGGTGTGTTGCATTTGTCTATGCAGATCTGATGACCATTTGGGGCCATCTTGGAGATTTTATTTATTATAGGTCTATTTGAGAGCTGATTGCTATTTTGGCATTTAATATTTGTTAGTAGGAGTTAATTGTTTCATCAGCTGACTTATGGCTGGGAATTAGTATTTAAGAGGATGTTTGGGTAGTTGTTTAGGTAGTGAGAGGTCAAGATGAGTTAGTAGCTTGCGAGCTTAGGAGCAAGAAGATTGCTTGGAAGTTGGAGTACAAGTTTAGATCTTTCTTGGGATTCCTACCAATGTATTGTCGTGTTGCAGACCTAAGCTATCTTAGTGGTGATGTTGTGGAAAAGATTTGGATCCTATGAGATCTTGTAGACTGTTACTTTCTTTATAATTGGCTGTAACTAGGAAGGCCTTATTCCCTAGAACATTGCACGTAAGCAATGACTTATGAATAAATTCTTCTATTTTATCTTAGATCTGGTGTTGTTATTGTTGAATTTCGCTATGTTGTGGTTAGGCTGCAAGGTTGGACAGTCTTTCATTGGATCCTCCATCCTTGTCTATGTCAAGTGGTATCAGATCAAAGTTTGTTCCTGTTGGAGCTGAGTGGATCTTGTGTGTTTGCACCTAGATCTAGATTTGAAGATGCCTCCGAGAAGAAATCATGAGATCTCTGAGGAGGAAGCTACTGGAGAATTCAGCCTTGATGATTTTAGGGCTTTGTAGAAACAAGTGCAAGACCTACAAGATGAATTGAGAAAGAAGAAGACTAACTTGAAAGAGGATAGTGATGATGAATCTGAGGAAGATCATTTTGAAGAAGCTGTAGAAGAAGCTCAAAATCTAGAAGAGGATAGAATCCTGAAAGCTGTCTAAGATTGGAAAGAGACCTAAGATTGAATTTTTTGCATATTCTAGAAGCATTAGGCCAGAAGAATTGATTGATTAGATCAATGAGATTGATGAATACATCGAGTATGATGAAATAGAAGACCCTGATAGGGTTAGATTTGAAAAAACTAAATTAAATGGTCATGCAAATATCTGGTGGAGAGAAGTTCAGTTGGAAAGAGGTAGAAGAGGAAAAGAAAATATCACTTAGTGGAACCAAATGGTTGACAAGTTGAAGAAGTAATTCATTCCAGTGGATTATGAATTGGATATGTTAAAAAAGATGCAAGATTTGAAGCAAACTAACAAATCGGTACAGGAGTATACCGAGGAGTTTTATAGAATCCTGATTAGAATTGATCATTCTGAAGCTGATAAAGAGAAGGTTGCTAGGTATGTCTATGGTTTGAGACCTAGTATTCAAGAAGAGTTACTTATTGTTCAAATGACAATAATAGGAGTTTCTTATTAGATGTCATTGAAGATTAAAGAGAAGATGAATAAGAAATTTGAAGGAAGACAAAACAATAGGAACAAAGGTGGTAAAACTGGTGAGACAGTTGCTAAAGGTAATGTGTTAGAGACTCCTACGAAGACTGATCTAGGATCTAGTACTAAGAATAATGGATAGAGAGGAAGGTGGAAGGATGAGTTCACTATTACTTGTTGTAATTGTGGTGAAGCTGGTCACATAAATTTTCAATGTCCTAAGAAAAGAGTTGCACTAGCTGCTGAAGAGGATATTGTGAATGTTGCAGAAAAGGGTGAATCTCTTATCACTAGGAGGTTAGCTGCATGTGTCCATGAACCGGTGCAAAGAATAAATTTATTCAAAACCAGATGTAAGTGCAAGGATAAGGTATGTAATGTCATAGTTTATGGTGGTAGTTCTAAGAATTTTGTTTTAGAAGAAATGCTTAGTAAATTGAATTTGGAAAGAAGGAAACACCCTGATCCTTATCAAGTTAGTTGGCTACAAGATGTGTCTAAGGTGAGAGTTGAAGAGCAATGCTTGGTTAATTTTAAGATTGGATCTTATCATGATGAGATATTGTGTGATGTGTTGCCTATGGATGCTTGTCATCTATTGCCTAGTAGACCTTGGCAGTATGACATGAATGTTTTGTTTGATGGTCATGCTAACACCTATGTGGTTAGGCATGAAGGAGCTCGACATAAGCTGATTCCTTTACAAGAGACAAGTAATAAGAAATGTCAAGTTATCAGGTGTTTTCCAAATGACAAACCTCAGGAGCACAAGGTTGATGAACCTATTCCTGCAAAGTCTAGTTTGAAGGAGAAGGAGAATGATATATCTAATGAATTTGTTGAGATTAAGAGACAGATGGTCTTTCTGATAGAGATAGTACAATAGATGATGACATTTATGATATAGAGGGATGTTGATGATACTAAGTTGATTGATGATTCTGAAGAAGATGGAATTCACCGAGGTATTGATGTGATCAGTAGTAGAAAGGATGGTCAGAATCGATTGTTATTAGTTGCAGATAGGAAAGATGAGAGAAGTGGAAAGTGGAAGAACTTGCTGTAGGGAGAAATGAATACAATAAAGACTACTTGGAATGAAGGACAAGAGGAGATATGGGTTAAGAACAAATTTGGCATACCTGTTCTGATTCCCTTGAGGTATTCTTGATTTCCTTATGAGAAAATCTTTCTTACCTGGGGTGTCTGATGCAGGAGCATCCTATATCAACCAAAAATATGTTTTTCTTTGAAGGTGGATTGTTTGATTTGATCCTAGTTTGGTGGAGTACTTTCTCAATTTTGGAGTTTGGTTGCTTAGTTTCTATGTTTACTGGGTTGCTCGGTCTTTGAAGAACGTTTGGTAACTAAAGGTGTCAATTATTCCTGACACTTGGTGATAACTGCATTGCTTGGTGATGCTTGGCTTGGTCAGTTCACTGGCACTCGGTTATTTCTCTATTGCTCAGTAATCGATGTTACTAACTGGTGTTCTTTTTTGGCTGACTGGTGCATTTAATTTGGATTGCGCTCCTCGTGTTATGGATTGACCGTTGGGCATGCAAGGACCTATTTCTAGCATGTTTCATTTGTTTATGTGGATTTGATGACCGTTTGGGGCCATCTTGGAGATTTTATTTATTGTAGTGCTATTTGAGAGCCGAATTCTATTTTAGCATTTAATATTTGTTAGTAGGAGTTAATTATTTTATCAATCAACTTGTGGCTGGGACTTAGTATTTAAGAGGATGTTTGGGTAGTTGTTTAGGAAGTGAGAGGTTAAGAGGAGTTAGTAGCTTGTGAGCTTAGGAGTAGGAAGATTTCTTGGAATTTGGAGTACAAGTTTAGATCTTTCCTGGGATTCCTACCAGTATACTATCATGTTACAGACTTGGGCTAGCTTAGTGCTGATGTTGTGGAAAAGATTTGGATCTTGCGAGATCTTGTAGACTGTTACTTGCTTTGTAATTGGTCGTAACCAAGAAGGCCTTACAGCCTGACACATTGCATGTAATCAGTGACTTATGAATAAAGACTTCTATTTTATCTTAGATCTGGTGTTGTTATTGTTGAATTCCACTGTGTTGTGGTTAGGCTACAAGGTTGGACAATCCTTCATTGGATCCTCGATCCTTGACTGTGTTAGTGCATAATGCATAGGTTAGCTTCTCCATCTTTTCTAATTCTATACAAGGACCTTGATCATATGTCACAATAGTAGCATCAATATGCTTGATATTCTAATTGAGTACATCTAGAGAGGGTGCAAGTGCATGTCTTAACTGAGTTTGTCTAGTTCTTATCTTAGCCATCTCTTTCTCTACCTTCTCAATTTTATCCAACTGACCTTGATAGATATTATTGCACATGTTAATATCTTGGGAAGGATCTTCCACTAAATTTCTTATTTCTTCCATCATATATTCTGCTTCTTGAATCTTCTTGGAAAGGTTTGCAGTGAGTTTGTCTTTGTTCATACAGTTAGCAATTATTTTTCTTCTTTTTTCTGCTAACTCTTTCAACATAGCTTGACCAACCTTTAGAGAACTAAGGTCAAGTGAGAAATTTTCTATCAATTCACTAAGACTTTTCTTGACATATATCTCTTCTACAATCTTAGATGTTGATTCTTCTAGACTTGAGAAATTTTCTTTGAAGCTTGATAGGATGCTTCTTACATCATCCACTAAATGAACATTGATCACTTTCTTATCCTCAGGTAGTAGACTATTCAGTATGCTAACTGATTCTACAAATAATGGATTTCTCATCACTTGTTTCTATTTTTATTTCTCTATTGCTAACACACTAATCTTCATCAGATATTCTTCTCCCCATGAGTCTAGACTAGTTGTATCAGGGGTCAAACTTGATATAGAATGAAATATATAACTTAGGAGTAAGGAGTGTGCTATCCAAAATTTCACTCTTTACCTTCACTAGTATCTCAACAAAGGGCTCTTCTTTTTCAACTTCCTTCTCTTCTTCTTGTTCTGTTAAGTCCTTAATTTGTACTTCTTCTTGCTACTTATGTGTTTCATCAGTGCATAGAATCTCTACTTCCTCAGTACTCACAAAGGCTTCCTCAAACTTATCTAGATCCTTATCTGTAGCCATTATGGATATCTCAACATTGTTAATTACTATGGTTTCATTCTTATCTTCAGGCTTGGGTGCATAATCCTATGGACCTATCATAGGTGCATCAGGGATCTCAGACTCTTTTTCTTGGTCGGAGGGAACTTGGGTTGTTGGTGTAGTAGGAGGATACAAGTGTCTTTCCAAAAATACCTTTTCAAATGCCTTCTCTATTTCCTTTGCAACCAAATCATAATCCTTATTCATAATTTGTAGAGTTCTTAATTTAGTTCTTAGGTGAGGCTTCACCAAATTTAGCAACAATGATTTTTCTTCAAATAAGCATACAAGGAGGTTGTCATCCAGTGTCTTTTCTCTTATCCTAAAATCTTCTTCAATGGTTTTTCTCTTCAAAGAGTCAAGTATACTCCATACTTGATCAGGAACAACTATCTTAAGTTCTAATATAGTCTTCTTGAACTTAATCATGTTCTTGATTATCATACCATGGATCTCTAATTTGTCAATCTCATGACATTTGTCATAAAATTTTTCTATTTGATCTATTCTTCCTTCATCAACTACTCTAGCTCTCAACACTTCTAGATTTGGTAGGAATCCTACCCCAGGAGGTACTTGAGTGTTTCTACCTTTGCTTCTTATTGACCTTGTAGATGGATGGCTAGTGGTGGTCTTCTTCTTCCTTCTAGACATCTTGTTGGGCTTAGGAGATGGAGTGGACTCCAGATCAATAGTAGGTGTAGGCGCAGAGATGTTTTCTTCTATCTTTTTCTTTTTTTCCTTAGGATCATCAAATTTATCTATTTTTACTTCAGTGAGGGTGCACTCTCAAGTTGCATTGCAATCTTGGCTTCCCTAGCTTTATCTAGGTCTGTTTGTGTAACACCATGAATTTTTAGAATGTCTGAAGTTATCTTAGATGCTTTTCTCTTTGTTGCTACATTGTATAGGATAGAGTCTACTTGTCTTGTTTTTTCTTCATAAGTACCCCATCTTGGTTCATTGGGATCCTTAGGTGTTGATAAGAGGAATTGTGCATAAGCTTCCAAAATATGTTCCTCCAATTCATAACCAAGTGTATGGATCAAATTAGTCCTAGGCTCAACTGCTTCCATACAAGTGATGTATGTATCTACCATGAAACAAATGCTACCCTTATACTTCTCCATAATCTTTTCAGGTATCCTATACCTTCTCTTCATTTTGATTCTGAATGTTTTGATTTCCAAATCAATGTAATCCTTCAGGATGCTCTGTAATGTTGCCTTGAATGAGATGTGTGGCAATGTAGGTAGGCTCTTGTCAAGATAAAGATCTGACACTTTACCAATGTGAAAGTACATGTAAATGATCAGTGAAAAAAATATGAACACTTTTCTTTTATCATGATTGATGGATGTAATGTTGTCTAACAAATGTGCATGCAAAATCTCACACAGGTTAAACTCTCCATTTTCTCTTACAATTATAATAGCTGCCAAAATTGTTGTCGTGGATACACTATTGACTCTGTTACCATGCTGGAACTTATAACCTAGAATCATAGCCATGAGTTTTATATCCTTCTCCTCAATAGGTTCAATTTTCATGCCACACTTATCACTCTAGGACTTACAAGCTTGCTCGACTTGTTTTCTTAAATCCTTACCAATAGGAAGAATGGTGCCAATCTTGGAAAGTCCAGTCATCTCATAAATGAGGTATGATGTAATGTGAACTGGAACTTCTCCAATCCAAAATAGGTCATCATGTATTCTTCTCAGTAGGATCTTGATCCATTTAGATTCATAGAACTCATACGCAGTTGCATATTCAATTATAGGGTGATTTGTGAAGTGCACAAACTCATCCTTGAATGCCATGTCTGGATTCATCATTGTTTCAATGTGCGAATTTTTTCCAACCTTACAGGTTCCTTCTTACAATATATATATGCACAAATGTCTTCTACGTGCATCACTCCCATAAGAGTTCTAGAGAATGCTCCTTATAGGTCATCTAGGACTAACTTAAATGGATGCTTCTTGAATATATATCTTTTCCTCTCTCCAACATCAAATAGAAATGGAGTGGCCATTACTTACTTGATCAACGCTTAAATAGGGTTCCAAAGGTTTTTTGAAATGTCACATTCAAACTAGGGTTCTAAAACTAACTTAACTTCTTTCACTGATGAAAACAACTACAATCTTCCAACACTAATTGCTTTGATCTCCTATGTTCTCCAAGGGCTCGATCTAAAATGAAAATGTGTGGATAATGGATCTCTGGTGACTATTAAAAGAACTTTCTACAATTAATGCTTGCTACCATTATACAGAATGTAACAGTGAATTCCAATCTTCATTCCTACTGACAATTAGGTAGTGTGCTCTTGCAGACTACATCAACTAGTATCCAAACATCTAACACCAAAGGCATATACTTTGAGGGTGAGTATACCAGTAACACAAGGGTCTAGAGCTTGTCTAGCTCCCGCTATGACCATGAGGGTCATTTATCCAGAAGTAGAAGGTGCATCCATTATAGATGCATCTACTACATAGTCATCAATATTATCTTTCTTTACTTCTATCCAAATCATGCTCACATCTGTTGATCTTTCACAAACTTGACTTCTCCAAATTCATCCAATATTGATTTTTGAGACTCATTAGGTCTTTCTTGTCTTTGTGCTTTTGATCTGCAAAACTTTGAGATGTGTCCAACCTTGTTACAAGTGTGAAAAATAATTGGAGTCCTTATATTCCTCAGCCCATTGGTGTGAGTTACCATACTACATTGTCTAGCTATATGATCATTATAATTGCATATCTAGCATGTGATGTTCTGAGGAATTCTAGAATTCTTCCGTGGTTGATTTCCCTAATTTTGTTGTGTCTAATTTATTTGATTTGATCTACATTTAATAGCTCTATGACCAAAATTATTACATGAATAACAATAACCATTGAAAGGTCTTACCTATTTACAATCTCTTACTATGTGTCCATGCTTATTACAGGCATAAAAATTTTTGTTTACTGGCTTGCATTCATCTTTAGATGGTTCTTCTTTAGCTTCAGTCTAATTTTAAGTCTTCATAGCTTCTGTAGATTCTTCTGGTGCTTTCATTCTTTCTCACATTGCATCAATTTGAATTTGAGCTTGATTGTATCCAATGCCAGTGGTATCTCCTTTTAAATTCCATGCATACAACTATGACTCTATTAGATCCTTGTGTGCAATTTGTCAATATGATTCTTTTCTTTAGTCAATTCAGATTCCACCTTTTTCTTGATGTTTTCTAACTCTAAGATTTTTAGATTTTCTTGCATAAGATCTTCATCCAGCTGTTTGTTTTCTTTGACCTGTTATTCATAGGCTTCCTAATTATTGATTAGTTTTTCATCCAATTCATCAATATGATCCTTTAGAGACACATTTTCTTCATTCATCTTTTTGACCATTTTTCCCAAATCATTTGTTGAACAATCTTTCAAACATTTTCTCAGTTTCTTGATGAATACTTGAGAACCACTAAACTTCAATTTCAGTTCTTCAATTTCTTTTTCAGATTTGTCAAGATCTTCTAGAGCTGCTTCAAGATTATTCTTTAGATGTTTCATTTCAGCTATATCCATGATCTCCTCAAGTGGTTAAACTTCTCTTAGAGGACCAAAGCTCTCATACCAATTGTTAGGAATGGGAACACTGAGAGGGGGGGGGGGTGAATCAATGTTTTACAATATTAATATTTTTTTGCTTCTCTAAACTTAACCCAATTACTTATATACTAAAATGAATAGCAAAGAAAATAAGCATTCAACTATAACACATAACACCAGATATGATTACAGGGAAACCTTGGCCAAAGGAAAAACCCCAGTGGGAATTAATACCTGCTAATAATTTTACTTTGTATTATGAACCTGTTAATGTTCCTTTGCCCTATTAGGAGCAGTCTTTACAATGCTTAGTACAATGACCTGGTCAAAGGTCAGACCCTATTAGGAGTCTTGAAGTAACAAACCCTGTTAGGGGTGTAAGGCTCACTACTATATAGAGAAGGCTACAACCTCCTGGATATCAGATACACACTATATCTGTAATGGTGAACTTTTGTCTTGACACTACTATCTGATCAGTTCCTTTTGTGTGCTAATGATTTAATCTCTTGTAAAGCTCTATATCATTCTTACTTCTTTTAACACATATTTCGTATACTTTTTCTCTTCCATTTCTCTCATATATCAACTCATCATACTCAAATACAAAAGTGCATGTCTTATATATAGGTGCAACAAAAACTATTTACTAAGTTGGCCTATAACCTATTGCATACAACACTTCCAAATGAATTAGCTCAAGCATGTTTACATACATTTCTATTAACATGTTTATAATACATTTACAATAGGTGCATAGCCTTTACAAAAGAAAATAATAATCGCTAACAGGGATAACTTTGAGGAACCCCCCCTCCCGAAAAATATGAAATTGTGGCGAATCACATGTGTTTTGGGGGGAAAATTTTTAATAGTGATGGTGAATTATCTGTAAAAATATGGATATTTGGTGGAAATTTTTTTAATAGTGTACACAATTTTTATAAAAAAATGGTGACTAGAATTTTTTTTTAATACAATTATTAATATTGATGGCAAATTATGTGTCAAAATATGGATATTGGTTGGCGAATATTTAAATAATGGATACCATTTTTATAAAAATATGGTGAAACTATTTTCCAAATATTTGAATTAATATATTTGTCATGGTGAATGGTTTTCAAATATTTATAGTTGGTATGGTGATTGAATAATTCTAGAGAGATTTTTCACTAAAGGAGTTAACACACCCAATTCCCTCTGAAAGAAACCTTACACTGTTCATCTCTCTGAAAGATTCTAATGGTTGTGATTTGATGTTGAAGTTGCATCAGGTCCCACTCCCATCACTATGACACATGACACACGTCCATTGGATTTACAACATATCAACAGCCAAAGGTGAATATCAAGCCTATTGTTGGTCTTCATAATATTTACAGAAAAACCTCAGTAGAATCATGACACGTCGTATGACACCATTCATAATATTTATGGAAAAACCTTGATGGAATCATGTCACATGGTGTCATACCACGTGTCATGATTTCACCGAGGTTTTTCCATAAATATTATGAAGACCAACAATAGGCTTGAAATTCACCTTACATGTCATACCACGTGTCATGATTAATTAATGGTGATGAGTAGATGAGTCATGACATCAGTTAAAGTAATGTGAATTAATGGTTTCTTTGATGGCACGTTTCAATTTTCACTGATAGATATGTGTGACATCATATAAATAATAACTATTCAGTACCTTGATTGATTAATGCCTTAAAGTTAATGCCTGAATGAAAATGTCATATCATATAAGGACATTATTTTCTGACCATTCGATGATCTTAAATTAATGGTAAAGCTTCATTTCCTACCGCCATTTTGCAGGTAATGTACTTTGCTTCTTGTTTCTACCAAGTGGGTACATGTTTTATGGTTCTTTTATAATAAAGAATTGTTATGTCCACCTGCATGGTGCGAAAATAGAAAATGTCTTATCATAAGTGTTGTTTCCAATTTCACCCAGTGTTGCATTAAATATGAAAGATTTGGAGATATTTGGATAGTTAGCAATTATCTTGCAATTTAATTAGATCTTTAGGGGAATGATTTACAATCAACAGTTATAAATAGATTGATCTATGATCATTAATTTACGATTGTGAAAGCATATTTGTGAGAATAGTCTGCGAGTGCTAGGTTCTCTGTGAAAGCATATTTGTGAGAATAGTCTATGAATGGACACTCCAATTCATTTGAGATGCACTACCTTGGAGGACCAGAAGGCCTTTCTGGGCCTGGTCACAGACCCAATCCTGGCATCTATTACTATGGAGTTTAGACCCTTCACCAAGGAGGCTATAAGAATGGTGCTCGGACGTGAATTTCTGGAGAGCAAGAATAGGTATAGAGTTGCCATTGACATTTCATCTCAGTTCTTGGCTTCTCTGTTGGACCTAGGGGGGGAAAGGTGGATATGATTATGCTTCTGAGGAAATTTTTCAAAGAAGAGTACCTCGGCGATGATGTGCATGTTGTCGTATTTTTTGAAATTGGGGTTAGAATTCCTTGGGCAAGTGATTTGTTTAAGATTCTAGAACCAAGAGTTGTTCTTAGGCAACCATTCCTACTGAACCTTGATGTCGAGAAGCTCAACCATCATCAGAAGTGGGTAAAGATTGGGAGGGATTTCCTCTAGAAGTGGTACCTATTGGATGAACCTGGGGACTATTAGTGGCTAGATGAATTCTTCAAGATTCTTCTCTCTTCAAACTTCTACACAGAAGGAAGGGAGCCTTAGCCGAATAGTCCCTGAGTCTACGACTCTCTAGTCCCTCTACTCTCTACTCTCTAGTCCCTCGACCTCTATTGTGTCTCCCTCTGGTGGTAGTAGCTTACCAGAGTTTTTGAAATGATATAAATTGTAAATTGTTGAAAAATATAATATGAAAATGTTTTAAGAAATTTGAAGTGCTACTGCTTTTCTTTTTTGTTTTGATTATAAGAATCGTTAATTGATATGGTCTTATATAATATAAAAAATTTGCATTACACTTTTGTTTCATGTAATATTTTAATGTTTCCAAACTTTATCATTTAATGGTGACTGGTTCAATTTTCATGGATAAGCTATTCTAAGTGAATATAGTTAATGATTAATATTCATTACTGTGTATTAAATTATTAATATTTAAAATTGTGACAATCATTGGATTCTGAGAGATGAACTGTTGGAGTTGTATTTTAGAAGTACTATTGGTTTCAAAAAGATTTTCTAAAAACTCACTCTGGAAACGTGACACGTTGATGTGTAATTTGATAAAAAGATTACATGGTATGTTTTACAAAGATTACGTTACATGTTGTATGTTTTAGAAAGTTTACATAACCATTATAGTAATAAGTATAATTATATACCATTACAATTTACATTTAATGAAAGCTTTTTAACATTACTCTTAGTATCAGAGCTAAAAAGAACTGTTGAACCATCAAGGAAGATTTCAAGACTATAATTTGTGAGAGCCTTAGAGTTAGCCGTTGTAACTTCTATCTATCCAGATTTCAAAGTTTAATTTTGGGTAAGATATCTAGCCTGATGCATCCCGATTTTGTAATGTCAAAAATTTAGTTTAACTTGATTTTGAAATTACAATTTACAATTGGGGTTTTCTTAAATTGGGGGGTTTTTCTTAAATTGGGGTTTTCTATGATTTTGTTAGTCAATATTTGTGTTGTTTCATTCTTCGGAAGAACAATGGGGAAAGAAAAAAATCAAGGCCAAGGGAAAGCAGATGGGAAAACTTTAATAGACTACAAAAAACTAGTACAAATCCCTGGTTTCACTGATGAGTATCATGATGTTTATGATTCTATTATTGTCGGTGAAAGGAGACTTATAGAAATTAAATAT
This sequence comes from Chamaecyparis obtusa, assembly GCA_027943335.1. Taxonomy (NCBI): domain Eukaryota; kingdom Viridiplantae; phylum Streptophyta; class Pinopsida; order Cupressales; family Cupressaceae; genus Chamaecyparis; species Chamaecyparis obtusa. The sequence continues at coordinate 5,393,972 of BSBK01002782.1, forward strand.
GCATTGTGTAGTAAGGCAACTAGGCCAAAGAGGCCTGATTTTATAAAATTTAACCCAGTAGTAGGTGGAAAAACCAATAAAGTTTCTTCGTGGGATGTTGGTTTGGGTTACATGCTGTTACCCAAAGTTTTCCCTTGCCCAGAAATTGTCTTGATTTGTGCAAAAAATTATGATGAAGAAAGAAAAGAAATTGTGAATAAAAATAATCAGGAAGAAATTTAATTAATAATCAAGAAATAATTTCTTAGTTTGCTAGATCTAGGGTTTGACCGACAAAATTGTAATGTCCATATTGACCTGGGATTGCTGGTAGAGCAATATGAGGCAGTCCCGCCACACACAAAAGATTCATTTATAAAGGGTCTAATAATTGCATATGAAAAGAGTTCATTGGGTGAGAACCACAAGCCTCCTTATGCTTTTAACATTTTTGTGCCATGGGTTCAGGATACTATATCCTTGCTAGCATTTTGCCTGGGACTGGAAAACAATAGGGAAGTGGGTGCTAGCATTCTTCAATTCATTTGGGATATCCATTGTGTCAATGAACCAGTAAGATATAATTTTTTTGGACACGTGGTTCAATCAATGCAAGAACAATTAGCATTGATTAAAAGGGGCAATTCTAAGACATTTAGGTTCAAAAAATACGTGTGTTATCTTTTGCTAGCCAAGCATGCTGCAATATTAATGAGCAATGACAAAAAGCTTGAAATTCAGAGGGGGACACCAACAGGTACTCCAAGTCCAATATATAACTGGACACCTCAGATAAGAATGTATGATAACAAAAGTAATTACAGTAATTTTGTAGACTTCTTTTTGGCACCATTGTGCAAAAAAATAACAAGCACTCCAATGCCTAGATTGTCTACTTCATGTAGGGATTGCATCCAACTTTGAAGCACAATTCAATTGGCTGACTAGTACTTAATGGAAGAATACACTGTAATAAGGTTTTATGGGTCAGAACTGCAACCCCACAAACTTCCAATGCATGTGACAGACAGGGTATTTGTAGTAGAATATGTAGTACAAATAGAGAGCACATATAGACTCTTCACTGGCCAATCGAAGAAGAGCATATTCCCTTCCTTACCTTTCTCAATTGGAGGGTTAACATTTGAGAGAAAGGCATTCAAAGTACAAATTTTTTTTATAGATATTTTTCAATTTGATTTAGAGTGGTACTAGAACTATGATCCACTCAACGTCATTCAAACAATGCTTGTTGCTAATAAGAACCCTGCAAACTTATTTCAACATGAAAGTAAACCATTGCTAGAGAAATTTTAAAACAAGGATACCTAGGATGATGTTAGAAAAGAGTTGGAGAAAGTTTCCGATGAGGAAAAAATTTTAGTTGAACAGTTGTCATCACAAATTATGACAACAATAAACTAGGGCATTGTAAAACCTAGGATGTCCTACAATTTCTACGAAAAAGCTGCTTAGCCATCAAACAAAAAATACCAAAGAGCTTAGCAGAAGCTTGTAAGGATAGAAAATGGACTAGAATGAAAATGGATGATTTTTGGAGTACGAGAAAGGATCTTGGTGAACCAAAGACTAGTGAAGATCTGGATGAAATAGATGAGGATATAGAGTTTAGAAAATTGTGGAATTTGGAGCATCCTAACATGGTATATGACACTAAGGATGAATATCTAGACATTGAGGATGATAATCCACCAATTGCATTTACTCTAGGGACTGGGAGTCAGATTGGAACCACTAAGGAATGACATAAAGCATATAGCAAAGGGGCAATCATTGTGGAAAAATGGGTTATAAAGGTGGTGGTTTGGGTCCCACAGGAGAAGGCATCTGGAATACAATTGAGATAGAAAAAAGTGCTTATGATCATGGTCCAGGCCTTGGGTCTGCTAATGTCACTCGTGCCAATGGGACTGGCCAAATTATACAACAAGCTCCCTCTCTAAAGAGGGAACTTTCTAGTACACAGAATCCCATAGAAGAAGATAGTGTCAAGAAGCAAAAGCTTTCTGGTTCCAGAACATTGACAATAATGACATTCGATCCTAAAGAGCTGTTTGCAATTTTAGGTTCAGCAAAACCCTCTAGAAGTTTAAATCCTCAAAGAGCATTAGTTAGATCAATAGGCATTGCAAGTTCTTCCTCTAGATCACCTTTCAAACATTCAAATCCTTCTACAACACCAGATTTTCATTTCAAAGGTTTCTATAATAAATTTGTAGAAACAAGAACCAAGAATAAGGAAATAAAGAAGACATTGCATACTTGTGCCCTTAATGCAACTGTACAGGAACAACCTGCATCCAACAGGGTTATACCAACATATGACCCAAAAAGAGACATGATGGAGTTCATGGTTGTTATTCCACCACAAAAAGATGGAAACCCACCAGAGAGTCAAATAGATTAATCTGAATTTCAAGTTAGCACTCTCAAAATGGATTTTTCCAAAGTTAAAAATGTGGAAAAAATCAATGTGTCAAAGTATACAAACCAAGTGGACTACAATGCACTGCTAAAGGTGGAAAGAGAGAAAACCAAGCTCGAGAAAAATATAGAAAAGTTACAGGAAAACATTAGCAATGAAAAAGAAAAGAGGAAAGCTTTAGAGAACAGTTTGAAAGAATTATAGAAAAAGATTAAAAAATTGACCTCTACATCAATAGATATAGAGAAGGAATAGGAGCAGGCAGAGGTAGAGTTGAAGGCACTAAGGGGAAAATTGGCAAAAATTAGTAAAAAACTAGAGGAAGAAAGATTCAGTTTAGAAAAGTTAATTAAAACTGTGGAGAGTAATGCTACCTCCAATCGAGAATTGCAAAAGCAATTGGAGTCTCAAGTGGATAAAGCAAATCATTGGGAACACAAAGCACTGGAAGAGAGGGAGAATTTTGAAAAAATGGTAGAAGAACTAAAGAAAGCCAATAATACAATTCAAACTTTAACAAATACTAGTAATAATTTAGTGAAGATTGTGAAAGAACACATTTGGAGCCAAATATTGGTGATGTGTAATAGCTTGTATGAGTGGTTTGAAATGCTTCAAAGTATGTGAGTATGTTAGTTGAAGCTCCATAAGAACATTGAACAAAACATGGATGTTGTCAAGAAAGAAAAGGAAGCAAAAGATATTATGCAACAACTCTACAATAAGAGTGATAGTTATCTATCAAACAAGGGAATTAGCAACCGCCTTGATGCCTTAGTAAAGGTATCGAGTATCATTCAAAAATGTGAGAAGCTAAGGTAAGCACATGAATTGGATGAAAAAGCTAAGTAGAAGATCACAAAGATGGAACAAAGGAAAGAGAATATGGAAATTCTTGGTTTGCCTAAGGGATTTGACACAAATAACTTCATTGGAAGAGAAAATTATAAAATAAGGTTGCAGGAAAAAATAAATACCGATTTACGCTTTCTTCCTACAAACATATCTCTTGATACATTCATGGATTTCATCAAACCAGTGAGAAATTTGAATGGAGTTTTAGAAGCAACAGTGATGTCAAGTCACACTTCCAAATATGAATTACTAACGAAGTTGCAGGAGTGTGACTATACTATGAACCAAATTGTTCTGCCATCAGAGGATGATTGGACTGGCCTACAAAGATTGTTTTGAATTTTGAACTACTATAAATTGTAATATATTGCAAATGAATACAAAAAAAATTGTGCTCTATCTAATTTTCATGTTTTCCAATTCAATGTATGTTGAATTACTCTATTTTATTTAGTTATTCTTAGTTGATTTACTCTGTTATATAATACTGGAATACAAAATTTCATTCAGGAATTTCAAATTCAAATATGAATGATCATTGATGATATGATACAAAGTTACAAACTAAACTCTACAGTAATAATACTCTTTGTTCTCAAATTTTAATGATGAAACATAATACATTCTTTCTTTTCTAAAATGAACATTGAAATTTGAATGATAGGATATAGTAGTTAATAAGTTCAAAAAATACCTATTGATTGCTACTGCTAATTTGGCAGAAATTTCCTAAATTTGCCAATGAATCTCTGTGTCATCATCATCATCCAATTATGGTATTCTAGTTTCTTCATTGTTCTCTTGATTTTCATTTGTGCCTTCTTCACTTTGACCTCTGCTTCTCTGACTCCCATCACCACCTGTACTTGTCCCACTCAGAGTCGCTATCAGAGATTGGTTAATGGTGTTGCCCAACCCTCTTCTTTTGCATCTTTTCTTCTAGATTTCCATTTCTTTTTGAGAAGGAAAAGTATTGACATCATACCTAGATGTGTAGACCCTCAAGCATGTTTCCAAATTCTTGTCTAGTTTGTTTTTTAGATTTGATTTTAGGAAGCCCAAAGCACTGAAAACTCTCTCATCCTCCATTGAACCCAATATCATGGTTTGAAATAGATCAACAAGCTTGAAGAACTCTGAAATTTCTTCATGCAATGTTGTGCTCTATTTTATTTTTGTCCAAAGCCTTGTTACCGAGCCCTCTTCATGTGGGTTATGCATTATTTGATATTAATGCCTCATAGTCTTTGCAAAAGTGCCTGATTTCTATCTAAGAAGACCCTCATCTAATATTCCATCGATAGTCACTCCATTGAATTCTATAGATTTGCAAAATTCCTTTATCAAAGTCATCAACCTATTATGATAATCTTCCTTAGAGTTTAAGCGCCAATATTGAGGAAACACAATTGCCATGGCCTCAAGGAGTTGTTCATATTGGAATCAGGATCTTATTTCAGAGGAAACTTTATAGGCTATCTCTTGCATTACCTGTTATAGACTCGATGATCTTGGTAAACTCTTCCCTTGTAACTCTTGTAGCTCGCTTCTTTGGGGCACTGTAGTACATTGGTATCTAAAATCCCCTTACACAAACAAATAAATCCCCATTTTTAATTATCTTTAAATAATTATCAGGATTGTCCAAATCTATTATTTTCTACGAGTGATTAAATCTTTCATCAAATAAATTTAGGTCATTTCGATAGAGACTATCAAGGGCTTGGCATGACATTTTACGCAAGTGAGCATATTCTGTAATATACATGGCTCTTTGCTAGGATTTTTTCATAATGAGTGTCATTTCTTCTAGCATGGGAAGAAGAGATGCTAAAGTCAAAAGTGTCTCTATATTGCTTAACCTCCGAAGCAGGTCACCACATCTCTGATTTTTTGCATTGTCCCAATTTTTGTACATCAGTCCAATCAAAGATTGATATTAAAAAAAAACTTGATGCGCTGGTCCATCCAAAGAGATCCATCTGGTATCAACATCTTTAAGAAGTTTGTTTCCATTGGTAATTCCATCAGAAAACTACTGAAATTCCCTAAAATATTTGGGACTTTGACAAAAATATGAGTACAACTCTCTTACTAAATCTTCAACCTTGTTTGCTAAAGGAAACTTCTTCACAACTCTAAAAGCAAGATTCATCCTATGGGCCATACAATGAATGCCAACAACTTATGGTGAACAAGAAGCTTGCATCTTTGTGCAAAGACCATTCCTTTGACCTTGCATTATAGAAGCTCCATCCACTCCAACACAGATCAATTTCTTCACTATTGTCAATTCATCCATACCTCCATATTCCATTAATTGGTTCTTTACTAATTGAAATAAAGTTTCTGATGTCACATTATCCCTCAATTTTGTAATAGTTAGTAGATGTGGTTGGTGGGCATTATTCTGTATAGTATAAACATGCATGCATACCCACGATGTATTATCTATTTCCGTAACTTCATCTAAGGACAATGCAATAAAGGTTGACTCTTTTATTTTTCTCTATACATCCTCTATTTCAACCTGGGCAATACAACTTGCCAATTCCCATCCACTGTTTATTGACCAGTGAGTGACAGGATAGTTAGGAACTTTCAGAAAGTGTAACAAACCACTCATTTCTAGATAGTCTATCATTGGATGCCCTCTGCTCAAAATATGGAAAACATTACTTAATTGAACAACTTTTTCGCATTCTTCTACTTCACTTGCTTTTGCAAAAATAGCATTAATAGAACCTTGAACTTCACCAGGCTTTGTCTTAAATTTCTAAAACAAATAATATTCCTCAGCATTCCTTTTATGTTAATATTGCTCCTTTGTTTTATATCTTACCATTTTTATTTCTTTCCATCAACAGTTGAGGTTTCCTAAACCTTACCAACATGTTTCTCTATGGTGTCTAGTTTAAGTTGCAACTGCTTTTCCTTTTTATACTTCCATCTAAAAATCATACATCTACATTCTACTAGTGGCTCACCTACAATTGGATTGTCCACAGGTTCAATGAATGGATACTTTTCCACCCAATCAAATTTAAATCTCCTCATCATCTCCCATTGATGATTAGTTTTTTCTTTTGATTTTCCTCTCCCTTTAGTGTTACTGTTAATTGAACCATCATCATCACCGAAGTCAATCGCTTCATCTTGGTACTGGTTGTTGACTTGAAATTCTCTTCAAGGTCATCTTCATTAGAGATATCAGGTTTCACAACTTCGTCACCAGATTTATTAGGCTCCCCAATTTATTTATTAGACTCCTGTGTAGGTTGAGAACCTTGAAATTATATAGGTTCCTCTGATGATGTACCTTCCTCACTTTGACCAACACTATTGCATCTACCCACGCCAAAGTATGGAGATATATTTCTGCATTTCGTTGGCCTTGGGCTCTCTTGGACATCTCCACCTACAATAGTCCTCTTCCTGTTTAACTGTGACTGTGACATCTCCAACAAATTAAGGCTGCGAATAAAATTTTACTTGAATAAGATACTACGGACTGGTAGTCATTCGCTACCGATCGCAAATACAATTGTGAGCTCAGAATCAATTAAATCTCTTGAAGTCTCCTTCTCTTTGGCATGTTTCAATAATGAAACTCATATCTCTTAAATAGACAACTACAAGTAAACCTTTTTCATATCAGCCATCAGATTTTGCCTCATAATATCCATCATCCATTTTGGCGAAGGGGCCGATTGTTGCTTATGATAACAACTAATATTTGGTGAACCAGTGTATTTTTAAATAATTGACTGGGTGAATAGGGCGGGAATTTGGGACACGATTAAGTATGATGCATGGCGAATTGGGTCCTAGTGTAAATAAAATTTTTACTTGGGATAATGGACCTTTTGCAAATGTTGATCCTCAATGAAGACACCCAATTTAATTTGTGGTGAATAAGAGTGAAATAGTAATAGAAAGATGGGTGAAGAACCCGACTACCGTATTGAAATTACGTAAAAATAATGGTGAACAAGCCAACCACTATATGAGCATTTTATAAAATTCAGGTGAACCGGTCAACCACTATACAAGCATTTTATTCACCAAATTCTATCTGCTGATCAAGGCATATTCTCCAATTGGTGAATAATTGCCACTAAAAAAATCCCTAATCACTAATAAAAATCTTTCCTGTCGGCTACATGCTCTATTCTGTTTTGCCGCTCATTGTCCATGTCACTTCAACTCACTGTATCTTCTTCATACTATCACATCTAACCATGCGTACTTAAACATAGCTTACTAACATACTTGAAAGCTTATCTTCAAGGGTGCATACCAAAAATCAATTATACACACATGCGCTAATGCTCTATTCATCAGGGGCTTCACTGACTGCTCTGTCTTCCATACTTAGCCAAATTCTGATCTTTTAAGTTATTGCGCTAACCTCAAAAATTCATGACTTTGTTTCCATAATGACAACACTAAAATTAGTCATATACACCAGTATAGTCAACTTGCCAACATACACCACCACAATGATGGTGGCTACCATGGGCGCCACCTTCATAGTAGGGTGGCATGTCTATGCCATTGTGAGGGCACAATGGGTAGAATGACCACTGACATGCCTTCCCATTGTGCTCCATACAATGGCTGCAACCACTACACATGGGTGACTAGGGTTCGGGGTTAGGAGTAGGGCGTCAACCTGCCCCCTCCCCAAACATGCCGAAAGCAAGGCTTATTTAAAATTTTATTACAATTTTTTTATATTTCATTTTAAACAAAATTTACATATTTTGAAAAGAACTTTTTCTTTATAAATGGGGTAAAATTAAAAAAGAAGAAGTTAAGATTATGATATATATATATATATATATAATAGTAAATTATTTAAAATTTACTAAGTGATCCTTGTAGTTATATCTTTAAAATTAATTTGTCAAACAAATAGATAAATATATCTATATGTTAGTATAGTAACATATTAAATAGTGAGTAAATTACAATGGATATGCCACTATGTATCTTATTTAAAAAGAAAAAGAGAATGTGTGTGTGTAATACCATTTAACTATTCTGGTTTTAATATAAGAACCATTTTTTATATTACAACATATATATATATATATATATATATATATATATATATATATATATATATATATATATATATATATATATATATATATATATATATATATATATATATATATATATATATATATATATATATATATATATATATATATATATATATATATATATATATATATATATATATATATATATATATATATATATATATATATATATATATATATATATATAGCTATATGCAAGTTTATACCAAGGTAACTAGAAATCAATTTATAATCTTTTAAACCATGTTGTTTAAATATAATTATTTCTTAATTTAATTTAATATACCATGAAAAATTTATAAATATATATTTAAAACATATTTATTTATTTATTATTATAACTAGTTACCTAATAAGGTAATATATGTAAATATAATTTTTATAAGCTTACTCTATATGCTTTTTAATTTACTTTCAAAATCGACTTATCTAACCAAGGATTGCACTTTTACTAGTTTTAACTTAAATGAGGGGTACAAATATTTTCTCGAAAATAATTTTTTTTCTTTTGATATAGTGATAACCATTAAAGGAAAAGGAAAAGAATTCAAATTTAAACCTTATGAAGAGCATTTAATTCCCAATTTAGTAAGGAAAATTTAGATAATGCTAAATACAAGTAAGATAAGATATCTCTACAAATTTAACAAAAAAGTTAATATAATGAACTTTTTCCAAATTCTTCATTCCTTAATTAGAAGGTTTACAGGAATTTAAAACTTTCTTTCTTCTTCAAGTATACATGAGACAATTCTAATTTGAAATAATTTTAAATACAAGACCACCAAGACTTCACTAAACTATCCAAGGGCCCCATCTGAATCCTGCAAGAAGAACATAGGTTAACCATGGAGGCTCACCTCCCAACCTAGGCCTTTACAAGGCCACCCCCGAGCTTGGGGTTCCAGAAATGTACCAAGTAACATGTAGTCGAAACATCAAGAAAATACAAATAGACATAAATAAAGAAAGATTCCCACAAACCAAGGTTTTACAAGGCCACAAAAGGACTTGAAACCAAAGGGGTGAAGAGGATCACCACATGAGGAGATATCCAATCAAAACATAAAATATGAGGAATAGGCCACACATGGGCTCAAAATTCCTACACATCAACATCTCCTCAATAATCAAAACCATGGCTACAAGCCATAAAATTCCCCTTATGACCCCCAAATGCCCTTGGGTATGATTCGCATCATGGGGACTTTCCCACCCATGTACATCCCTCCATACATGGGAGAATTTTCACTACATGGGCAGTCACCAAACCTTCATCCCTTCAAGGTTACTCTTTCCTCCCAAGGGCGAGTGTGCCGTGAAGAACCCCAATAAAACATGCAACATAAAAGAGGACAAGACTGAACAAAACCTTCATGGAAACCCATGGAGTTGAAAAATAATAATCACATAGCCTCCATTAATGGACTCTTAAGATATTTACATGCATGAGTGATATAAAACTACTCTGAGCTTATGCTACAAGAAATCCAACCTCAAGTCCAAGCTCAAGGTAAATGATGAAGTTGAAAGGAGCTTTTCCCTTTATGCCTTTTTCCTCTCCAAAATCCCTTCCAAAACTAGGAGTCTCTAAGAGCGGAGAGTGGGTGAACAACCTTCACTTTCCTCCCAAATCCCCCTAAAAAAGCTCCATCCTAAGAAATGTTGATTTCCTCATTAATGAGGAAGCCTCTAAAGTCTTTTTTTCTCCTTCCTTGTCAATACCCTCATAATGGAGTTTAAGACTCACATGGGAAGGATAAAGTACCTTGTCCAAATCCCTCAAATTCTAATTTTCGCCACTTTCAAAAGGAGATATTTTAGGAGTATCATTAATGAGTTCAAGGACTCTTAATGAGTTTAAAATAACCCCTAACCCCTAGGGTGCCAAGTGGGGTGGTGAAAACTAACCCTAACTACCCTCTGGAAGCCTATTTGGCCCTCCTAAACTCCACCTAAAGTTAACTCACGAAATTCAACTCCCTTGACCCAATCTGATCTCCCTAAACCTTAGGGTAAGCATGGGTACTACACTAGGTAACCCCTGGGTTAAAGATAGGTCTACACTAGTTACATTTACTAGCCATGCCAACTCACAAGAACACGTGTCAAGTGACATAACATAATTACATTAGGCATGACCTATTTAAACATTTACAAAATTGAATTAAATACAACCATTCATAACACTTTTATGAATAAAACACATTACAACAAGGTCCATGTCTCTTCATAGATAGGACCTTAGCATAATAGTATACACATAAGTCCATTCTTGAAACCCTGTTTTAGTACCATGGTCAACTTTCCTGCACACTCATTGCACACATCAGTTGGTTCAATAAATAAACATATAACATAATAAGATACATAATGTAGATTGAACACACACTCACTTACATTTGCATCAATGACTCATTGGTATTTAAACAATATTTGCATCTAGTCCATATGCATAAAATTAATTTTTAACCAATTTGCATCCTGATATTTTCTAACATGTATATCCATCACAATGCATCATTCAAACTTAATCATGCAAATAATCTTCATTAACTAACATAGGCAATCACCTAAATAGGTACACATGAAGTGTTGGAAAGTTGACTATACTAGTGTATATGACTTAATATAGTGTTTCCATTATGGCAACAAAGTCACATGATGTTTTGTAGTTAGTGCTTATGATAAAAAGATCAGAAATTGGCTAAGTGTTGAAAACTGGACAATATACAGAGTACTTGAAGGTCAGAGCGTCAGCGCACATGCATATAAAATAATTATGGTATGCACCCTAGAATTTCAGTTGGTAAGATCATATTCATGCTACATCTAAGAGCGCATGAACAAAAGATTCCACATGAGAAAGATACAGAGAGTTTAAGTTGCATAGACAGTGAATGCCAGAGAAGAACAGAGCAAGCAACCGACTATTGGTATTTTGGTTAGCGGTCATATTATTATATTGTAAAGGCTATGAGCCTATTTTAATTAGGTTGTAGACATATAATTATGTATGATTGTAAACCTGCTTGAGCCAATTCAATTGGAAGCATTGTATGTAATCAGTTAAAGGGCCGACCTAATTAATTGTTTTGTATGCGCATATAAATATTAGGTGCACCATTGTAATTAAGTATGAGAGTTGTTATAGAGTTGAAAGAAGTAGAGAAGAAGCATGAGAAGTGTTGGTGAGATGTATTAGAGCTTTTCAAGAGGTCAAAGCATCAACATATCAAAGGAACTGATCAGACAAGCAGTGTCACAGTGACAGTTCATCTAGCAGATATAGTGTGTATCTAAGATCAGAAGGTTGTAGCCTTCACCACTTGAGAAGTGAGCTCTAGGAAAGTGTGTCCACACCCCTAATAGGGTTATTGTAAAAGACTCCTAATAAGGTTCGACCCTTGACAAGGTCACTATACTAAATACATTATAAAACAACTCCTAACAGGGTTAAGGATCTTCTAACAAGGATCATAAAACACTAGTACAGATTATTAGTGGGTGTCAATTCCCACTAGGGGTTTTACCTATTTGGGTTTCCCCGTAACCAAATTGGTTTTATGTGTTGTGCTTATGTTTCTTATTTATTTTAATATTCATTTCAACACTTAAGTACTCAAGTTAAGATTAAAGAGAAAAGTAAAAGATTGAATAAAGTGAACACTGATTCACCCCCCTCTCAGTGTTCCCATTCCTAAAAATTGGTATCAGAGCTCTGGTCCTCAAAAAAAAAGTCTAACCACTTGAGGAGATTATGGACAAGCCATAAATGAAACATTTGAAAAGAAATCTTGAAGCTGCTCTTGAAGACCTGGATAAATCTAAAAAAGAAGTTGAGGAACTAAAAGAAAAAGTTAGTGATGCTCAAGCAGTCATCAAAAGGCTAAGAAAAGATTTGAAAGAATACTCTACTGGTGATTGAGGGATAATGATAAAAAATCTAAATGAAGAAAATTCATCCTTGAAAGAACAGATTGAAAAATTGGATGATAAGATAACTAACAATCAGGAAGTCTATGATGAACAGATCAAAGAGAACCTTCAACTGAATGAAGAATTGAGGCAAGAAAACATGGAAATTTTGGAACTAAGGAATAATAAAGAAAGATTGGAATCTGAATTGAAAGAGGTTAAGAATCACATTGATAAATTGCACACAAGCAAGGATCTGATTGAATCTCAGTTGTATGCTCAGAGGCTTAAAGGAGATACTGGCGACATTGGATTCAATGAAGCACAAAATTAGATTGACAACATGCGTGCAAGAATGAAAGCACTAGAAGACACCACAGATGATAAGGAGACTAGAAGTCAAACTAAAGATCATGTTGAACCATCCAAGAATGAGCACAAGCTGGTAGATCAAACTTGTTATGAATGTAACAAGCATGGACATATTGCAAGGAACTATATAGAGGTAGGACCTTTTAATGGTTACTATTATTCATGCAATAAATTTGGTCATAGAGCTATGAATTGTAAGACAGGTTAGAAAAGCAAGACTCAACATAATTAGAGAAATCAGAATCAGTCAAATGTAAGAAGTTCTTAGAATGTTACATGTCAGATATGTAACTATATTGGTCACTCAGCTAGACAGTGCAAAATGGTAACTCATGTCAATGCGCCGAGGAATATAAGGCCTCCAGTCATTTTTCACTCTTGTAACAAGACTAGACACATCTCTAAATTCTTCAGATCAAGGACGTAAATTTAGGAAAGTCCTAAAAAGCTAGAAGAATCAATACTGGATACCAAAGGAGAAGTCAAGTTTGTGAAAGCTTCAGAAGATGTGAGCATAATTTGGTCAGGGGTGAAGAAGGATAAGGTTGATGAGAATGTATTGGATGCATCCCCAGTGGACGTACCCTCTACATCTAGATGAATGGCCCTCAGGGTCATAGGGGGAGCTAATTTAGCTGTAAACCTCTGCATGGCCGGTATACTCACCTTCAAAGTATGTGCCTTTGGATTTATGCGGCAAGCATTAATGGTGGAATTTTTACTTTAAAGTACATAGAAGCTTTTAGATCTCTCATTGCATTTGAATTAAGAGTTATTGAAGAGAAGAGGAGAAATAGCATTTGAGTGTGAAGGATTGCAAATTGATTAACCAGTGATTAGCAGTGCACTTGATCAGTTGTGGAAGCCCTGATCTGTCGTGCCGATTCAGAATTCTTGAGATCATTTGGAAAGTGATACACAAGTAAGTAATGGTTACTCCCATTGTATTTGATGTGGTGGAGAAGAAGAGATATCTATTTAAGAGGCATTCACTTAAATCCACAGTAGATGACCTAGAAGGTGCATTCTCCCACACTCCCATGGGTGTTATGCATGTGGAAGATATTAGGGCATACATATATTGCAAGAAGGAACCAGTAGGTTTGGATAGAATAAGAGAACACATGGAAACAATGATGAAACCTGATAAAACCTTCATGGATGAGTATGCATAGTTGAATAATCATCCTATAGTGGAATATGCTATGACATATGAGTTCTATGAGTTGGAATGGATCAAGATTCTACTCAGCAGGATCCATGATGACCTATTTTGGATAGGTGAAGTACTGGTTAGGATAATAGGAGACCTAATTCATGAAATGACAGGACTCTCATGGATTGGCACCATTCTTCCAATGGGAAAAGATGTCAGGAAACTTGTAGAACAGGCTTGCAAATCAAGAAGTGATAGGCGCAGAATGACAATAGAGCCTATAGAGGAAAAAGATATCAAATTGATGTCCATGATATTGGGATACAGGTTCCAACACACCAGCAAAGTAAATAGTGTGTGAGTAGCCACCATTCTAGCAGCAATAAGGTTGGTAAGAGAGAATGGAGAATTTAATCTGTGTGAGATCTTGTGCGCATAGCTAATAAACAACATAAGAGCCATCAAGCATGACAAGACAAAGATATTCAGGTTTAGGTCTTTGGTAATCTCTATGTACTTCCATATTCTTGGAAAGGTGTCTGATTTGTATCTAGACAAATCTATTCCCATAATGCCACATATATCTTTCAAGGAATGTATTGAAAACACTTTGTAGGATTACATAACACTGGAATTGAAGACATTTAGGGCCAAAATAAAGATGTGATACAAAATTCCAGAAAAGATAGTTGAAAAATAAAAGGATAGTATTTATTTCATGGTAGAGAATGACACAACATGCATGGAGGCTATTGAACCAAGAAAAAAGTGGATTCATCCACTGGGATATGAAGTTGAAGAGCCTATTCTAGAGGCTTATGTTCAAGTTTTGTTGTCAACACCTAAGGACCCCAATGAACCTAGATGGGGGACTTATGAAGAGAAAAAAAGAGAAGTAGATGCTATATTGAACAACGCAACAACAAAAAGAAAAGTTTCCAAGGTTACTTCAGAGATTTTGAGAATTCATGGAGTATCTCAAGAAGACCTAGAAAAAGAAAGGCAAGCGAAAACTACCTTGTAAATAGAGAGTGCAGCTGCAACAAAGACAAAATTTGATCATCCAAAGATGAAGAAGGTGAAAATTGAGAAATTTGATGATCTGAAGGGTAAAAGAGATGATACCCCTTCTACACCCAAGGAAACTATTGACCTTACTACTCCTCCTGAGTATAAGGAAATGCCTAAGAGAAAGAAAGAGATTAGCACCAGTCATCCATCCTTGCGAGTAACAAGAAACATGAAGAACACTCAAGCACCTCCAGAAGTAAGCTTTAAACCTAGTCTTAGTGTGCTAAGTACAAGGATTATTGATGAAGGTAGGATAGATCAAGTAGGGAAGTTCTATGAGAAGTATAGTGAAATTGAAAAATAAAAAATTCATGGAATGATTGTCAAACATATGCTGAAGTTCAAAAAGATAGTCCTAGAACTAAAAACTATGATTCCAGATAATGTGTGGAATATCTTAGAATTCTTAAAAAGATAGGCTATTGAAGAGGATCAAAGGATAAGAGAAAATATCTTAGATGAAACCCTTCTAGTATGTTCTTTAGATAAGAAAACTTTATTAATAGATCTGGTAAAGCCACATCTTAGAACCAAGTTAAGGACCCTGCATATAATGGACAAGAACTATGATTTGGTGGCCAAGGAAATAGAGAAAGCATTTGAGAAGGTCTTCATGAACAAGCACATGTACCCATCTATTATGCCTACAACTCAAGTGCCCACAAAGGAAGTCAAGGTGGTAGAACCCACTAAAGTACCTATGACAGGTCCCCAAGACTCAATGCTAATAGTTGAAACACATACAAAGGCATATAAGCTTGCGTATGATAGAAGCACACAAAGATGAAACAATTTTCATTGACAATGTTGAAATTGCAATGACAGCCTCAGATATTGATCTGAATAATTTTGAAGTAGCTTTTGTAAGCACTCAAGAGGTTGAAACTCTATGTAGTAATACTCCTCCCAATTAACAACAAGAAGTATTGATTGAGGATATAACAAATGAAAAAGAAGAAAAGGAGATAGAAAAAGAAATAGAGAAAGAGATAGAAAAGATAGAAGAGGAGAAAAGAGAAGAAGAAGTAAAAGGAAGTGAGCTAACAGATAAGCCATCTGTTAAAATACTAATCCAAGTAAAACAAGAAGTAATGGATAGCACTCCTATCATTCTGATACCCTTAGCAGCATTGTTGTCAAGTTTGACACCTGACACAACTAGTTTGGATTCGTGGGGAGAAGAAGACCTGATCAAGATCAGTGTCTTAGCTATGGAAAAGGCCAAGGAGAAACAGGTAATGAGGAATCCCCTATTTTTAGAATTAGTAGACATCCTGAAAAAAATGTTACCATCTGATAAGAAAGTGTCCAAGGTACACTTTGTTGATGATGTAAGTGCGATTCTTTCATAGTTCAAGAGTAATTTCTCTAACTTGGAAGAATTTGCATCATTAGTTACAAAGGAGAAGTATATGAAGAAAAGAATAAATGATTTGGTCAGTAACTTCTCACTTGACCTTAGTTCACTCAAAGTTGGACAAGCAACTTTGAAAGAGTTTGCAGCAAAAGGAAGGAAAATCATTGCTGACTGTATGAATCAAGATAAGTTGACAGCCGACTACTACAAGAAGATTCAAGAAAAAGAGGACATGATTGAAAAGGTAAGGAAGTCAAAAAAATATCCCTCTATTGACATAAACATGTGTAACAATGTATATCAGGGACAGATTGACAAAATTGAGAAGACAAAAAAGGAGATGTCAAAGATAAGGGCTAGGCAGACTCAACTTAGAAATGCTCTTGCATCCTCCCTAGATGTGTTGAATCTAAATATCAAGGAGATCGATGCCACCATGGTAACATATTATCAAGGTCCTAGTTCAGACTTGGAGAAGATGGAGAAGCTACAGTATGCATTATGTGCCCATCTCTAGGTTGTTAATTCATTGATTACATTTTGGAAGAAAGAGATCCATAACCTACATATAGCATATCCTGATGTTCTCACACTGTAAGTACTTGTACATATTCAATTTTGTAACACCTTTTTCATTAATGTCAAAGGGGTAGTATGTATAGAATATGGAGCTATAGCTATGTAAAATGTATAGTAAGAAGATATAAGGTAGATATAAGATAAAGTATGATTAAGTGCCTTTTGTATTAAGGGACAGTTAGTCACTTTGCCATATTCCTTTGTTGCCATCAATGACAAAGGGGGAGATTGTTGGAAAGTTGATTATACTAGTGTATATGACTTAATTTAGTGTTTTCATTATGGAAACAAAGTCATATGATGTTTTGGAGTCAGCACTTATGATAAAAAGATTAGAAATTGGCTAAGTGTTGAAGACTGGACAGTATACAAAGTACCTGAAGGTTAGAGAGTCAGCGCACATGTATACAACACAATTATGGTATGTGCCCTAGAATTTAAGTTGGTAAGATCATATTTATGCTACATCTAAGAGCGCGTGATCAGAAGATTCTACATGAGAAAGATACAGAGAGTTTAAGTTGCATAGACAGTGAATGCTAGAGAAAAATAGAGCAAGAAGTCGACTGTTGGTATTTTGGTTAGCGGTCATATTATTATATTGTAAAGGATATTCACCTATTGTAATTAGGTTTTAGACATATAATTATGTATGATTGTAAACATTCTTGAGGCAATTCAATTGGAAGCATTGTATTTAATCAGTTAAAGAGCTGACCTAATTAATTGTTTTGTATGCGCATATAAATATTAGGTGTGCCATTGTAATTAAGTATGAGAGTTGTTATAGAGTTGAAAGAAGTAGAGAATACATATAAAAAGTGTTGGTGAGATGTATTAGAGCTTTGCAAGAGGTCGAAGCATCAACGCATCAATGGAACTGATTAGACAAGAAGTGTCACAGTGACAGTTCATCCAACAGATATAGAGTGTATCTGAGATCAGAAGGTTGTAGCCTTTACTACTTGAGAAGTGAGCTCTAGGATAGTGTGTCCACACCCCTAATAGGGTTATTGCAAAATACTCCTAATAGGGTCTGACCCTTGACAAGGTCACTGTACTAAATACATTGTAAAGAAAATCCTAACAGGGTTAAAGATCTTCTAACAAGGATCATAAAACACTAGTACAAATTATTAGTGGGTGTCAATTCCCACTAGGATTTTTACCTATTTTAGTTTCCCCGTAACCACATTGGTGTTATGTGTTGTGCTTATGTTTCTTATTTATGTTAATGTTCATTTTAGAACTTAAGTATTCAAGTTAAGGTTAAAGAGCAAAGTAAAAGATTGAATTAAGTGAACACTGATTCACCCCCCCTCTCAGTGTTTCCATTCCTAACATGAAGATCATAATGTATAAATAACATAGTATGAGATCTTACAAATCCTCAAAAATAACACGTGTTCAAAGATTCCAAGTGTCTCAAAATAGTATCAACTAAAAGACATAAATAGGGAAATATGGTGCTAAGCTATGATGGGCTAGGGTAGGCCTCACATCCACGCCCTCTAGGCATGAACATCCTCTTGGAGTTCATCAAAGAGGTGGGGGAATTGTGACCTCATCTGTGCTCCATCCTCCCATAAAGTTGTGACCTCACTATAACAATCCAACTGGACCCTAACCTAGTCCAGCTCCTTGCCTCAAAGTGTTAGGGTCCATCGAGCCAATATACGAATGGGCTCCAAAGCTAGCTATCCTTTTGAATCTACCTACAAGGCATCCCAATATATCATATGAGTCTCACCATAAATATACTTCCTCAAAAATGAAACATGAAATACATCATGGATGTGTGAAAAGGTAGGTGGAAAATCTAAATGGTATGTAACTAGTCCTATCCTCTCAAGGATATCAAAAGGTCAAACAAATTGAGGTGCAAGCTTAGATCCCTTTCCAAAATGGATCGGACTCTTATGTGGCTGCACTCTCAAGAAGACCCTATCTCCAATTGAATAGGCTCAACCTATCCTCTTCGCATCAGCATAATTCTTTTTTATCTATCTT
The DNA here is from genome assembly GCA_027943335.1 of Chamaecyparis obtusa. Classification (NCBI taxonomy): domain Eukaryota; kingdom Viridiplantae; phylum Streptophyta; class Pinopsida; order Cupressales; family Cupressaceae; genus Chamaecyparis; species Chamaecyparis obtusa. The sequence continues at coordinate 5,412,826 of BSBK01002782.1, forward strand.
GAGCTTCTCCGAGACACTGCCTAATTAACGTTACCTACTGCTCCATATCTCTAAATAGCTTAGGAGAAAAGGAAACTATATCCTTGATCTTATCCCAAATGAGTGGTGTCCTACAAGGTCTATCATAAAGAGCCTAGTAAGGAGGCATACCCAAGGATTTATGATGCCTATTGTTATAGGAAAACTCAACTAAATGTAGGCATTCCTCCCACCAGGTCTGATGGTCCATAAAATACATGTGTAGCATGTATTCTAACACCTGATTGACCCTTTCGATCTATCCATCTATCTTTGGATGATAGGTTGTACTAAAATTGAGCCGAGTGCCCATAGTTGCCCGCAGTTCTCTCCAAAAGGCTGAAGTGAAGAGAGAATCTCTAATCAAGATGATCTTACGAGGTATGCCATGTAGTCTAACTATATCTCACAAGAATACCTATGCCATAGATGGTGTGGTAAAGGTAGTACACACAGGTGAAAAATGAGCCACCTTGGTCAACTTGTGAACTGTCACCATGATTGCATCCTGACCATGAGATGACATAGGAAGACCAACAATGAAGTCCATAGAGATGGTGTCCCACTTCCACATAGGTATCTCATGAGGCTAAAGAAGTCCACCTAGATGTTGGTGTTTTTCCTTCACCCTCTGGCATTCTAGGTACCTAGCAACCAACTCAGCAATCTACGATCTCATGCTTGTCTAATGATATAACTGTCTCGAGTTGGCATGTATCTTCTTAACTCTGGAATGTGCTACATAAGGGGCTCTATGGGCCTCTAGCATAAAAAACTCATGCAATCCTCCAAAAGAAGGTATATATATGTGTCCTCTATGACATAAAGTCCATTAGTTTCCAATGTATAATTTGAATACTTTCCCTCAAGGATTTTCTAAGATCGAATCAAATCACTAACTTTTTCATACATCCCATCTTCATGTAAGTAATAAAGAATGTGATCTCTCAAATTTGTGCCTGTGGACATAGAAGAAAGCTCATTTCATTTCCTACTCAAGGAATCTATGACAATAGTTTCTTTCCCTTTGATGTAATGAGCATCAAAATCACATTCGCACAAGAAATCCATCCATATCCTCTATCAAGCATTAAGGTTTGGCTATGTGAAGATGTACTGAAGACTTTGATTGTTTGAATGAAGTTCAAACTGATTTCCTAAGATGGAAACGTCACCATCTCACTAAGGCATACACCACTTTTGTAATCTCAAGATCATTGGTAGGGCAATTGAGCTCGTGAGTCTTTAGTTTCCTAGACTCGTAGAATATATCTCACCCACCCTGCATAAGATCCACCCCTAAACCATCTAGGTAAGCATCTGTGCAAACCAGAAATTCTACTGAAGGTTTTGGCACAACAAGAATGGGTGCACAGGTAAGTGCTCTCTTGAGCTCTTGAAAGGCTCTATCAAACTTCTTAGTCCACTCAAATTTCTTTCCCTTTAGCTAGAGAGAAGTGATGGGGTGTACCACTCAAGAGAATCCCTCAACAAACCATTTTTAATAACTAGATAGACCCATGAAACTTGTCACCTCAGTCATAGTGGTAGGTGTTGACCAATTCATAATAGCATCAATCTTTGATGGGTCTTCTAAAATCCCATCACCAGATATCACATGACCTAAATATTTTACCTCTGTTCTAAAAAATGCACACTTGGACAAGTTGCCAAACAACCGATTATCCCTAAGGCACTGCAAGACTTGTCTTAGGTCCTCTTCATTCTCTCTCTCATCCTTTGAATAAATTAATATGTCATCAAGGAATACCAATAAAAACTTTTCAAGGAATGTATGAAATAATCCATTCATGAGACTCATGAATATAGATGGAGCATTTGTAAGACCGAATGGAACCACAATGAACTCATAGTGGCCATATCTAGTGTGAATTGTAGTCTTGTGAATATGATTATCTAGTATGCTCAACTGGTGATATCCTGACTTAAGATCTATCTTGGAGAGCACCTAGACACCCTATAGTTGATCAAACAGGTCATCAATCCTAGGAAGTGGATACCGATTCTTGATGGTTACTTTATTCAACTAGCAGTAATCCATACACAACCTAAGAGATTTATCTTTCTTCTTTACAAATATCGCTGGTGCACCCCAAGGAGAAAAACTAGGATGAATATGTCCTTTCTCTAACAGTTCCTCAATTTGCAACTTGAGATCGTTAAGCTAATTAGTGGTCATCCTATAAGGTGCTCTAGAAATTAGTTATGCTCCTAGTACAAGATCTATGTGAAAGTCAACTGCTCTATGAGGAGGCATACTAGGAAGCTCTGAAGGAAACACATTTGCATATTCTTGCAAAATGGGTGGTCATCTAGTGAGGCCTCCTTTTTGACTTTTTCCTCTCTATCACTAATGGTGATTGAAAAAAACTGACATCCCTTCTACATGCTTCACTTAAGCCGCATAATAGAGATCACACAAATGGATACAAGTCTTTGGTTTCTAGAAATCATAGTAGCATTTCCATCATCATCCAAGCATGCTATATTCTTCTTATGATAATCTAGCTAGGCCTTGTGGGCATATAGCATATCCATTCCAAGAACTAGATTGTAGGATAAAATAGGAGTAATTATGAGGTCTACTAAGGTGGTTAAGCCACCAATCTAAATCAGACATTCTCTAACCATTAAGGTAACAGACACTCTAGCTCCTAAATCTAACTCAACCTCCCATCCAACGTCTTGCCTAACTGCCACTAGATCAAAATTCTCCACAACTGATGGAGAAACAAAGGAGTCAATAGGTCCAATATAAAATAAGATAGGAAAATCACTACTTCTAACCATACATGTGGCCTCAATGACAGTGGCTTGATGCTCTTCTTGGCAGTTATCAATCACTACAAAAAATCTATGGGATTTTCCAATGTCCCCAACTGTAGGTTCTAACATTGCTTCCTACTGACTACCTCCCTGAGGATATTCTCTAGCTATGTGCCCCATGGAACCACAAGTCTAGCATGGTCCTGGTGCCTAAACCTGCACACCCTAAGTTATGGAATTATGTGAACCTCCTATCCTAGTAGATCCATTGTATCCTCCCCTATATGATTGCCGAGTCTGTGATGGAGGTGTATATGGTGCGTATGGTTTCTGGTCTCTTTTAGGACCCTGAGACTACCATTACTTGGGCTTTTAGCCTTGGTGACCCTGAGGTGGCCTCTCTCTGGTTATGCTAAGATTGTTGAGGCTTTTATTTCTATTGTGGCTCTAGGGCTCTAAATGACCCCGAAGAGTTCATCTAATTCCCCTTCCAAGGGGGCTTCTGATAACTTGAAATCTATGGTGTGGGATTACAATAATGAGATCCCTTAACAATCTCCACAGCTACCAAGGCACTACCACTAGTGAAATACAATTCCCCTAGTGGTACCATGCGTACCATGCCTACTATAGATGAGTTTAATCCTTTAATGAAGAGATTGACCCGCAGCTTCTCATCCCTCATATATTCAACATAAGGGAGGAGGTCTATAAACTTACCCTCATACTGGGCCACTAAAAGTCCTCTCTACTGTAGGTCATGGAATTTGTCTATGCAACGCTACCTAAATTTCTCGGATAAATAGCTAGCTCTAAATACCTGTAGGAAGGTATCCCATGTCAAGGTGTCAATGACTAGATGTCCCTTGAATTCCTCATGTTTCCACCAAGTGGAGGCTCCTCCTCTATAGAGATGAATAGAAAATCATGCTTTGAGATTTCTTTCATAAGGGTGCAACCCAAAACACCACTCTAGGACCAAAAGCTAAGACTCGGCCTCTATCCCATATGTAGACCACAAAAATAGTGGTGGTTGAAGTCGCATCAGCTCTCTAATCTAATCACCTGCATTAAGGAGTGCTCTCTCAAACCTAGGAACCTCAATCCTGGGTGCAAGTTATGGTCCACCAATGGACCCAATCTCTTGTTCGGCTTGTCCCTTAGCGAACCTAGGAGAGGGACTCATACTTCATTCTCTAGCTAAGGACCCACATCCTTCCAAACCCTAATGCACATTCTACTATACAACTAGAGGCATTCAGTCAAGGATAATCCTTGCCAAATTTTGAAATGCTTGCAACAAACATACATTCAAATTAGGAGGTGGACCCAGGTCCCCTCTGTGAACTTCTATCTCAGACTTTACTTGTTCATGAGTCATGGAGATATGTCTACAACCTCATCCATGTCCATGGGCCTGTCAAGTGAGTGGAGGCATCCTACACACAAAAGTAGTGGTTTAGGTTCCCAATGTTGACAAACTTGGCTTTGATACCAAAATGTCATGCCCAAAAGTTGGGGAAAACACAACAATGATTTTTTTTCTAAAAGACTATGTTTAACAACAATAGTACCGACACAAGCCTCAAGTTAACTAAGGTTCACACTAATTGATACAAGTTTAGTAATAGCTCAAGTGAAATAAGGCCCTGGTTGACTAAGTTTGACAAAGGGGATCCACTAGATACAAAACATGGTTGTAACACTATCAACAACTTATAACGTCAACTAGGTTACTATGAACCTGATGACTAGGGTTGTCCTGATAAAAGGAGATTTTGATGATAACTAGAATGTTATTCTGACAGCTAGTCGATAGCATTAATTGATCCATGACTAATGTATTAACTTAATTAATAATGAATTTATCAATTTAATTGATATCCAATTTAATTTACTAATGATGGGTTAACTATATTAAATTTTAAGATTAACTTAAATCTATCATAAACTAATAGATTATATTATTCTAATACATTAATTAAACTATACAACTGAATATTTTAATTAAAACCAATTTTATACTATATATATATATATATATATATATATATATATATATATATATATATATATATATATATATATATATATATATATATAAATATAATGTAGAAGATTCACTAATCAAAATGATAACTGATTTAATAATCTAAACAACTAATTTACTTAATTAAATACTATCTTTAATTGGTATTCAAATTTCTAATCTGAAAACAAATAAGGAAAAAGTAATTGATTTTGCCAATAAGAGAACATTGATCCCATAAACAATTGTTAATTAAATACATACTAAGTGAATTGTAAATTTCTCATTTAATAAAATGTATTTTTTTATTTTTCCTATAACAATAATTAAATTAAAAACTTACCTTACTAACATTCTAACCTAACAACTTATATTTATTTACATTGCTAAACAACTATCAAGTTAAAATAACAAATTTATCTAGACTTCTAGAAAATTCACATCTAAAAAGTTAACAAATGCAACTAATGATAAATATATGGAATTAATTAGCACAAATTCTAATTAAGAAAACTTTTAGAAATTTCTACAAATTAGTCAATTATATCAACTATACACTAAATCACATAATAATTGAAATCTATATTATCAAACTAATAACTAAATCTAATCCTATAAATTTCAAAATTCCTATATAAAGCCCATGTTTTCAAGAAATAACCTAAGGATTAATTCCCCTATGTTATTTATTTCCTTTTATTTATTTTATGCTCTATTTTATTTCTTTTTTTATATAATGTCTTTTTATTTTTTTATTTTATAAATATTAATTCCCTAACCCTGCGTATTATTTTGTTTTTGTAGGGGACTGAAGGGAAGGGCGACCTCCATGGAAGGCACCACCATTGTTGGTGGCAGCCGCCATGAATGACACCACCACAACGGCGGTGGCCATTATGTGTGGTGCTTCCGTAGTGGGGTAGCGTGGCTACGCCACTGTGCGGGCACAATGGGTAGCACGACCACTGATGTGCCTTTCCACTATGCTCAACACAATGGCCACAACCACTGTGTGCAAGTGGTGAGGGTTTGGGGTCGGGGGTAGAGCTTTGGCCCAGTCCCTCCCCAAACATGCTGAAAGAAAGACTTATTTAAAATTTTATTACAATTTTTTTTAATATTTCATTTTAAATGAAATTTACATATTTTGAAAAGAACTTTTGCTTTATAAATGGGGTGATATTAAAAAAAAGCTAAGATTATACACACACACACACACACACACACACACATATACATATACATATACATATACATATACATATACATATACATATACATATACATATACATATACATATACATATATATATATATATATATATATATATATATATATATATATATATATATATATATATATATATATATATATATATATATATATATATATATATATGTAATACCTCAAAAATGGGCTATAAGTTCATTAACCTCCTACATCTACAAATCGAACGAAATCAACATCGAAGTCCTAATCTAAGGCACATCTAAACATCATCGAATCATAATTGATTATCTTAAATTCTGCATTGGGGAATATTCCTAGCAATATTCCTAATTATCTTAATTATCTTTAATTTAATGATTATTTGGTGATAAATCACATTTATCCTAAGTTTGATTAATTGAATATTTTCATATTTAATTAATTAGATTTAATATCTTGCCACTTAATTGTGTAATTAAATTTAATTCTATCTATTATTAATTGTATTATTTAATTTTGACAATAAATCCAATATCCTATGAATAATTGATTAAATTTTTATTTAATCAATTAAAGCAATTTGTCATTATTTAATAATATAGTTTTTAATAAAAGTTTGATTAAATAATTAATTAACCCATAAATCAATTATTTATTTTCAAAAATCAGTTAAGTTGAGCATAAATCACTTTATTTATTTAATTAATTCATAATTTTTATGCACATTCAAAAGAAACAGTTAAACTCCAAATTAGAAAATCAATGCAAAGTGTTGACTTTTTCGAACTCAACATCCTTTTGGAGTTCAAAAAGCTGATCTAAACTCTAATTTGAGTTAAAAAGCTATTTTTGTATGTTTTTGTGAGTTAATTATTCTTTATTATCAGATAACTCAAAAGTCAAGCTGAGTTAATCTGAGTGATTTATGGTTTTTTTCCATGCACCTCCAAAGCCTTGGATTTCTATAAAATTAAGGCTTCAGCTCATCCCAAATCATCTCATATTTTTGCACAATCACGTTGGAGAATTAGAATTGGGAGAATCAAAGCTTATTGCGAATCAAGGCTATTGTGAGATCAATTTGTTTTTTTTACATTCATTTAGATTTTTTTTCATATCATTGTTAGATCATTTTAGCAGATCAATTTCATATAGATTAGATTTCATATCAAGTTTTTATCATTCTTATTGCATAGAAAATCCAAAAAAATAGCTTAATTGCATTCAATTCATATCTAGATCAATTGCATTCAAATCCTTCATTTAGGTGTCGTCTAGGTCATTGATCTCGATAGCAATCTGAGAACATCAATCTCGCACCTATTAGAAGGCAGTAAATCACTTGGTTGGATTAGATTTTAATTTTGCATAATTTTTGCTAACCTCTAATACTTTACTGAAGTGTTGTGTCTACAGATCAGGTACAAAATTCACACACACATTTCCAGTGCCCACCGTGGGGCAACCCACCTTTACATGCTAGTTCTAATTTTTTTGGAGAGCTAAAATTCTAAAGTTTCAAAGATTTAATTTTATCTCTCAAATAGCTTGGATTTTTTCTCTCAAATTGTTTTTGCAGGTTGGACACATATCAAGGAAGCTACAGTAAAAAATTTAGAATTTTTTGATATGTTTTGAATTTTTAATAATTTTTTCTTGAAATTATGGAAAAAATTAATATCTGACACAACTCAGCATATTTTATAGAAATTTTTATATTTTTAGAAATCTCTTTAAATTTTATAGGGGGTCCATTCTTTGTTTTTTAAATTTGGACACAATATAATAGCTCAAATAGTCAATTTACAAAAACTGGTCTGTTTTGATAAAATGGGTCTCTAGGGCACAAATGAAGAGATTTTTCTAAAATTTTTACATTTTTGGAAAGCTCTCTATTTTTTAGTAGGGGTCTTTGTTCTAAATTTCTATTTTTGTGGCCAAAATCATAAAAAAAAATTAGATCTTGTTGACTAGGTCAAATGCAGCAAAAAAAAATAAAGTTTTGTGATGGGTATGCACTTATTTTTTTTTACATGGTTCAATGAATGATATGAGTTGTCATTTGGGTTAATTGTTGGTTATTATTGCTAATAATAATTGATTTTTAAAGCTAACCCTATGATTTTCATAAGTTGAATATATTTTGCATATCTTGTTTGCTTGTTTGCTTGTTGGAGAGTTCGTCACTTGCTTGCATGGAAAAGCTCAACAAGAATTGCTAAAAATTAGGTAAAATCTACAAAGCACGTTGCAAGGATCCTAGGTATTCTCCTTCATCTAATAACATTTTAATTTGGCCTTAAAATAAATCTCTCCTGTGTCTAGCTTGGGTGATTCTTTTCATGCTTTTGTTTTACACACTTGCATAATTGATACTAGGTTGTGACACCTTAAGTATTTATTAGTAGTCTTAGATTACTTGTGATTGATCTTGATTGCTATTTTGGATTATTGGACTCACTAATCCGCCGACCCCTTGTTCAGCCCCGTGGTTGCAAGCTCAACACCACGTTAAAGGGGAGGGGTCAACAGGACAGAAGCGTTAAGTGTTCCACTTGGCAACCCATTTGTGCTTTTAGGAACTCACTTGTTTTCTAAGTTGGAGACTCATTTTCAGCTTGTGTGAGGTGTTAAGTGTTCCACCTTGTGGACTCATCTCCTATTTTCTTTAAACGTTAAGTGTTCCTCTTTCTGCTTTTTGGGTACTTTTGGTAGATTTTCTTTTGGAAACATACATCTGTGCTCACATAGTAATTAGGCCCTATGAACACTATTCATGATTCTTGAGAGATTGGATTCCTAGTGAAATCATTCTTGAGGATAGAATCCTTGTAGGTAGAGAGGATACTTAGTGCGTTTCACATTCAACTCAATTAGTGCATCTTCTCTTATTGATCGATACATTCTCTCCCAAGAGAGGTTGATAGATCACGTGGGGTTGACATCACAAGCTTTGGTGAATCAAAATTGGTTAGTGCACATTCTCTTATTGATTGATACATTCTCTCCCCAGAGAGGTTGATAGATCACGTGGAGTTGACATCATAGACCTTGGTGAAGCAAAACTTTGTCTTAGCATGTCAGATTAATCTGCTTGCTTTGTTTGGGTTAAAAGTGAAAAGGTATCAAAAACCTTGGATCTGGAGCCAAGTCCCCTTGCGGTATACTATTGTGAGTCACCTTGAGAGAGGGTTAACCATAGTAGACACTCCCTTCATAGGGAAAACTATGTTGACAAAACCTCAAGCGGTAATAGCCATTTTCACCGTGGTAGTGACAGCCGCTATATAAATGTCCTTGTGGAAGAAATCTCCATAGGTATGGTTCATTGTTGAGTTGTCAGATCTCCCTAGCAGCTCCTGAAGATTAAGTTCTCAGATTGTGTCAAAACCCTGGTGCACTGGGATTGGAGTTCACCCCTTTGGATCATAAAAGTTGCAGAGTCAAACCATTACTAAAAACCCTAGCGAGGCCAAATTTTCATTTTATAGGGTATATGTGCATCATTGCAAAATATTTTGGAACGTACACAATTAACACTTCTGAGGATTAGAACGAATAAGTCACTTGATTGTTCATGCACAAGGTTGCTTTTACCCTTGTTCATTATTTTCAGACATGCTTGAAATCACTTGCTTGCTATTTTGCATGCTTGTTTATCTATCTGGTTACTAAAAATGAACAAATCTATTACAATCCTCAAATCTGGACATTGAAATTTGCAAACAATCTGAATCTGCAAACTCAAAATTTTGCAAAAATTGACGTAAAATCCTTTCTGGAGTCAAAAAGCATTTCAGGAAGTCAAAAGTCATATGAGTTTTTACAAGTGTCATTTCATTACAACCCATCTATTGTATGATTGAGTACCTAGTGTCATACGAGTTTCCATTCTAGCAAATTCTCAAAGTCAAAATCTTGCAACTGTCGTATGAGATTTTCAACTGTCGTTTCATTACTACCCAACTGTTGTATGAGTTTTGCAACTATCATTTCATAGCATACCCACTGTCGTATGAGTCTGTAGAGTGTCATTTGGGAAATTTTTGAAAGTTGTCAAAAAATTATCAAAATTGCCAGATATTTAGCTTTTTCAGCCTATTTCCAGAATCTGTCGAACAAATCACTATGTTAGGAACAGATTAGTAGCTATTGAGAATCAGTACACATGTCTCAAAGAATTAGTACACATGAGGAAGAAATTCTAATCTCAGCTATGATGAAAGAGATCCACGCTATGCAAGTCAAACTTAACAAACTTGAGAAAGAAAAGGAACCTAAAGAGTTCTCCATGGAAGCTCTGTGCCCTTTTCCATTTGATAAAGACTTGTACATGTCACCATGCCTCCAGAAAAAATGTGAGCAACATGACAACCCTTATTATACCTCTTCCATAGAGAGTGACACATCCACCTTTGAAGACTATGATGACTATGATGATAGACAATGTAATGATACCTATGACAGCTCTGTTCTTAAGAATCCTCCTCATCATGTGTTCCTGCTTACTACAAATGGGCCGTCACATTGGATAGATCATGATGGTGATCCATATGATTCCAATTTTGAAAGATATTTTGATGGCTTTTGTGGACAATACCTTGATTATGATCCATCTACTACTGCTGAGGACTATAAAATGCATCGTGCTAGCTTGAAGCATCAATACTACAAGGATCTCTTCTCTAAGAACTCTCAGGATAAAAATAAAGATTACACTCTCAAGAAAGATCATTTTAATGTTGGACCTTTGTCTTGTGATGGTTCCCTTCCATCCCCTACTTCCTCCAATACCCGTACATTTCCTAAAGCTTTCAAGTCTTTCAAATCTTTCACAGAACCTTCATCCGACACAAGCCCTGATACTTTTCATGCGGTTCCCTATAGTTATCTTCCAGGGCTACCTCTTAAAGAAACTCAAGCTAACCTTCACTTGGCTGCAAATACTTTCAATAATGATAAACCTAAAGAGCCTAAGCCTTCATATGCTATAATCCCTACTTCAGCTAGTCCTCCACCATCTCTTCCAAAGTCATCCATACAATCCCAACATGCTTCCTTGTCCTTAGAAGTGGCTCCATGTCAAGAGGACTCCAGAAATGATAAAGAAAAGAACATAAAGAAAGATCAAGATCAAGAACCCTCCATGTTGTCCACTCCTTTTCCCAATGTCTCTTATCTGCTTCAGGGTTCTTTTGATCCTACACATCCTTTTTCATGCATTCCACCATGTCTTAAGTCTTCTCCTAAGCAAGATCAAGTTACTACTTACATCATTGAGATTATTGACAATCAAAATAACCTTACTACACTTGCACTTTCCAAAGATGATACTTCCATTAAGGTTGTTAAAAATGGTGTTGTTACTTCCAATGTTAAGCCTATTGAAAATCAAAAGAAAAATTATGCGCATATACTATCCAAAGATCCTTGTCAAGATCAAAGTCTTCCATCTTCTTATTCTACCACTCCATGTTCGCTTCCACTTTCTACTCTTCCTAAGTCTTTGCAAGCTTTGAACAATCCTATCAAAGAAGGTGCTCATATTCAAGATATCCATGATTCTATTGAAAATCCTAATGCTCACTCTAAAGATGTTGATATCCTTGGTTGCCATATAGATGTTGATGAACTTATTGATTATCCTTTTGCATCTTCCACTTCCATCCTGGGACCTCTTCCACCACTACTAAAGGCTTCGTGTCTTCCTTCCATCTTGGGTCCTTATGTCCCTTCACTTTCCCCTCCTAACTCTCCTAATTCACCATCCATCTTGGGTCCTTACATACCTCCATCTCCTATCTTTCCTCAAGATCAACATAGATGCATACCCTTGAATCCTTTTCATCCACCCACCCATCTAAACCAGTCATATCCTCCTTCTTCCACAAGTCCCAAGTCTTTTGGAAGTAACTTGAATGTTCAATACAAGAAAAATAAGCAATACAAGAATCCATCAAAAAAAGATCACCATGTCTCCTTTAAATGACATGGATGCATAAACTCAAAAGAGATATCTAAGACGAAAACTACAAGACAAGTATGGGTTCTAAAATCCATCATTAAAGATATTCTCTCCAAATTACCAAAAAGAAATGAAAAGCCTATGACTATATGGATTCCAAAGTCTCTCTTGAAAGAGTCTGGTGTTGAGCAAAAAGTTAAGTTGACATTCAAGCTTCCAAAGACTTCCACTTCATCTTCTTCCAAAAGCATTCCTCCATTCCATGCACCTAAACCACAACCTCTGCTATCCATTCACCATATTCCTTCACGTATTCCTTCATTCATGATTCCTCCATCCTCTCACCACCCTTCAAGGTATGTGTTGATGTTGAGCTTGCCTTCCTTTCCATCTACCCTTTCACAATCCTTCCATGCATTATCCTTCTACCTTCTATCATTTTTCCTCATTTTTCTATTCCTCCTATCTTCCAATCTCACTCGCTTTACATAAAACCTTATCCTCCATTTTTCTCTTCCATCTCCCTTTCCCTATCAGCATCTTTGAGCATATCATTTTGAATCCTTGGTATATCATGGTTTATCCTTTCAAAGAGAATTATCTAAAAAGCTTGCCTTCTTCCAAAAATTTTGAAAAAAAAAAATACAAAAAATTGAAAATGTGCCTTGGTGAAAACCTGGAAACAGGTGCCTTGGTAGCAAAAGTAAAGAGAAATAAATTCATCCTATGGTGAAAACCACTCCCTTGTGGTGCCTTGGATAAGTATCATGATGAAAACCTAGCAATCAGGCATCATACGTAGTTCTTCTACATATTTCATCCATTTCATCTTCTCTCTTTGATCTTGACAATGTTGATCTATACATGAACATTTGGCTATTTTGTGAGCTATCTTATGATGATCTTGCTTTCATTCCTTTCCTTTTTAGCCTTCATATTTATTTTCCTCCATTCATTTTTGCCTATCGCTATCCTTTTCCCCTTTGGTCTTGATCTAATAAAAAAAGAAAAAAAAGAGTAGAACACGATGCTTTGAAACCTCTTGACATGTTTACTCCTTTGGACTACATCCTGTCCTTCTTTGACATTACGTTTTTGTGACTTATCCTATGCTGGCCTTTCATTGCTTGTCCAAAAGTGCTTTTACATGACAATTTTTCCCTAGCTTGAGTGTTCTTGAGGAGTTTTCCCTTGAAGATTTTTTTCCTTTATTCTCCTTCATTCTCTTGTCTTCCATCTCATCGACCAGCTTGCCAATGCCTCTTGTTCTCCACCTTGCTAGACATTGGGACTGCATGATATGATCTTGCTTGGGAGTTTGCAATAGGAAAAGATGCTATCAAGTATCCCAAGTATCAGAACAAGTATCAGAACAAGTATCAGAACCAGTATCAGAACTAGTATTAGAATTAGTATTAAAACAACTAACAAAACAAGTATCTGAACACCTACTGGGGCTATACCTTTCACTTTAGTTTATGGGTTTGAAGCAGTACTGCCTATTGAGGTTGAAATCCCATCACTAAGAATCAGAATGCATGGTCTCATAACTGATGATGACTACAAAGTGTCTATGTTGCAAGAACTTGAACTACTAGATGAGTGTAGACAAGTAGCGTATGATCATCTCAGAGTATATCAGAAGAGAATGTCTAGAGGCTACAACAAGAAAATCGACACAGAGAATTTCAGGTTGGCAATCTAGTTTTGAGAGAGAATCCTAAAAATCAATCACATCGAGAATGCAAGGGGAAGTTCGAACCCAATTGGCTGGGTCCCTTTGTAATCACTACTACTTTTGGCTCTGGTGCTTATCAACTCTTAATGAATGAAGGAGAATAGCTCCGAGAACCAATCAACATTCTTCATTTGAAGAAATTCTATGCCTAAGGCATTCAGTCTATGGTAAAATATCCTAAAAAAAATCTTAAAAAATTGAAAAATATCAAAAATTCAAAAAAATTGAAAAATGAAAAAAAAAAGAAAAAGAAAAAAAAGTGCCTTGGTGAAAACTTAAAAACAGGTGCCTTGGTAGCAAAAATAGAATCTCTGTCAAGATGGTGAAAACCCGGCAAACGGGTGCCACTTGTTTCAAAATTCTCTATCTATTAGTGCAATCTTGGTTTTTCCTAGCTTTTAGTCTTGCTTTAGTTTGTACATATCTCCCGGTTTGTTTTTGCATTTTTAGTTTTTAATAAGTTGGTTTATCCACCAATATGCTCAAGTGTCTGTATCCTATCAATGTTCAAACTTGGGGGCAATCAATGTCATATCCTATGGTCTCCAGTGTATCTTAGACGTATCATATCTAGTCAGAGTCATTTTGAAGCTTCATGTGAGTCAGTCAGTCAGTCTTGTCTCCCGAAAGGATTTTGCATCTACAACAATGCAATCAACATCAAACTGAAAACTGAAAACAATCTATGCTTTTTTACATGCTTTTATCTCCTTGTATGCTTACTAATTCGCATTGAGATTTTTGCATATTGTGTCCCTTCGAGCCCTTTGATGATGTCCTTTACAGGATTTAGAGAGTGATGACTGGGGGCATAATCTTTTCTTTGTCTTCTGCTTGTATGTGAAAATCTAACAACTTTAGAAATTCTAGATTGAAATGGTGTCCGATTGTAAGAGCCTCTATCTCGAATTGGATGGCCATGTGTACC